>QQOI01000075.1:0-382267 GCA_009729435.1 Phytophthora fragariae | reverse complement strand
AGTGCATCGTAATTCCGAGCACGGGAGCGAGGGGCGAATACCGCCTGGGACCAGAGGACAGCAGCCTACCGCGATTTTTAGGGACCGCCCCCGGAGGTCTGACTGCCCGAACGTCGACATCCAGACACACCGACCGTGCCAGGGGACGTGTGGGGATTCTCACCCCAAAAGGTCAAGTCACAGTTAGGACGGGGACCCGGGCTCGCACACCGGGAGTGATCCGTTACTATTCCATATTATTAGTTGGGAAGTACACTCTTTCGCAGAGGAGCTTTATCCATTCCATATTAACTGCAGTCTAGGAGGTTTGTTAGTGATCGACCCCTGGAATTATTGATAGATTACTGTGTGGTAGGACTGTGTATTAGGTCTGTCTATTTTCCTCCAAACGGAGGTGGTGCGTGAGTCGAAGAGAAGAATATTGGTAAGGGTTCGTTTGGAGGTTGACCAGTGCCTTCCAAGCGGAGAACCCTATTTGACTGGAGTGTTGACCCACCGTCCGAGGGTCCAAAAGAATAAGTGACAGGTAGTTGTCTGTATTTGTATTCTGTATATTTGAGATTGGTTATCTCTACTCTGGGAGTGGATCTGGTTGGTAGATCACTACTTCTCACTAACTGTACGAGCGTCGTTCGGAGGTATACGTCCACGCTCAGTACTCTTATATTTTCTATACCCATATATTAACAACTCACTAGGTGGAATTCGGTCCGCCGAAGATAAACGGCCCGAGAAGGGGATTACGCAAGGTACACACGCCAACTCCAAACGAGGTTTCTCGTTTGGAGGTATACCCGCCTGTTCTCCTCCTGGAAGTTCTACTTTTGGAGGGGGGAACAGGTCCCAACGAGGGTAGCACAAGAGCACTATACACCTGGGCGGCAAAAAGTTGTCACCGACTTCGCCACAGCTGGTGCGCGTTCCCGGATTTGGTTGTCTAGTGATTCCACCGAGTTGTTATATTGGTTTGATTTTAGGGTGCTGATTGTTGACTTACTTCCTAACTGTGGTTATGGTTCGGAGAAGTAGCATGCAAGAAGGTGAGCGCGAAGAGGCGGGACGCGGTTCGGCGTCGCGGGCTTCGCGCCGAGTACAAGGGCTGCCGCCGGAAGAGACCAAGAGCTTGGACGAAGTCAAGCGCGAGGCTCGGAAGGCCAACGCTGCGAAGCGTAAGGCAGCCGAAGAGAAGAAGAAGTTGGCCGCGGCCGAGGAGCAGACGTCATCCGGATTGGACGTCCAAGATGCGCACCAAGTACTTTTGGACGATGGTCCAGACGAAGATACGCCGGACGACGTGGTCAGCGTAATCGCGGGAGAAGAAGAGCTCAAGACGCCGGCTTTGGGAATGCCTGAAGAAGAAGTCGAGATTTTGGAAGATCCCGCTCGGAGACTGGAGAGTGCTCCAAATGAAGTATCCCTGGTTGTGGATGGAATTTCGGATCCTCCACAGCCAGATGAGGAAGTCGAAGTGCTTCCGGAAGGCGACGCTATTCCCCTGGATAAAGCGTCACTGGTCAAGACTGAGAAGCCTTTGGTGACCGTCCAGGAGGACAAGGAACATCCAGGAGCCGATCCGGCAGTTCCTGTTTTGGAGACTCCTGGTCCTCGACCGGTGGAGACTCCTCGACGAGACCTCGGAGTAAGTGTCGCGGAGATCCAAGCGCGCGATTACGTCGCAGAACAAGTTCGACGCTGGGAGCGCGCTCCGTCCGGAAGGATCTCGCCTCCGTCTGTGGAGTATACGTGGCCCGCTGTGACTTTGGATACTGCAGGTTGGCAGACAGCGATACTCGCGACGTCTGGATATCTCCGAGAGTGGTCACTGTCGGCGACTTCGGAAGATGCTTGGGTGGTAGAACTGCGCCCGGAACGACGGATGCCAGCGATGGCCCAAGATCTGACTGCGGCGACCATCCCACCCGGACTATCGTCTCCAAAGGAAAGTGTGGCTGCACTCCAGACTCTACTTTGTGAAGCTGGGTTCGAGTTCACAAA
This sequence comes from Phytophthora fragariae, assembly GCA_009729435.1. NCBI lineage: Eukaryota > Oomycota > Peronosporomycetes > Peronosporales > Peronosporaceae > Phytophthora > Phytophthora fragariae. The sequence goes on along the minus strand of QQOI01000075.1, from coordinate 380,272 downwards.
TCTCGTCCCAGAGTGGTTCAAGACGCGTGCGTCCAAGATCCATCGAAGCAAAGTCTACAAGGTGGTGGCAGATTTGCTACAACTCTTGGGTGTGGAGATGCTGGAGTGGCAACAAGTGACGGCTAAGGCTTCTGGGAGATTTGTGCTTCCAGAAGGAGTCAAGTCGGAACGTCCTCCCAGAGTAGATTATCACGCTGAGGATGCCGAAGGAGATCTCTTCATGAATGATTACGAGTCGGACCTGCTGGGTCGCGAGTTTGTGATGCGATTCCGGACTTTGGGGATCCGAACGACGAGAACTCCAAGAGGATCATCTCAGAGTGAACCCGATGCCAAGCGTCCACAGGCTCATCCGCCTCAGCCTCCATCTCTGAGTTCGCTGCCGCTGTACGCGTCGTCAGGGACGGGACCAAGTACGGCACCTCCCAGCGAAGTTAATTCAGCGGCCCAGTGAGTGTGTCCCGGAAGACGGAATCGAACTCCGTTCCGAGTCAGTCGGATGTCTCTGGACAGTCGAGTGTCTCCCAGAGGAGTTTGTGACTGGAAGTTTGTCGTCGAGAGATGAATCATCCGGCTCTTCGATGGGGTCGTACGAAGGAGGACACATGCCATACGTTGGTTACCATCCCATGGTGATGACGGCTCACGGAGCTGGTGGTTTCATGCCAAGTGGTCCTGAGATGGGTATGTACGTCCAACAGACGATCATCCCGCCCGTCCAAGAGTCGAAACCTGATGTCGGTGATGTGGACATGATGGACTCCGAAAGAGATGTCAAGACGGTGAAGACGTACCAGCGACGAACCCGCCGCAAAGACCGTCGACCCGACACGTCATCTGACGATGAGTCCTCTGATGATCGTCAATATTCGCGACGTCGGGAAAGGGGAAGACGTCGTTCGTCCAAGCGGACGTCCGGACGTCACAGATCGACTTCGCGATACTCTGAGCGATCCAATCGTTCGGGGTACTCTGTCAAGTCCACGGGATCAACCGTAGCAGCCATGGAGTTCATGCAAAAGATGGCAGAGTCGATGACTAAAATTAAAGACTCGATGGCTAGTGTGGAGGAGAAAGTCGCTCAAGTCCAGAAGCAGAGCGCAAGAGTCGAGAAGGAGAACGTGTGCCACCTCTGATTTGGTCTAACGTGGCAAACTTCGTTCCGATGTCTCCAGAAGTTGTGGAGGCGCTGCGAGCAGAAGCAGCTCTGAACGAACGTCAACGGACGGAAGCGGCGCTGGGAGATTTCCAGGCGCAGTTGGAGTCTGAAAAGATTCGACAAGCTCTGGAAGTTGCCGAGGAGAAAGCTCGTTTGGAATCCGAGGGGAGACGGCAAGCGCTAGAACTGGAAGCGACTCGAAAGGAGTTGTTGGCTCTCCGGGAGGCGCGCGAGAGAGACCGAGAAGCTGCTCTCAACGTCCAGAAGCATTACGCAAGTCAGCTTCGGGAGAAACGTGCAGCAACGACACAATCTAACCCTCGTGACGAAGTCCCGGTGACCCCTCAAGTCCCAGCGCAGGCCGCTCAGACGACCGCGGATGGTCATTTCGCAGCGCAATTGCAAACGACTTTGCGAAACCTCCAACAAGCCAAGGTCAAGAACGACGCTGCGAGCAGGAGCAGGAGCGCGACTCAAGTGAAGACTGAACAGAGCTCTGAGAAGCGAGGTCCTCCCGGACGTACTCCGCCTGGAGGTTCGGACCCGCCCAAGAAGGACGCTGGGAAGTCAGGGTCGTCGAGAGGGAATTCCGCGAGGAAAATCTCCAAACGAGGAAATGAGTCCCATGACTCCGACCCGGACTCTGACTCGGACAAGAAGGACGATGAAAGTTCTGATGATTCGGACAGCAGTTTCTTCGAGGAGTCGGTTCCGAACGCAATGACTTCGAAGACGTCTCAAGCTGGGACTACGGTGTTTACGTACAAGCCTTATGTGAATGCTTCGGCTCTGGAAGACTTCAACGAGAAGGCGTCACTGTCGACACGCATTCGCTGGCTGGAAAAGTTCCAGAGTATGGCGGTTCAAGGAGGATGGTCCGACAAGATGCGCATTTATTAGATGAAGCTGAAGTTGCCGTCATCCGCTCGAGACTGGCGCTACAATTTGGATGAAGATGTACGTCACAGCTGGAAGCGATTCCTGAAGGCGTTCAAGGAAAATTATTGCAAGGCGAAAACGTCCGACTCCGAGAGGTACTACAGTATGACTCAGAAGAAGACGGAAGCTCCGCTGGAATTTTTCTACCGCCTGAATCGGGTTGCTGACAAGGCTGGAATCAACTTCCGGAAGTCGTCCAAGGAGAGGGAACGACACTTCAAGGTGTTCATGAAGAAACTCCTGGATTCCTCACTCCGCTCCACTCTGCAAGGTCAACGCTTACACAGCCTGGAGGATTTGGAGTTCGTGCTCAAGCAGTATGAAGAAATGCATCAGGACGACGACTATGAGACTCCTCCTCCCAGACGTGAATCTCGCCCGGACTACATGTCCGCTGGGAAGTTCCGTCCGAAGCGTCCTGCCAAGGCTTACGTTGCGCAGAGCAAAGTCGAGTCAAGCTCAGAGGATGAGAAGCAAGTGCACTTCCAAGAGACGACCGAAGAAATCCCAGAGCAAGAAGTGGAGACAGGGTCGTCGGAGAGTCAACTTCCGGAAGATTGGTCGCAAGTGTATCGAGCAATGGAGAACGCCGGTTGGAAACCTCCTCCCAGAGAGTTCCGACCCAGTGACTCATCGCCACGATTTGGCAAACCACCGGATACGTCCAGATTCTGCGAGACGTGTAAGCGTTTTGGACACACCGAGGATCGCTGCTGGTCCGGACTCCAATGTGACCGATGCCATCAGCAAGGATATCCAGCCCAGTACTGCAAGACATCTCCGTGCAAGTTCTGTGCAGGTTTCCATGGCGAAGTTTGTGACGGCTTCAAAATCTTTCAGAAGCTGAGATCGTTGGCCTCCCAGGGGACGTTCGAGATGCCGAAGTCACTCTGGAAGCAAGCTCTGGGAGGAGAAGAACATTATGGGGAAGAGCAGTTAAACCTGTAAGCCCGCTGGATGGGGATTCAGAACGCGCCGGGCCGAAGAAGCCCCCAGAATTGTGTGCCTTAGTGTATATGGGACCCGAGTTTAAGAGTCGAACACAAGGTAAACACGAATGTATGACTGTATTTCAAGATGATGATTCTCGCTCGGATGATTCTCGTTTGGATGTCCCAGAGTTGGATCTGCCGATCGAGTTCCGTTTGGAGCCTGGAGAGAGATTTGGATGGTGGAAAGATCATGAGTCGGATGATGATCGGAAAGTGGCGACGGTGCATGGCCCGGTGAATAATCACCGCATCCCGATAATGCTGGATACCGCAGCGTCTGTGAGCATGGTGAGTGCGGACTTAGCGCGTAAGCTCAAACTCAAATTAAGTGTTCACAGTCCTCTGCGAGTGTCCGGTCTGGGAGGAGTGCCCACCATAATTCGATCCAAGGCTCAAGTCAAGGTCACCATCGGTCCAAGAGTGGTTTACATCCTGGACTTGTGGGTTGCGAACATTGGCGAAGGGATTGATACTCTCCTGGGCATGGACTTCATGTACTCTGCTGGTGTTCGGATCTGCGTTCGAGAAGGACTTGTGAAACTCCCAGATGAGGAAACGATTTTGCTCAATCGGGGAGGAGTAATCCGGAAGGCCCAAGGTTTGGATCTCGCTGTGACGCCTGATTTCACGACGAGGTTGCTCCCGGGGAGAAGTGTCGTAACGCAGATTCGCTATGCTCAGATGGATCCACACAAGAATGTGGTTTGGGCCGGTCGAGGAGACCGTTGGGTGACCAAGCTGATCTTCGCTTCGAGATCGTACCCAGTCGCTGTGAAAGTGGTGAACATTTCGGACAAGAACCTGACCATCAGCTTCCAAACGCCCATTGCAAGGATTGTGGAACGGGACTCCTTCCCGATGGCTGGTCGTTTCGTGCGTCCAGGAAGCCGACAATATCAGGAGTGGCAACATCTCATCTACGAGTCTACTTTCTCCGATCAGATGGAACGCAGGATTGACGAAGTGACCCAGATGTACGAGGACCAAGACCCGCCTTGCGTCGAAAAGGAGGAGTATGGTTGGCCGACCCGAGTGTTAAGACGACTGACTCCAGAATCCGCTGCGGTGCGAATTGTCCAAAAGACCGAGCAAGATGACACATCCTCTGGGACGTCCAAGCGAGAAGAGCTGAACTCTGAACCAGAGGTGCCCTCGGAACGTGGGTTGGACGCTCAGCTTGTCGGTCCGGAAGGAGATGATGAAGACGAAGGCGATTTTGTTTATGCTCTGGAAGAAGTCATGTCTCCCAGCGAAGATGACGACGGAGATGAATACTTCGACGCGATCAGTCTGGACGACGACTCTGTGTGTGACCCTCCAAACGAGATTCTCGAGGAGGAGGATGATGAAGTGCCGGTCCAAGATTGGCCTTGCACACCCTTGCGGAAATTGGAGTTGGAGTACGAGCGCTGCGTGAAGATGAATGCGGAGGACTTGGACTCAGAACCGACCATTTACATCCACGAAGGGAGTGAGTTGCTGTCCCAGCTCCGGGATCAGTTAGTGCTCCTCCCGGAGTTGAAGGATCTGAGTCCCAGCTGTGACATCGAAACTGCAGACGTCGGAGAGCCGGGGATTACGACTCCAGACGAGGAACACAAGATGAGAAACATTTTGAAGTATCATCGCAGTATTTTTCTGGGTGACGGTAATGCCGCCCCTGCCCCGGCTCGAGGAGTCGTATGTGATTTGGATGTTGGAGATGCCAAACCGGTGGCTCAGCGTTCACGATCTATGGCTCCACACCTTTCGATGAAGGTATACGAGTTAATCAAGAAACTTTTGGAGAAAGGACTTGTGGAGCACTCCGAATCGCCGTGGGCTTCGCCCATCGTCATCGTTCTGAAGAAGAATGGTGTGGACATCCGGATGTGCATCGACTACCGGGTTGTGAACATGTTCATTAAACTTTCGAACTACCCGCTGCCGTTGATCGATGATCTGCTGATTGGTTTCGAGAGTGCGATGTGGTTCATGAGTCTGGACATGGCTAGTGGCTTCAGGGCGATTCGTATGACGGAACGCGCGAAGCTGATCTCCGCTTTCGTATGTCCGTTTGGACACTTCCAGTGGGTGCGTATGCCGTTTGGATTGAAGAATGCCCCCCCTGGTGTACCAGGTAGTAATCAACAACTGCCTATGGGGTTTCGTTCGTCTGCCACCCGAGGAGGAGGCCGAAGTTGATCAAGACGTACTGGACTTCCTGCAGTTGGAGCGTCCAGGAGGAGGTGTCCCAGAGGAGAAGGTTCCGGCTCTGACGGATACCATGACGGTATTCCAGAGGAACATTCCGACGCCTTCGCACATGGGACCAGTCCTCGGACGCAGTTCTTACATCGACGATATCGCGCATGGAGCAGTTTCGTGGGATCAACTCTGTGACGACCTGAACAAGCTGCTATTCCGGCTGAGGTATTGGAACATTTCTGTGAGTCTGCCGAAAAGTGAGTTTGGAAAACGGTCGATCCCCTACCTTTCCCACGAGATCAGTGCAGAAGGCATCCGAGCGACTCCGAAAATTGCAAAAGGGGTCCAGGATCTGCCGTTTCCGAACACTCTGAAAGGAGTTCAGTCATTTCTCGGAAGCCTCAACTACTATCACAAGTTTATTGAGGACTTCCCGGTAGTGGCTGCCGTCCTGTACGAATTGACGGACGAGCAGATACGCTCCAAACGAGATTTGTCCCGGGCCAAGGAGTCGTTCGAGATTCTCAAACGGAAGATTGTGTCGACTCCGCTGCTCCGACATCCGGATCGGTCAAAGCCTTTTGTCATCATTCCACACGCTAATCGGTGGGCCGCATGCGCTGTGCTCGGGCAAGAGTACGATGGAGTCGTTCACCCGGTACGCTATACCGGACGTGTTCTGAACGACGCCGAGCTCCGGTATCACATCGCGGAGAAAGAAGTCATAGCGGTGATGCGAGTCCTTCAAGTCTTCCGGACGCTGATCGAGGGATGTCCTCTGGTAGTATACACCCGATACTCTGTTCTGAAGTGGATCATTCAATCCAAGACGGCGGATGGGAGGTGTGTTCCATGGGGAGTGACTTTGTCACATTGGAACTTGGACATCCGAAAGGTGAAAAAGGACGAAGACGGCCTAGCGGCGATCATGGGCGCAGGGATTACTCCCAGAGAACATTTAGATAAAGTCGCAGAGTCACTCGTCCCAGCGAACGGTCTCGTTAAGTCACCCCCGGTTATCAGCGTGGAGATGTTGGAAGACGACTTTGAAGGTGTGGTGTTAAGTTTCGATGGAGCTGCGAAGATTTCGACTCGGAAAGGAAGTTGTGGTTGCGTCTTGTGGAAGTTGCCAGGTTGGTCCGTTCTGGAAGCTCAGGGTTTCATCCTGGAAGACGTCACTGTGAACGAAGCCGAATACAACGGACTCTTGAAGGGTTTACAAATGGCCCGTGAGAGAGACATCACAGAGTTGGTCGTCGTCGGTGACTCCCGGATTGTCATCCAGCAGGTCCAAGGTCTCATTAACTGTCACCAACCGAACCTACAAAGGAAGTTGGCCGAGTGCGAAGCTATGAAAGAACACTTCACTTCTCTCAGATTGGTCCATGTAAAGCGAGATTTCAACCAGGCCGCTGACTATATCACTTCGAAGACACTCGTGCTCGACGACTCCTCGACAGTCCAGGAGGAGGATGAAAGACGTCATCTGGAACAAGTATCCAAGATCCCTGAGCAGTTGATGAAATCGCAAGCGAGTCTCGGAGTGGACATCCGTGTCCCGGAAAGTCTGGCCGATGTAAGTTTCCAAAAGGAGGATGTGGACGTTGGTTCAGAATCGGCCCCACTTCCAAATGCAGCTCGAGTCATGGCAGCCGTGACCCGGAGTGGTACACACAGAGAAGCAGAAGATTCTCCTCGACCTCCTCTGGGACCTTTGGAGTACCAAGCCGAACGGTGGCGCCGTATTAAGGTTCATCAGAGAAGCGAAGAGTATCTCGCAGAGTTGGTGCGGTTTCTGAAAGGAGATTTCGAGTCGTTCTCGCCTAGACGTCTCCGGAAGATCAGCAAGGTTGCCGACTTGTTTGCATTAGACTCTCGCGGTATTCTATACCGTTTGGCCCGGTCCACCCGAGATCGGCCACGAGACTTCGCAGATGAGCCACGACTAGTTGTACCGAAAGCTCTCCAAGCGGACATTTTGCATTACGCCCACGAAGACTATCAAGGCGGACATCAAGGCAAGACTCGAACCCATGAACGACTTCGTTCGGAGTTCTACTGGCCCGGAATGTACGCGGATGTGAATCGTTTCGTGGAAGAGTGTGTGGATTGTGCGAGCGGAAAAGGTCGACCTCCGAACCCCGGTCCGTCTCCTGGAAACATCACTCCTCGACGACCATTCGAAGCAGTGTCAATGGACTTTGTGACACACATGCCCAAGTCAGCTCGAGGAAACACATTCTTACTGCTGTTCCAGGATATCTTTTCGGGATACGTCATGTGTAAACCCATGAGCTCCACAACGGCGCAGGACGTCGCGGAGGCGTACGAGGAGCGCGTCTTCCGGAGTTTTGGAGCCAGCTCCCTGATCCGTCATGACCAAGATCCTCGATTCATGAGTGAAGTCTTCACCCGATTCCGAGAGCTTTTGGGGAGTCGACAGCGAGCGACTTTGGCGTATCAACCCCAAGCGAGCGGTCAGCAGGAGAGGTCCGTCCAAACGGTGATTCGGAGTGTCCGAGCGTACATCGCAGAGGCGGACCAAAGCGACTGGGACGACCGCGCTGAGAGATTGATGTTCGCCCTGAACACGTCGTTTGATGCAACTCGTTTGGAGACTCCCTTCTACCTAGTTCACGGCTGGGACGCCCAAGGGACGGTGGCCGCGATGTTGGGACCCCGACCTTCTAGCGTCCAGGAGAAGACTGCCAACGAGTGGCGTCGCAAGTTTCAACGAGACTACAGCTATGCCCTCGCCTGCGCGGAGGACCTCCAAGTCCAAGCGAAGAAAATGCGCTCGGACGTCCAAACGCAGAAGTGGAAGGAACTCACAGAGAGGTTGAAAACTGGCTTTGAGAAGGGTGACGCAGTGTGGCTATACATTCCAAAAGTCCAAACGGGCTTGAGCCGGAAGCTCGCTCACATGTGGCACGGTCCCTTTCGGATTGATGAAGTGCATGATGACTTCCGGGTGCGGCTTAAGGTCGAGGGCACGGGTTACCGTGTCAACCCTTGGGTACACATTAGTCGCCTGAAGCCACGAGCACTCCATCCGAAGCGACCGGTTGAAGAAGTCGAAGTTGGAGAGGACGATGATTTCGATACCGCACTCCTCCCGGAAGACAGTTGGGAACCCGACTCTGGGAGAGACGAGTACGAAGTGGAAAAGATTCTCGACCTGAGGTGGTCCAAACGGACGCGGACGTCCAAGCGCAGTAAGGAGTATTTGATCAAGTGGAAGAATTACGACGATCCTGAGTATCTACCTGTCTCTCAACTCAGTTGTGGTGCACTACTCTTTGAGTTCAATCAGAGCGCCAAAGCCAAAGCTCGTTTCCAGTCTATGCAGGCAGGGGACGATCATCCCCGAGTGTAGCGGAGTCCATCATGTTGAACCCGCTGGACTTGGATCGAGGATGTGTGAATGAACGGCAACTGTTGTGAATGAGAAAGATGAAGAGAGAGTGAAAGTGAAACTGAGTATGAGAAGACGAGGACGCTATGATGAAACGAAGATGATTGATATTCCAGACGATTAAGATGATTACGACTACGCGGGGCAGGACGCTCCGGAAGATGCAAGGGAAGATGAACAACGACACTACGTCCGGAAGACGGTGCTTGGATCGACTCAGGGCGTGTCGGAGATGAGATCACGGATGCCGGCTGGAGTCAGCATGTCGCGGGTGTTCGCCGGGAGGTGAGCGATGCGTTCTTCGTCCGTCGCACAATGATCCCACTGCAAGCGTGCATGTTCGGCAGCGACCTGGCGGGCAAGCTGCTCCGGGAGAGAATGCGACTGGGACGCCTATCAACCGAGTGCGGCCCAGGGACGAGAGACCCATCGAGAAGTCGCAGCGAGTCGGAGCCACCACGTCACCGCGATGACCGAGCTCTGGAGCAGGTAGCGAGTTGTCCGTTTCGAGGCGTCGCACTTCTAGCCCCGTCAGGAAGCGAGTCACCATGGTGTCTGCCGTCTGCGTCCCGACGGAGTTCGTAGATCCGATGACGCACGTCTGGCGCGAGTTGACTGCGCTGTCCGAACGAGAGCCACGGAGAGCATCGGAGCGCGGGGAACCAGCAGTCGAGTGGCCATCACCCGCATCATCATCCCCGGCACTGTTTCTTCCAGGCGAAGGTGTGTTTCGAGAGTCGACAGGCGCAGGAGAGCTAGCTGCCTGGTCACCTTGGCCATCCGTGCCCGCAGTGTCGCCCTCACCAGAGGTGTCGCCTGACGGGAGTTGCACGGAGGCCGGCAGCATCGTAGCAGCAGACGTGTTGCTCATCGTGGTGCGGAAAACTTGACAGATTGTGGAGTGAACATGCTGGAAATCCCGCGGAGCTGGATGGAGACAAGTCGAGGCGATTTCCGAGAGATGGCGATGGGAACAGACGTGGATGGAAAGTGACCTCTGTCAACTGCCAGACCAAAACGTCGTTTGGATGCCCACCCTCCATTCGGAAGGTCAGTCGTTCGTGTGATATTATAACAGTCAATCATCTCGGCGATCGGTTCCTCTATGAGAGACTGGGATCAGAGGGACGGTTGACACGAAGTGACTGAACCAAAATTGCCAAGCCCTGTGCATTCGGATCTGGGAGCCCATGCATGCAGAAGTGAGACTCAGGATACAAGCGGACCCCAAACGACCGGGGATCAAGAGTCCCAGAGTCGAGTTGCAAGCGAGGATCCCAGAGTCGAAAATGGTAAAGTCCAGGAGTCGGGTCATCAAGAAGTCCAAGAGTCGGCTGTGACGTGAGTCCGGAAGTCCAGGAGTCGGAAGTCCAAGAGAAGCAGGAGTCCAGGAGTCAAGAGTCCAAGAGTCAAGATGCCCAAGAGAAGGAAGATGTCCAAGAGAAGGAAGATGTCCAAGAGAAGAAAGAAGTCCAAGAGTCAAGTTGTGACGTGACCTCCAGGAGGAGAAGTCACAGAGTGAAGTCACGAAGAGGGTGATGCTCCGAGATGAGTCACCATACAAAGTCCAAGTCAAGTCAGATCTCAAGATGTGTAAAGAGCGAAGAGTGGTACTTATGTACCACGGTCACCCACTGAGTCACACCCACGTGCGAGGATGCGGACCCGACGTGTAGGACGATTACGCGCGCCAAGGTTGAAGCTGGGACGCGCCCAATACAAAGATCAAGATAAAAGAAGAGTGTGTGTCGAAGATCGACGCCCATCACGCAAACAGAAATCCAGCAGAGATCTTCTAGCCAAGATAAAAGAGAGAGAGAGTAAGAGACCAAGATAACCATTAATAACAGAATCCGTTTTGCCTCAAGACCCGCAAGTGCATCGTAATTCCGAGCACGGGAGCGAGGCGAATACCGCCTGGGACCAGAGGACAGCAGCCTACCGCGATTTTTAGGGACCGCACCGGAGGTCTGACTGCCCGAACGTCGACATCCAGACACACCGACCGTGCCAGGGGACGTGTGGGGATTCTCACCCCAAAAGGTCAAGTCACAGTTAGGACGGGGACCCGGGCTCGCACACCGGGAGTGATCCGTTACTATTCCATATTATTAGTTGGGAAGTACACTCTTTCGCAGAGGAGCTTTATCCATTCCATATTAACTGCAGTCTAGGAGGTTTGTTAGTGATCGACCCCTGGAATTATTGATAGATTACTGTGTGATAGGACTGTGTATTAGGTCTGTCTATTTTCCTCCAAACGGAGGTGGTGCGTGAGTCGAAGAGAAGAATATTGGTAAGGGTTCGTTTGGAGGTCGATCAGTGCTTCCAAGCGGAGAACCCTATTTGACTGGAGTGTTGACCCACCGTCCGAGGGTCCGAAAGAATAAGTGACGGGTAGTTGTTTGTATTTGTATTCTGTATATTTGAGATTGGTTATCTCTACTCTGGGAGTGGATCTGGTTGGTAGATCACTACTTCTCACTAACTGTACGAGCGTCGTTCGGAGGTATACGTCCACGCTCAGTACTCTTATATTTTCTATACCCATATATTAACAACTCACTAGGTGGAATCCGGTCCGCCGAAGATAAACGGCCCGAGAAGGGGATTGCGCAAGGTACACACGCCAACTCCGAACGAGGTTTCTCGTTTGGATGTATACCCGCCTGTTCTCCTCCTGGAAGTTCTACTTTTGGTGGGGGAACAGGTCCCTACAAAGGGTAGCACGCGAGCACTATACACCTGGGCGGCAAAAAGTTGCCACCGACTTCGCCACATAAAACACGTGATGAGCTATCTTGTATGCATAGTTATCACGTATGAGCGGCAGCATGATGCAGCTAGTGCTAGAAGGCTATTGAGACAGCGACTGGGCAAATGATGCCGAGACACAGAAAAGTACACCAACTTCTTGTTCACTCTGGCCGGTGGCGCCATCTCGTGTATGTCACGGGGCCAATCCATTATGGCTTTATCTACAGCCGAGGTTGAAAGTAACATGTTGCAGGAAATGCTCCCGCAGCGGAAATACTCCCGCAGCATACAGTAAACTTCGTATCAATCAAGCTGCACACACTATGGCTACAAACCGGGCATACAGCCGCCACGCCTCCATATAGAAATTTGGTGGCACCACGTTAGGGATAGGTGCAATTGAATTGCACAAGGTGAAAGGGAACGTGCACCCCGCCGACACGTTCAACAAGGCGCTGGACAAACATCGCTTGAGTAGCTCGAGACTGTTGCTTCGAGGGAGGTGTGTTGGATTTCGTATCGAAGACCGAGGCGTTTAATGGCGTTGAAGGTCAGCGTGAGGGGTGTGTGCAGCAGGTTGTCGAAGTGTGGGTATGAGTGTAGTGTAGGTAGAAGAACGGTGAAGGAATATGCTGGTTTTGTAATGGAATTGATGTTGTGTTGAATGACAACTTGCATTACATCGCTGCCGCTGTCATGGGCGTGCTCCGATTGGCTGAACTTTCTGATCAGATTGTCTATTGTCTTCTTACGCTTGACGGTCTTTAAAACTGTCATGCTGCTAGTTGCCCCGATAGTACCAGCCCTGCGCTTGAGCTCATTGCTCAGCTGTGCAAGCTGATCTGGCAACTTGTCACACCGCTTCGACGCAGACCGAGCCCCCGTGGAAGTATCCGGCGCAGGTTGATCATGTGGATATATCGGGGCTGCTGGAGCTGTAACATCCTCTGACAGAGTCGTAACTTTCTCAGGAAGAGATTTTGCGGCAGCGACAGTATCATTGGCCTCTGTGGAGGTCACCGTTGCAGTTGTCGTGTCATCAAATGGCTCAACACGTGCGCGGCTTTCCATCAGGTAGTGCGCGCGTTTAGCGCAAACAACCTTTTCAGGGCAGGCAGGATCACCCATCGGCTTCATCGAGTTCTTCAACAACATGAACTTCTGCTTGATTGCGTCCACGTCACGCTAATTAAACTCGCGTGGAAGATCAGTGTCGTAGTGAGAGGCTGCAATATCCCATTCGTTGCTTCCAAGAAGGAGGACACCCTCTACTACTTGTAGCATGTGTTTCAGCTCATGGGCCGTCCAGCGCTTCCCTCTTCCGGAGTTGCTCTTCGATGGTGTCGTGTGCGCTTAGCTGAACAGGAAACGGAGTAAAAAGGGCTATAGAACATATGTCACCTTACAGCAAGACAAACCAATGTCGATTTACCGTGAACCAACCACCTTGCGCATTGCAGAGACACCAAGTCCGTCTCCTCAAGTTGCGACACGATTTGCGAGCGCCTATCTAACCAAAGGTGACTGTGTTGTGTGTTAATCATTCTTCTGCGATGAGATGGTTTGAAATGCTTCCAATCAACTGCGTTCCCAGCACAACAAGTGAAAGCTGTGATGCAAAGAAGACGCGATGACAAGCGAGCGATTGTGATCAACCCAGCCAGCTCAACTTTGGCGCTTTGCAGCAAACGGCGAGGAACAAAAACAGTTGATGGATCGGAGTTCACCGGTAGTGTGCATGTGCCGCAATAACGATGCTCAACGTGCATGCAAGCAAAATTGAAATGAATGTTTTACGAGCGGGTGGGCACGGAAAAATCACGAGTGCTTTACTAGAAGCTCGTGTCGGACGAGTATTTACTCGGCAATACTAGCTACAATAGCTACATTTCCAGCTCGTGTTGGATGAAGCCACACGTTACGTTTGGCGTTTTCTCGTTAAGTGAAAGGAGGAAGCCTATGATGCAGTGACGAAGCATGTGGTATGGTAGAATAGTATCAAAGTTCGGAGACGATTTGCCCGAGGTTTTGATTCTTTTTTGCGTCCGAAAAATAGCCGATGCCATGCATCTAATTTCTGTGCTTTTTTCTGAACCCTGCGAGATCGATGTCACCCTTGGTCGGTAGTGAGCAGTTGCGAGGAGCGTAGCCGCAGCAAACCCGCACGGGGTGCCCGCGAAGCAAGGCCGCGCAGTATTTGCGTAGGCGAGTCCAGCGACGAGCATTCCCGTGGATGGACACGTTGCCGCAACTCGGAGTTTGTTTTTCTAGTGCGGAGGTCTGGGGATGCAACCCCCAGCGTGATACACCTTCAGAGTCAGACCAGATTAGATGTCCAAACTGAGCAAAAATGTCCGAACCGGCACGGTATGGATTAGCACACAAGGCCATCGAGTTGAAGTGTTTGGTTCAGTGAGCTGGTCAATGATCAGCTCAAGACAAGCTTACGAACGCATGGGATTGCACTGCGAAAGCCAAATGCACGCGACCACAATCGCTCTTATACCCAGCAGACTGATAACGGATAGTTTCGCCGTCTTCGGATATTGCTCATATTGCAGGCCCCAAGGCTCGTACTAACATGTGTCATCCGCAGGGATTGACAGTAGTTTGTTTTGGATTACTATCCATTAATAGCTCTATTAAAATGATGCCGCAAACTTCTATTGTAATTATTAGTTCTCTGGGTTTTATATCCAGAGTCCTACCCGGGATTGGAATGAGGTTGTAATCCTTACTATTTTTATAACCTGCATAAACGGTACGACTACATGTACATACAAGATATATCATTAAAGTATACCTGTAGCTTTGGATAACCTGTTTGATTTTTAAATTATGCAGTTATGTTGACCCATTCAGTTGAGATTAGGATGATATACCTGTTGCAATTTATAACTTGCATTGAGTTATAATACCTGCTGCAGCTTATGCACTCGAGCGACAACGGATTATAATATAGATATTATCTAATACACTCGAACGACAGCGATGTGTATTCCTGACGACGTGTTTGCAATCCTGCTCCCGCAGCAACGTTCGTACCCATATCACCTCTTAACATGTCAACGCAGAGCGATTATACTTCGACTGTACCTCGTTTAGTCAGCCGGTTGAGAGGGGGGCACATATTCCGACCACGTGGTCGGGATACCAATTACTACCTAGGAGTTCTGAAAGTGCAGTGATCAGTGCATCTCCCTTGGTGTGCCTTCATCTGTACTCCGATAAAATACGTAAGCAGGAGTAGACCACAGGTAATATGTATAACATGTATTGTGCCTTTCAGGCCTTTTGCCGAATCGGACTTTAAAAACTGACTTTCTCATTGTAGGGGCTAGGTTTAACCTACCGAGATACTGCTAAAAACGTCAATTTATGGTCAGTTTTAATTAAATTGGCCAATCAGAATGCTCGAGTGTGGAATTCGAGATCGGACTTTAATCCCACTAAAAACTGACTTTGAGCAGCTCAATGTCTGAGTGGCTGGAGCTCGACCGGCATTCAGAGATTTCGTCGAAAACGAGAGGTTTAGAGGACCTACTTAACTGACATGCGTTATCGTGCTTATCTCCGTCTACTCGATTGACACTGCTACTGTAGCTAGCGTGCTAGGCTTCTCTGAACGTAGTCTAAATCGTTGGTATAAGCAGTTTCGCACAACTGGTAATGTTCTTATGGTTGAGGTCCGTGCGAAGACGTCACGATGGCCCCGTGATGTTTGTGCATTCGTGAGGCACTATGTCAAGGAGCATCCGTGCTTCTACTTCGAGGAACTCCGCTACGACCTACGTTCGCGCTACAAGGACTCCATCTGCGTTTCTGACTCTACAATATGCCGCGCTCTACGTTTCGACCTGAAACTAACGCGAAAAGTGCTCACCAAGCGTGCAAGAGAGAGCGTGCCGCGCGAAAGACGAGAGTATGTTGGCCGGCTCGCTCCATACCCGACCAGCTCGTCTTCATCGACGAAACTTCAAAGGACGGCAGGTAAGTTTGACGATGTCAATAATGTCACTATAGGTCTAACTTAAACTATTGCGTATATTGTTGTCTTGTAGATCTGTACTGCGTCGGTATGGCTGGTCTGCCAGGAACACCCCTGCTCATGTAACACTCCCTTTTAGTCGCGGCAAGAGGGTTTCAATTCTGGCTGCGATGGACGTCCGAGGATTTTTTGCGTGGGGTAACGTGGAGGGGACTTTACCCGTGCTAGTTTTCATGAAGTTTTCAAGACCAACATTCATCCGTTTCTCAACCCGTGGCCGCTACCTCGATCGATCGTGGTGCTAGACAACGCCAAGATCCACATGTATAAGGAACTCCAGGAGATGATTCATGAAACAGAAGCATTGCTGTTTTTCTACCTCCCTACTCGCCCGATCTCAATCCGATTGAGGTCGGGTTCTCACTGCTCAAACGCTGGATTCAACGCCCCGCTAATATGGCGTTCAGCGAAGACCCACTTGCAGTGGTACGCGTTGCCATGTACGCGTGCACTCGCCAGAAAGAAGAGGTAGGAGAGAATTTGTACAGACCCTGTGGCTACAAGTCAAACGCTTTGTCAATTAAAGAAATTTAGATGCGAAGTGGTCCTCTTGGCTTTCGCTTGGTTCTTAGGCATCTAGATGATACGTGTCTTCCATGTTGACTGCAGGCGCTCGAGTGGCTACGTTCGTGGGAGCGCGGAATGGGGGACGCAAGCTGTAGCTCGGAAGACGAAGCGCCGCTCTGAGGTCGCTCACGTTCACTTGCATCGCGACCGGAACGTCCTGGATCTTGACGCGCACGAGGTGGTACTCTTCGCATGCTTGCTGCTGCTCCGTGCTTTGAGATTCGTCCATCGCAGTCTGCTGGGTGTCACGTGCAGCAGCTGCCGGAAAGTAGTGTTGTCGGGCACGACGAGAGGAGCTCCTTCCGGGGGTCTTGCCTGCGTGACGGCCATGTAGGCCTGTGATGCAGGGCCCGCTGCAATAACTAGCTTGCGTAGTAGGACTTCTGCCACCCGTGGCATCTGCTCTTGAACGCGCGCAGCAGTTGCCCTTCGAAGTGATGTCGCTTGTTCAGCGGGCTTGGGCACGTAGATGTACAGTTCCAGTATGAAACCCGCTTGTCCCCCACTTCGCAGTCTTGCCTTGCGCCATGCCGTCTCGAGCTGGACTTGCATCGCGTTGTTGTCGTTGCAAAGCACCTGATAGTCCTTCTGATACGCATTGTTAGTCGGCTTAAAGTAAATGACCAACTCGGGGCTCCATTGCCCTGGTAGCACGCTCTCAAAGTGATTCTCGACCTTAGCCCGAAGCACGGGATACCCTTCCGCTACATCGAACACGAACTTTGGTGAAGGAGGAACCTTGTTACGACCAGAACCATATGCACGTCCATTCCTAATGAACACACGGCACGTCAGACTATCGGGAAGAGGTAATGTTGCTTGCATGGCAAAACTGGAATTGATCAATTGACTTTCACCTTTGGACCTACCTACATTCTGCTGCCACTCTCTCCTTGCAAGCTGCTATCTTTCACGACCATATCATATGCTGCTGCATTCATGTCCGCGCTGCCTCTGCCGTTGACCTTACTATGGCTGGATTCGCCGTAACCTTGTTGTTGCTGCACATGAACACCCACATACCCACAATTATGGGATTACCAAAACATCATGCTCGCACCTTATTGCATCATCCTTTCTCCCGCTCGCATAAGCCTTGCACCAGTGCCTCGCGCCCCAGCTACCGTAATACATCATCTGCCTTCGAGAGGAATTGAACCTCTATCCCCGCGAACGGAGCTTTTACGTTAAGCTACGAAGACGCGTAAGAGTGGCGACACCAGCTGGGTGCGATCAACTGTCGAAGGCAGGTGTCGGTCTTGGCAGTCTTGGCGTAGCCCGCGTGCCCTGAGCGTCGCTCTCGTCCTCGGCTTCCGTTCGCTCCAGCTTTTTCTTGAATGAGTGAGAGGCAGAGGCTCTCGCCCACCAAATGAAGTGTCACTTCCTGATTGGACAATATGTTAGGGTTCGGGTACGTTTTATGGGTGTCTCCGCCCCGCTTTACAAAAGTCCGATTTCCTTCGCAAGTACCGATGTAGCCCGTGCGTAAGCTAGTCATAAATTCAGAAAAGCACAATATTGTGTTGGTTAATCCGTGTAGAACGGAAGCAGCGATGCTCTCGCGCCGACGGCGGATATAAGCTCAGTAAGCTTACAACATATTTGTGCGCAACAAAGTAGACCTGTACAAGAAGTACACGCTGGGCTTGACGTCGTCGTCGCCGTTGGCGTTTGGTACGTTGATTGGCAAGTACTACGATGGCTAGTTGGAGGGCTCGGAGTATGCTGACCCAGCCTACCAAGCCGTGGAGATCTGCGGAAGCGAGCACCCGCTCAAAGTATTTTAGTAAAACCAAGGGAGATGCCAGAACCTGTCGGCAATTAACGGCTGCGATTTCAGGTCGTTGAAAGTACTTCCAGGTAGTCAGGGATATCCCGACCACGTGGTCGGAATATGTGCTCCCGTGCTGACGGTCCGATTTATGGATCTTGACTTTACTGTTGGCTCAGCACCGAAGGCATTGTAGAACTGTACGACTGCAATGCTGCTTGAGTCGAGATATTAAGGCTTGACCCCTCACTGGTAATACCGGCGCAAAAACCCAGAGCTGTTCCTTGCTAGCGCGGCTTTGTTTGGGACGGAGCGAAACTAATATTACTATAGTAACCAATAAATCAGATCGAGGCCACATATTAATAGTGACTACTAGTGCGTGCCTGAAGAAATCCAGGGGCATGTGGCAATCGGCAAGTGAGGGGCCGTCTGGTTCGATCGCTTTCTAATTTACTTCGACGCGCTTGAGGCATTTCCTGGTTTGATATAATGGCAGGGCGTGCGTCTTGACAACGTTCGCAAGAGCGAAATCGTCGTACGAGCAAGAAGCTTGCCGCAGAAAGCTGTTTCAGAGAGCCAGGCCCCAAAGATTCTGTCTTAAGCTTTCATTCTTCAAGTTTCCGGCTAACCCAGAAGCCCCCAAACCGACCGCAACGACCAAGAACTGACACTTCTCTGACGTCCTCATGAAGTGCGCGAATCCCGACTGCTCCTACGCCGAGCTAACGACGACCGACTCTTGTGTCGTCTGCAAGCGCGGTATTTATCATCTCTGCAGCAACGAGCTGTATGATTCTGGCAATCTCTCCGAGCGCTTTTGCAGCGCATCCTGCGTTTCCAAGTAGAAGACCATCGCTTCGGCTGCTTCGACGCCTACAGCGAGTGAGATCGCTTCTCAAGAAGCACGTTACCCGAATTCGCAAGCTTCGTTGTCCCCGCTGAGTCAATCGTCCGATCCTGGAACCCCCGTGTCCTCGGCGCCCTCAGTGGCATCCGTGGTAGCCTTAACGTTGGATTCGTCTGGTGTTGACGCCTTTAGGATCCCATTGGAGATTCTTCACTACCGGCAACTTGGTAGCCGTCACGACGTGTGGGATATCATGCATCGTTTGGCTACGCCACATCCATCAAAAGACAACGAGGAAGCCACTCACGTTTGCCTTTTGTGTGCCCAAGAGAAGTCGTGCAAGCCGTACGCTTCCCCCCATGCTTGGACGAGCGCCTTGTACCGGGTGGCACACTCGTCGAATGCCAGACGTCACATGTTTGCTGTTCACCGATCAGGCAGGTGGAAGCCGACAAGAGAATGAAGAGAGCCACTCTTCATCTCGACGAGGCCATGAGCGAGAAGCGGCTAGCTCAGTTGCGCGCCCATGAGAGTAGGCGCGCGGCCTCATCAGCGACTAACGAACGTCCATCAAAGCATCGAATGACGCTTCAAAAGCTGTGGTTGCCAACATCGAAATAGCTCGGAGTCTACATTGCTACCTGTCTGATTAATGCGGGGTTGTCGTACAATACGGTGGCGACAGAGGACTTCAGGCTGCTGACACAACGACAAACTGGCGGCCCCGACGCCTCCATTCTCACAGCATCGACCTTTCGAGACCTGCTGAGCGCTGTTTTCGCGAAGTTCTGCAAAATGACCGAGTCACTTCTAACTCGCGAGTTTGCAGCTGCCCATGGCTTTCCGTTCCACAATCTCCACCACGATACATCGAGATCGGCAAACGGGAAGAAGGTGTGCTGGGATCTTCTGCGTGCTGGATTGACGAATCATGGACTCCTCGAGATATCGCGCTACTTTCTACGGTTTCCGATGGGTCGCATGCCTCTGCTGAGATGAAGCGGCTGATTTGCAGCCGAGCGGAGCTGTACAGCATCAACATTGATGCTATGACCTAGTTCACAGTGTCAGACACAACTGCCAGTGCCCGCAAAGTGTCTAAACGTTTTGAGGACGCTGTCCCAACGGACTGCACGGTGCACATGCTCAATCTGTGGTTGCAGTACGCGATGGGGATGCGATAGAACAAGGAAACTGTCTCAGTGTATGATCCTGAAACCAAGTCGTATCACCGAGAACAGCGCTACTGCACTATTGGTGGTGTATTCCAAGAAGGCAGCGACCTTGTCAAGCGCGTTCGAGCTCTCAACAACTACTTCAGCCCCCCCCCAACGCTGCTAGCGACTTGGAGACGTTCAGGCTTTCTATAGTCTGCCGAAGTTGGCTACGACGCTCGACTGTGATACTCGCGTTCACAGTGAAGTTGTTTCAGCGTTACATCGTTAACTACTCAGTCTTTTGTGGATACTTCCAGAAATGCGAAAATGGCGACGACGCAGCCGAATTCGAGTGTCTAAGGTATGCAGACTGGCAGCCGATGGCAGAGATGGAAGCCATTGTGGACTCTATCGCGGATCTGACTCGAGTTGAGCTGCAGCGCAACACTCTCGTGGCATCTGAGCTCATCGTCTTACTGAAGTTTTCAGAGAACGTTTGCACTGCAGCATTTTTTGTGTGCGAATTCGACGCTCCGAGAACTACTACGTTTTCAGAGAACGCTTGCACTGCAGCATTTTTTTGTGTGCGAATTCGACGCTCCGAGAACTACTAACGGTACAGTCGTTTCCCCGCTACGAGGTCCCAGTTACGAATACGAACGTGTTGGCGTGAACTTGTATTGCTTGCATGAGAGGGCAACTAGAGCAGCGAATCTCGGCTGCGACCCCAGAAACCGTGATGATGTTGCTGCTGGACCCCCGAACCAAGTTCTCCGTCGAATCGCTCCCAAGTCGTATGCGGATGCATACCACGAAGAAAAGGAAGCGGCGGAGGAAGCACTAGGTATCAAGGAGGTTGTTGCTACCGGTCACGAAATGCCTGTCAATGCGCACCGGGAGGTGTTTTGCGCGCTGAATGGGGCGTTGAGTGTAGCCGTTCGTGATGAAGCGGTCAGTTCAGCGGCTAACTTGGACTTGGTGCCGTCCATCGATGATGAAAAGATAATATGTGGTGCTCCAATCAAGCCAACACTCGAAGCGATGCCGACATCAACGCTTCATGAACGATGTCGGACGAGTACATTTTCCTTCTATCGCGGCTTTGGCACGCGTTTGGTTGGGGCGGAGTCCACTGGAGGATTCGTGATGAGTAACCTTCGGACGAGAACGGACAACCAGCGTGCAGAAATGCAGGTGCTTCTCAAGCATAACCGAGCGGAGGTCCGTCGTATGGAGCGCGAGAGGGGCGGGATCATGGATCAGGAAGTCGACCACCGAAACTACTAGGATATGGAACAGGAAGTCGACCACCGAAACTACTAGGAAATACTATCCTCTACTATATTAATATTACTATAGTAGCGGTAATAATAATATTACTGTAGTAGTTCAGTCGACTCGGCTTGGGTATTAATATTGTAGTTCAGACGAGAATCAAAGTACTGTCAATCCCTGGTCATTCGTGATTTAAAAAAGAGGAAAGAGCTCTCCGTCTAAATAGTATATTCCCGTGCATCTATCCACACAAGTGAAGTTGATTTCCTCGATGGAAGTTAATCGTGGTGTGTGTGATGTTGACATAATCAGTCGATACATAACAATGGACTGATAGTGAAATAATACAATTTAATCAAATACAAAAATGTTGCCACCTGTATTGGAGGGTATCCTGCAGCACCAAATCAATTAATTCTCAAACATCCAAACCATTCGAATGCAGTCATTCAGCCCGCAGAGCTTTCGAGCACAAGGCACTCAAGTGATCAAAGTTCTAGTGACGATGTCGCAACACTCGTGGCCAACAGTTCCGTTTTCCAACTAACCTTTTTGTCGGCGGTCGTGCATCTGGAGCACGTCGGCTGCGCCTTGGCTTTTGACTGCCTCGGGTCATCTTGGGTCGCATAGGCTTTCTCGATTGATGTAAGCAGGAAAAAGAGAAATGAGGATTGAGCTTGTGAATGACGCTGCGTGCAACAAGGAGTAGGACAGGCACACGATCAAACCCAAGAGCAACAAGAAAATGGGAGAATTACCGGCAACGGAAGTGAAAGCTTGCTTGCACGCAGCATAACGTCGAGATACAGCACCGCTGCCCTCTGAAGCCACATTCCGACGCCGCTTTTGCCTCCTGTGTACAGGTTGTCGACGTCGGCCAGCAGCGGTTCGCCTCTTCCTGGCACAAACTTCACGAACTTGACCCGTAGCGTAGTGAGCACCTTAGCCGTGGGCTGGTGGCGCTTGCCCAGACACACGTCGTAGCTGGTGCGGTTGGAGTCGTCTCTGAGCCACGGGGATGCCGTACTCGTCCACGAGCCACTTGGCGCGACCGTCCGCCGCAGCTCCGTTCACCAGACCGGTGCACTCTGCTCTCACTTCTCTGCTTGACCGCAGATTCGCTACTGACTGCTGCTCCCTACCCCACATATACACTTACAATCTTTCGTCTCTGTCCTCAATCAGCAACTGCGACGCTTCGCGAGAAGATCGTTGTCTACTGTCGCCCTTGCCCGTCTCGTTCCATAGATCTCACTCGGCAATATGATATTGCGTGGCCCGGTTGCTCCTTCGGGGGATAGACGTATCCCGACCCTTTGCTGGACTCTCCGCTCCACTGCCGCGCTGCTGCCCGTCCATCCTTGGTCTTCGTGGGCACATATATAAAGGAGGACGCGCCAAAAAGGTTGCATTCTCTTACTCTCCTCCCCTAGTGCCCGAATCATCCTCGATTCATCCCGCCTTGCTGTCCGTCAAGCTGCTCGGTCGCTGCCGTCATCCTTATCGTCTGCGTGCCGTCGTCATGCGCAATTGCCGCGCTGCCTTGTCGTCCTCGCCGTCCTTACTACCTGCTTGTTCGCTGCGCACTCGTCCTTCTCTCCATAACTTCTCGGAATATTGCTGGTTAATCCAGAGCCGCTGAGGTACTCCTGCGCCAGGTCGATCAACCAGACGCTGTACTTCAAACTCCAGCACGTAACACCCGGTACGCGTCCGGTACCTTCTGCATCGGTGCTCCACAACGGATTCTTCATGCTGAATGCGTGCCAGTCGCGGTTAGCGAGCCACAAGGCTGTCGGCACCTCACCTACCACGTCCGGCGAAGACGTATATGTTCTCAGCTTCGTCGCCTTTGTCGGCTGGAGCGACTGTCGGCTCTGGGTGCTGGTCGCCTACACGCCCATCTCATCAGCTTCTGGATCGTCTTCTCCCCTTCGTGGATCGCTGCAATATCGTCTTGCCCGACTTGCTGTCCTTCGGCTCCGTGTCCTCCAACACGGAGTTCTTCTGCGTGTCGTTCTTCAGCGCGGGGTCCGCCCGCGTGCTGCTCATCTACGAAATGCTCTCGTCGCTGAACTCCGCGGCCTTGGTCTTCATCTTCGCAACGCTCAACCGCGTCTCTCCCGGCTGCCTGGCCTTCGGCACTGGGCTGGTCGGCTGCTGCAAGCGCTGTTGTGCCGGCACAAGATCAACGGGGGTTCTCTGCTTGTCCTCCGTCGCGCTCGGTGCCTGCATACGGCGCCTTCGGGAACTTGGCTCGAGTCCGTCCGTCAATGACGTCACTGTGGTCTGCTGGGGTTGCTAGGGGACATTTCGAGCGCAATCGGAGTTCGTCGGACTCTACATCGCTCGCTTGGTGCGCTGCGCGGCTTCGTCGGCCTCGGGCTGTGCTGGATGGTGTGCTGGCTGGTGCACGTCCGCCCTCGGTTGTCATATCGACTTCTGGCTGCTCGGCCTGCGTGTGAGCTGCAACTTCATCTTTAACAGCAGCTGTTTCTGCTGTCTCTATGACAGCGGCACCTGGCGTTTCAGCGCTGCTTTGTTCCGTTGTCGCGCTGGTCACCACCACCCTCCGGGCTATTCTGGTCGCTGCCCTGCTTCATCGTCTCGGTCACCGCACCGTCGTCGTCGTCGGAGTCCAAGTCTGCGGCCACCACTGTTTCGTCTCGCAGGTCTGCTGCAATATCCTTGGCCATCTGCTCCAAGAGGTGCGTCGGGTAGTAGTAGCTGAGCAGGAAGGAACAATGCGTGACAAATTCCTGTCATGTCTCCAAATTTTTATCTGGTATTTGCTGACCTCGAATGTGTATATTTACCTAGTCGACAGGAACTTGAAGCTTCGATGATCTGGCCTGGGTCCCGCCACCCGTGGTCATACTTCGTGATGCCAAGTCCTCGCGTTGGTCGGTACAGCCGGACTAGTTGTCCGGGCCTGAACTCACTGCCAGTTACGCCCTCTAGTTGTAATACATCGCTCGATAAGCTTGATCTTCCTGCAACGCTACAGCAGCTAACTCTCGTTCTTTCGCCAGGTCCTGCAGCAAGACTTCGTGGTACTCCCGCAGTGGGCTGTGGGAGTGCGCCAACCGACTTCGTCTCAGCAACTCGGCGTGCGTAGCTTTCCCCCCATCATCCGCTCGTTCGGGTGATAGCCTTGCTTCGAATATCTAGACGAACTGTGGGCGTATACAGCAAACACTATCACTTCCGGTATCGTTATCCGACCACATCTAAAGATTTGTTATCTGATTATGCAGGTTACACGTGCCTAAACGATAATCACGATAGTCCTCTTTACCGAGAGCCAGACCAGGACTCTCCGTTAAAGACAAATATAATGCAGTGTGAAGCAGGCTCGTGAAGAGCAGTCGAGGTCACTACCAATGGTCGGCTTCGCTTGCCTTCGCCGCGGGCTTCGTCCATGAGGCGCTGTGTGTGAGGAGGGGGGGGGTGACAATGATCCACATGTGCAGACTCGCACTGCGGGGTGGTATCCGACATGCGGAGGGGTTCACAGCAACGAGAGGTGTGGGGCGTGGTGCAGACTCGCCGCCTTCACTTGTTCGAGCCAAAATTCCATCTAACGGTGAGTCACCTCTACAAAAAGATGGTATCACTAAATACATAGTATTAAATCATACCAGTTCCGGAAGTGACCGCGGTTACTGTAGGGCGCTAGCTAGGAAGTCGCCTCAATCATTTTGTCCTTCAACTACATATAGGCTAACAATGGGTTTCCAGGCCCGATGGAATCTCTCCACGAGCCCCAACAACTTCGGCCGGTATGGCACCGGGGTCGACTGCTTGACCTGCATTAACTGAAAAAAACTCGGTAGTGGCCTTGCTGTCGAACTCCATCGCACCGTTCACCATGACCTCGCACATGGGTCCTACACAAATACCACTTTGTCCTTTGAAAATCGGGCGATGACCTTCGCCGTGTGCCCACTCACTGCTGCTGCTACTGCATACTGTGCCGTGTATTCCACGGTCGGGATAACATATCGGTTGCCCCCACGTAGTTACGGATAGTAGCCCAGCTACGTCGATGGCCCATCGATCACACACATCCCCAGCCCTCACGCTTCGCAGGGGGGGAACTACCGCCTTCGGTTTGGTCTTCCGGGACCCGCTGTCCTGGCAGGCTACCACTCAACTCTGCACAGCCTCGCCCATGCGTGGCCACCAGTACACTTGCTGCAGCCGCTCATACGTCGGCGGGCCTCGCAAGTGACCCGCCCAGATGTTATGTGGGCATCTTTGCATGCGAGAGCCCAGTAGATCACAGGCAAAAGAGTCACAGGCAAAAGAGTTCGGTCACCGCCTTCTAGCTCGACGAGCACTAGTACGTCGCCATCACGGTACACACGCTGACCGCGATGTGCAACCTTCCGTAGCAGTGACTGCACCATCACTGACTCGCCCTTCTCCCGCTTGCTGTCATCGTCCGTAAACTGCCCCACTTCGAGCTCCGCCGCCTTGACTCGACAAGCTGCTGCAGCTTGGACTGTACTCCTCGCTGCACTGTCAACGCCCGCCTCAAGGTCGTCACTGAGCACCCCCACCTTCGGCGCGTGCGTGGGCTCCGCCACGAACAGCACGTCGCTGCTGTCACCTTCTCATCGTCCGCTGGCTGCTCGTCCTGCAGTCTCTTTACAGAGTCGTCTGCCGGCACTGGACTTCGGGACAGGGCATCCGACGTGATCTGTACTGGATGTCAAAGTTGTATTCCTGTAGCGGCAAGGACCACCCGTGGAGATGTCCTGCTGGTTCTTTGGCTATCATGGGCCACTTTAATGTTGTATGATCCGTCACCATAAAAATATACGCCCGTAGAGATGCGGGCAAAAGAGTCGTACTGCCCACACGGCTGCTAGGCAATCGAGTTCAGAAATGCTGTAGTTGTTCGCTGTCGGACTGTTCACCTTCGACGCGTAGGCAACCGGCTGATCGCCGTGCCTTTGATCCTAAGATACCACTGCCCCCAGTCCCGTCTAACTTGCATCAATGTCAGCTTGAATGGTAGCCCGTTGTCAGGGTGGATTAGCAAAGGCTTCTGGCTCAGCCATGTCTTTTCCCAGGTGACTTTGGGGCGCTCCACGACTACTCAGTGACCTTCCTCAGCAAACTCGTCCGCGGGACATCTTCTTCCCGAAGTCCGGCCCGAATCTCCGGTAGTAACCCACAAGGGCTACGAACCATCGCACTTGCACATCGTCCTCAGGTATGGGGGAGTCAACAATAGCCTTGATCAACCTGGCTGTCGGCTGGATGCCGTCGGGTGTCAGGTCGTGGCTTAAGTATTCCATGTTAGTCTAGCGACAGAGCAATTTGATGATTTAAGCTGAGCGGAACAACAGCTAGTTCTACCACATGCTGTGAAACTGTGCCCTTGGTGAAGATCACCATGTCGTCTAGATACACTAGACAGCAGATCCATGTCAATCCACGTAAAACACTGTTCATCAAACGCTGAAACATGCTAGGCGCGTTGCATAAGTCAAATGACATTCGCAAAAATGGAGATAGCCCGCGTCTTGTGTAAACACAGTCTTAGCACGGTCTTCATTCGCTACTCCAAGCTACCAGTAGCCATCATGTAAGTCTAGGCTCGTAAATCGCTGCGAGCCATGTAGTGCTACCAAAGTATCATCCACTCGCGGCAGAGGATATACATTTTTTACCGTGACTGCATTCAGTGACCGGTAGTCGATACAGAATCTCACACTTCCGTTCTTCTTGCGGACAACCACAACGGGGAATCCCCACGCGTCTTCTTCAGGCTCAATGGCCTGGCTGCTTAGCATCTCGCCGACATCCTTGTTGATCAGCAAGTCCTCGCGGCGTGTCTGCGTCTGCGCTGCATGCTCGGCGCAGTGTTTTCCTGTGTTAATGTGGTGCTCCACATTCACCTTCGCTAACGGTGGACATCCCGGCTTTCTTTCGACAATGCCAGCATACTGCCGAAGTAGTGCAATGCCCAGGTCCTTGTCGGTGACCTCCATGTCTCCAATGCCAAGCTGGTCCTCGTCCAGCAGTGGACGAGCATATTCTTTCTTCAGAGCAGCTACCCACTTCACCACTCGGTTCCTCTCCAACTCGCGGTTGAGAGGCAGGATCAGCATGTCATCGTCGGTGGGGATACACATGTCCAATGCTTCACGGGCCGGCAGTTTCTCTCGCCGACCCTCCATGCTCAGTACAACGACACCCACCATCTCGTCCTTCACCGTGTCCACAGTGAGGGCGATTAACCAGTGCCGATTCGTAGTCGGCTTCGGCAGAAACACTCCGGTGGTACCGTCGTCGGCATCCACCTTCATTCGCACCGCACTGCACGTGTTTGTCGCCAACTTGACGGACTTCGCCAAGCGCATGACAGTCCTTCGCCCCTGCCCTGCTTGCTGCAGCATCGACACTCCATGGCACATGAAAGGTAAGACCACCTTTTGCTCATCTACATTATGGTAGTTCAGCTAACGACTGCCGAAATTCATCTTCTCCTGACGTTCCACAATCTTCTCCAATTAATAGTTTATCGCCCTGCCCTTCCACGAGCACGTGATGCGCAGTTGGTACCTGGTTGTACCATCAAATCTCCAAACTCCTAAAATCCGACTGGTTCCTCCTCCGAAGCCTTCCACAATGTCCGCGGGGTCATCTCGCGTGAGATACCGCCCATACTTGCGCAACTCCACTCCGGCTACGCTGAACTGCGCGCAGCTATCCAGTCGGACTTAATGCGTATGCATGCGCGTCAATGAAAGCAATGCTGCCCGCGGACAGCTGGTATTCCCAATTACATCGGCACACAGTTACGCCACTCGCACATCCACCACACCATCCACCATCCGTAACTCCGGAACAGCCTTGCCTCTCGTATGGTAGTGGCGTCCGCCTTGGCTTGTCCGCCTACTTCTCCGTCACGACCTCAGGCGCCGCTGCACCGACTCGCTTTATCTCGACTTCTCCGCTGCTGAAGTTGATGAGAGTACCGTGCTGCTCGAAACGGCTCGGCCTCCTTCATGCCCCTTCGCCTGGCCGCTCTCATCCTCACCAACGATCCTTCCTTCATCAGCTCCACCAGCATGTTCTGCGCTGTACTGCCTCCACCCATTGACCCCCTGTCTGCATCGCTGGTCGTTGCTTGACAGCCGGTACCTGAACCATCACGGGCTTTGCGCGCTGGGTTCGAGCTGCCTCCGTCTTCCTCACGACCGCTGCAGCGATCTGGGCTTCACGGTGGTCGTGCCTCCGCTGCTTGATGTCAGCCTGCTTGCGTTGTTCGGCAAGCACCTGTATCCGCGCCCGTAGCCTTGTCCGCCGCCAGCCCCTCTGCTTCCGAGCCGCCGCCATTACCGCCTCCTCGCCCACCGCCTCTTCCGCCAACGTGTCCGCCGCCGTAGCCGTTGCGGCATAGTCACCGCTTTGGCCGCCTGTATAGCTACCGCCTTGTCCGCCGCCGTACCCACCGCCGTAGCCACCGACGGGGTTCTGCTAACCGACGCTCTGGCTGCTCCGGTCCTGATGTTGATTATCAGGCGACGACTGCTTGCCACCTCGCTCTCCACTTTCAGGGCCCTGGCCACTTTGGATTTGTTTGACGCCGCCTTTGCACCCATCGCACCTTCCCGTCCTATCCCTGCTACTAACATCAGTGCACGGAGTGCAGCCAATGAGAGCGCTCAATCCGCTGACATATTTGCCTTCGGTGTCAAAAACCAGGAGGTGTTTCCTCGCTGTCACCAAACCTCAAGTCCAGTTTCTTCCAATCAAGCTGGTCCACGCTCTCCGTCCTGGGCGTCTTCTTCTTAAGTCATCTATGGCGCTGTATTCGCGCTCCTCGTGGTAGCGTCGCTTCGCCACTCTCCAATCCGTCACATTGAAGCCCTCTCCATACTCGCCGCACTTGTCCTCCGCGAACTACATGACCTCGTCGAGCGTCGGTGTATACATGCGTAAATGTAGTATCATTGTTGATTACATTAATGAAAGCTTCTACGTAGGGTTCACCTGGCACGCGCGTCCCGAAGCTAATGCTGGTCAGGCTTGTCGCGAAGTCTCTCAGGCGCTCACCAGGCTGCTGCACTCGCACAGCGAGGCGCTACTGCATCCGGAACATGTTGTCTCTGCGATCAGACTTCTTCCTCATCACCCCAATCAGGTACGCCAAGTTCTTGTCCTCTTGGCGCATGTTCTCCGACATCGTAATTAACCGTTTCGTGCCTCCTCTTTCAGATGGGCGATTGCACCGTACATGTAGTACAGTTCCGCCGCTGTTCACGCGTCGCCACCGAGACCTGCCTGCCATTTGACCTCCTGGGCGATCGTCGCGAGCCATGCCTCCACCGACTCGCCGGTGGTCCCTTGAAGTCTTCCAAGTGCAGAAGCTTCATCTTGCGTCGGTTCGGGCGTTCATGCGCTGGTGGTGGTGCTGGTGCCTGGATCACTACCGGCTGAGGTGCTGGTGTTCTGCACCAATAACCGCATCATCATTGCTCGCTGCTGGCGGGGCGTCAGCACCCCCCCCCCCAGTCCATGTCGACCAGCTCGTCACTCTGCTGGATTTGGACTGAGGCTGACGATCGCACAGGTTGTTGTCGTTCGCTGCTCTGTTGTCCGCCACCATTGCCGTCTGCTGCGTCGTGTCCGCGATTACTACGGCTGTCTCCGCCATTCCCACCGAATCCGCCTCTGTCGTCGTCATCATCGCCGGAATCGTCTTGTCGCTTCTAGCAGCGGTGATCATGAAGCCGCTGCTGACGACATAATCTCCGGGGCCTCCTCCGCCAGCGCTCAGTCGCACTCGCGTTTATGGTTGGCGCTGCCTGTACAGTGCTGGTGGTGGAATGGAGCTCCGAGTCGGGGCACCGGACAGCAGTAGCCGTGTTCCTTGGCTTATTCGCATTGTAGGGCAGCCACTTCCAAGATCTTGGCCAAGTCACGCAATACTTGGCACCGGGGGCTAAACCGTCGGGGGCTAAACGACCCTCTTTTTGGTCGCTAAGTACGCCATGTGGGATGCCGATACCGACGCCTCTACGGGGCTGCCGCTACCCGTGTCTCTTACGCACTCGGGGGCCTACCATCCACACTAGTTAGCTGCACTAACAAGAGCGCTGTCGAATCAGTCTTAGCTGTATTACCCTCTGCCGATCTCTCCGCTCCACTGCCGAGCTGCTGTCAGGCCGTCTTTGGTCTTTGTGGGCACAGGGGTGGAGGGATGCGCCAAAAAGGTTGTATTTTATAACTGGATATGCAATTCCCAAACCAGTTTTGGAATCACCGGAGGCACATACAGTATCACGGCTACATTCGTACCTAATCGATCAGCTAATATACGCTTGGGCGATTGGCCGAAAATTTGATGAAGAACGCACAATTAACGTCACTTCACTCGATCCCTTCTTGAGCCCTGAAAAAATCAAAGAACAAATAATACAACAAAGTCGCGCTTCGCACGATGAAGCACTGAAATTTAAAAAGTTTGCTAGAAACGGTATTGTTTGTTGTCCATGATACTATACAATACATTTTTTTCTCTACTGTATCATCGTCAGTGGTTTTACATTTCTTCGTGTTCACATACCATTGACCAAGACGACCATCTGCATCGTGCCAGTCACCTGTATTTCAAATGCAAGTATAGTCCCAAACTAGACCTAAATACACTTTGGTGAAGGGACGCACCACGTGAACGAAGTCGCAGCAAACCATATCAGTACTTGCTATCTTTGTAAAACTTACCAAAATATAAAATACCCTATGAGCTTGATTGGCTATACGTGCAGGAAACTCTTACGTATTTAAGATTCTTAAATTAAGAAGTGCTCCAGCTGGAGGCACAACGGATGATCCCTTCGCGCAACCTCCAAAACTCGTACCTAGACGAGGTGGACGTTACAAGCAACATCCCAGTAATTTATCATATTCAGAGGGTATTATGATTCATGAAAGTATCTGTAGAGTTCTTGTATGTGTTTTCCACACGACATCTATGAACTAATATTACCTATCACCCATAAATTACCAAGTCATAGTGTTTTTGAGGAATAGGACGTCCACTCTGATCCCTCCTTAGCTCTGAAATAAATTTCAGAGAATACAGAATTGTTTGATCACATGAAACAGCGAAGTTTCAATAATTGGTGGGACAGCCGTTCAGCCGAGAGGATATTATGACACAGGAAAAAACACGCAACTTCTGATAAAAAACTTACTAAGCAATGAGGGTGGCGGAGTTTATTTCTAAAAAAGTACAAACTCACCATAAGAGACTTCTATGGTTTTGTTAATTCATTGGGGACCCGGGTGGTGGGCCCGGGGGAGGCGCAGTTCGAAGGTTATATCGAAAAAGGGAATACATGTACGACATCTAGTGAAATATGCAATAGTGGTCATAAGTTATAACTCGTGGTCGTTTCGCGCGTGGGCGATGTGCAGGCCTCCTTAAAAGTGGGAGTTCCCGCATTTCCCATAAAGTAGCTTATAACGGGAGATTTTTGGATTTCGATATGGGAATTGTGGGGCACATACAAACTTCAAGTAAAATGGTTCATTCACTTATGTCCGATACCTGGAATGTTGCTTCAGACTCGTTAGGTTTCCCCAAAACTCTCTAGAAAACACTGAGATGCATGTCCGTAGTTGCTGCGAGTATGTGTTTCATGTGTGCGTCAACCAATCGTTTTTTCAAGTGGGCAATACAAAGCACTTGTATATAAATTCTCAGTAGTCGCGACCCATACAAAACTATACCGAATATTGATATATTTCAGAATTACGTACCGCAGGTCTTAAAAGCCCCCCCCATCTTGCAAAAGGTTACTTTTCCATGGTATGCCGCCAGCGTAAATGTGTGCATGCATAAACTATTATTTAATTCGATTATCGCTTGTAATTGTACTGAATTCATGTTACACCATGCATACTAAATGTTTTGAAGTACACATTTCCCGTTATTTGCCTCTTCAGTTGAGTACATGTAATGACAATATTAGAGTGTCGCTCATGCTATCCAATAACACAAACAGCAACTATAGTGTTGTGTGTTTAGCTTGCAAACGCACAAGAAGCTAATTGTATACACTACTAGAGTATAAAACCTTACTTTTTTCACGGGAGAATTTGAGATTTAAAAATGGGAAATCTGGGAAAAAGCGTCAAAATTCCATTTTTAAGGAGGCCTGGTGATGTGTCTCCACTGTGGGCCTGACATCCGTGAGTGTCCCTCCTCCACATCACATCTCCGTTTTTCCGCGTCATCCGAGGGAAGAGGCGAACTTGTGATGCCGATTCAGCAACGCAATTCTCTTGGGGATAATGCGTCCTCATATATTATAAAGTATTATTGTGCCTTTCACTTATTCTGCCAATTCTGGCATAACTATAATTCTATCTTGATTTTAATTATACCTTGGGTTAGCTAATTCCACTGTTAATTATAGGTTGTCCAAACGTTGTCGAAATAAGCATGGCGACGGTGTCGATTAATTGAGGCGAAATAAGCTAATCCAGCCCGAATAAGAGGAAGACGGGGCGATTGGCGGTTGACCACCCGCCATTCTGTGTTTATCCGCCGTATCTTTGTCGATTAGCTTGCAAAAGCCGATCGTGTGCGTTAGGGGAAGTGCTGACAATCATAGGCATAATTAGCATTAAATAAAGGTAGACCGCCCTTTTATGGATCTAATTCCGCATGAATTAACAGTCCACCCGCAAAAATTGGAGAAAGGTACTCAAGTACAAGAATTAATATTATATTTTTAGGTTGGAGAGAAGGACAGCACCTTGACTACTACGGAAGCGGTAGGCATTACGAACCCTCAACCGACTCGCAGGTCCCGACGCCTACGTTAGTGCAGTTTTTAGCGACGTGACTTAAATGGTACCATACGTTACGTTTGTATGTTAAACACTGTGAGATCGACGTGCTTCACGTATGCTACCATTTTAGCCTCCATGTTTACCTGCTTTATCATGTACTTTTGACTGTTATCCTTTCGTAAAATACAATATCTTATACAAAAAGGCAATTGTATAAGCTCCTATCATTTGCTAATGAATCGATACACATTTGTCCTGGAGGCAATAAATCCCTGTTGGGTTGTCCGTTCTAACGTGACCATTAGCACTAGCAGGAACAGGTATATAGGCTCACTGATCTGCCCCCCCCCTCCCCCAGCCCACGCCCGGCCCCTTCGTCGAAAAAAAAATGAATTTACACTTATGATCTACGTCAGTACATGTACGACTGTATTTACGTTTTGCACACGATCTAGTTACCGTATCCCTATGTGTAGTTATGACAAAGAAATATCGGTATACAAATGTTATACGAATGTTTCTCAATAGAGTATGGAGATAAATGTTGCACCAAAGTTACTCGATGAAATCCGGAATCCAGCGCCTAACGACTGGTTCCCGGCCTGTTGGCCCGCCGGGCTCACAGTTCGGTTGGGTATATTTGATATTGACACCGTAAGGATTCTTGCTCGTCGTTTGCGTAATGCGTACTACGGTCCGTGTTTCAAGTCGGATCGCTCCATTTCGTCAACGTCCCGAACGGCGACAAGTTAATGCCCACATCAATCTACTCACACTTTTCCGCACACGGCGCACACCGAGACACAAACCAACTCAAAGTACGTTGTAAGGACATCAGTCCCAACCGTGACAACTCGTTCCCCCAAATATAACAGATGCTAGCAATATAAACATTTTTGACCATGTTATGTCGTTCATCTACTTCACTAAATGATTATGAGACCCGGCTGTTTCATATTGCTCTGCTTTGTTGTCAGTCTAGCAAACCCCTACTTCAGTAATAGGCACCTACAAAGGTATTATCCTCTGTTGAAAAGACCGATTGGTCACTTTCAGAGCTGCTAAACGCGCTTTCTCTCCTTTGCAGGGCCTCTAAAAGCCGTAAGAGGGTGCTTCCATGAGGATTTGCCGGTTACACTAACGCTAATCTGTACTTCTGTGGTGATAACTTGGTGTGATAAACCTACCCCGCTACCAAAAAATATAGTATGTTATTGCCGTCTGGCCAAAAGAGATGAAATGTACAATAAAAAGTGTTTCTCACGGTTCAAAGATTTGCAGGACGCAGGTAGGTTTGACCAGCCAATCAGGGATATCCTCCAACCTGTCAGTAATGAGGGTGCCTGAATGTTTGATAAAATATTTTCTACTAATCACAAACCGCGTTGCTGGTGGTTGACTAGGTATCAAGGTTCGAGAGAGCACACGCGCAGCTGCGAATCTTTTCCTGGGAGTGACGGCTTTAAGCCAAGCCTTAGAAGACTCATGCGGTGAGGAGTGCAGTGAAGATGAGTGGGAATACCCTCACGTTTTGTAGTAGCTGTTGAGGGCTCGCTGCCTACCGGCTCCGGTGTTGAAATGGATGGTCCCAACGAGAGATGCAAATTGAACAATCAGAAAGTACCTGCATCACCTGCCGGCGACCTGCAGCGCCCGATGCCGTAAGTAAAATCGATAAAAATGGTCAAATGAAGTCATCCTGCACTGCAGAATGCCAGGCTGCAGGTACACCCTCATTGGCTCGTTTTACCTTCACCAGGTACATCCGAACCGTGAAAAGTACTAAAATAGAGTCCTTATGTGGTATTGTGCTTAGCATACTTTTTGTCACTTTCGGTTGTATCTCGTACGAGTTGCTAGCGTCTCAAATCGTGCTTGAGCACGGGTTCCCACAATCCATGGGCTATTTAGTGCAGGAGCTGCGATAGTAAAATCTAATATAGTCGGTTGTTCATGGCCATCGAATCCGACTTAGGTCTTCTTTGGCACTTTTCCAGTGTGCCATTTTCAACTTAACTTATGCATCATGCCCTACTCGAGAATCTGCGCTGCCGCCCTGCCGCACGTCATCCAGCAGGAAGCGGGGGTGGTGGTGCGTGTGGCTTGAGCCTGTAGTTGGCCACGGGCCACAGCCACTCAGGGGCACAGATTGTCTTCGCCCCACGATTTATATCGAATCGTGCACGATTTAGAGGACAACATGAGTACGAATTAGGGTGCTAAGTAGTGCGGCAAATTGACTGCAAAGCACAATACATTGTATTGCATAGCAAATAGTCATCGTATCTATTTGGCATTATATATAGTTTGGTGGTCTGATTTAGCGAATCGGGGATCATACCGTTTTGCTAATCTTACTGATTTCCTTTCCTGTAGATGCTTCCCGCAACTTCATCAAAATCTTAGGCCGTGTTCGACTACATTGCCATTTTCCTTGAATCATGATTTCCCAGCATTTTCTCAACTCGGCTCATCGGGAAAAGCATTCTCGCGCAGTGCAAAATCTCTCTTCACTGGTAGTCGTGTTCGAGGCAGAAATCTCATTATAGTGGTCGCATTCGGTGTGGTTCACATAAGATTCCTCTGTCAACTTTCTTGGCCACTCTGGAAAAGAGTTCCTGGAGGTAAGCTCTCTCGTTTGATCTCGTGCCTTCATGACCAACACGCTAACGCTGTAATTCGGAATTTAAAGAGGCTGTATTACCTGACAGAGCTTATTACTGAGCGCGCCGCCACGGATACGCTTGATCTTGTCCAAGCGCTGCTGATGGCTGTCGGGGTCTTTGCGTCCGCTTTGCGGGCTCTTCAGAGTTTTTCGCGAGCCCTGCCGAAGCCGACGTGGTCTTGTCCGACGCGGACATGGCACAGCCTCCATCGCCGGTGTCGCTGGCGTTGTCGTCGTCCAGGTCGCTGCGGCAAAGTTCACTTGTTAATGCCGAGATTGTACCCGCCTGGGCACCTGTGGCACGGGTGCCCCCTTTGCATAACTGAAATTAGAAGCGCTCTTTAGAATTGATATAAAGTCACCTTACCCGTGATCACGCAGCATATCGTAGCGTGCGGGAACCCGTGCTCTCTCATGGCCACAATTTTGGCCTTTGATTCGGCTTCGATTGCAGGAGGCGCTCCCATACATCGCCATCGATCGTCGGCTTGTCAGTGTCAGGGCAGATGCCGACGCCATATAGCCCTGTGAGGTACTTGTACAGATCATAGTATTGCATGAGTCGCGTGTACTTCGACTTGAACTGCCCTAAAATGATCACCAGATAGAAGGTTAGTTGTCCAAGCAAAGGATGTACACACCCGTTTCAGTCACCTTTGCCGAGTGTTCGTTGATGCTTGGCATTGAGAGCTAGCACCAAGGCGTCCCATGTCATAGAAACGACCGATCCCTTGCGTCCAGGTACTTGTCCATCAGGTCAAACTCTTCCATCTCGTTCCAGGATGCCCACACAACTCCTTCACCACTTGGAAAGTCACCGGAGTTGGCGGCATCAGCGCCGGCGGCGGCATTGGTAGCGTCTGCAGCAAGAACGGCGTTGGCGTTGGCCATGGTAGAGGCGTTCTTCTTGTCATCTTCACTGCTTGTCGCGGAATGCAGAAAAAGCTAAAGATCCGATGTCACTAATGAGAGGGGAAACAACTCGTTTTACTGGTTAATTAGGGATTCAAATCTCCACTTTAG
The DNA here is from genome assembly GCA_009729435.1 of Phytophthora fragariae. NCBI lineage: Eukaryota > Oomycota > Peronosporomycetes > Peronosporales > Peronosporaceae > Phytophthora > Phytophthora fragariae. The sequence continues at coordinate 343,641 of QQOI01000075.1, read as the reverse complement.
TGACCTGCTGAAGGCACCGACAAAATCGCTCGGCAAATACACCCTCCGACCTGTATTTTGAAACAGTGGCCGTAATGCTATTTTCACGCGATAATGCGATTCTGATTTTCACGTGTTCGTTGCCGTGCTGATGACTCGAAATGCAATTTTAGACCTAAAGTGTTATTATCTTACCGCGTCGAACACGGCCTAAGTCAAATCTTGTGCAAAATAGTTTTTTTTATCAATAGTGAACCCAATAAATCCGGAGGGTGCTTTTACCGTAAAACTCGACTTGTATCCGGCATACTCTTATATCCGACAACTCATATTAGCCAATGAAATCATGTATAAGGAGGGGTAGGTATTAGCAACTTATATCCGACACCAGAATCTATTTTGTACCTGCCATCGATTAATCACCGACTCGTATACCAACCATTTTTCCTTCTACGATGACGCGCGGCAAGCGCCCCAAGCTCAGCTCTGCAGGAGGCGCGAAATCCAGGCAGTACAAGCGAGACACTCGGTGTGTTGCAGCGACTGCAGGAGCAGGTAGTGAATGCGGAGATCCAGAGCGCCTAAGCGTCCCGACGCAGTGCGGTGGGAAGCTGATTCGTGGGCTGAGCTATCAGCCGCTACTGTGTCAAATTTGTAGTTCGTAGATAGTATCGGACATCGCAGGGCCAAAATCTAACGTTTGACACAAATACCGGTATTAGTGTAATCACAAAACGTGTAACCACACAATAGTGTGTAGCGTACATAGAATAACGAGGTGAATTGGTCCCTAACGCACCAAAACCGACCCGGTACCGCGGTATTTTCGTGTGGGTCACATGCAAAACTTCCATTTCCGGCACGTCACCTTGAAGAGCACGGCGCGCGGGGGGGTGCGAGGGACCATGCCCAGCGCAGAGCGCCACAGCGGCGCACGCAAGTGACGCGCATGCAGCCGCAGAGCGCCTAGGAAGCAGGCCAAGGGTGATGGGAGGGCGGCCAAGGGTCAATACGGTACGTACTCGTGGCCCATGGAAAAATTGATGGACCACTACGGTACGTGGTCGGGCGAGCGCCGTGCATGGCTGACCCTCATTCTTCATTTTTGCATTTTACAGGGAACGTCGCCTCGGAACGCTTCCTGCGCACGCCCGGAAGCAAGGTTCGTGGTCGTTTGGTGGCGTGCATGGCGTTGGTGGCGGTGCTAACGATTGTTCTGCATTGGTTTTGTGTGCTACAGCAGCGTCGAGGCTGGTGGCGGCGTCCGCGCTCGAGCATGGCAAGCTGCGGCTCCCCAGCAGCAAGGTTCGTGGTCGTTTGGTGGCGTGCATGGCGTTGGTGGCGGTGCTAACGATTGTTCTGCATTGCTTTTGTGTACGGCAGCGGCGTCGAGGCTGGTGGCGGCGTCCGCGCTCGAGCATGGCAAGCTGCGGCTCCCCAGCAGCAAGGTTCGTGGATGTTGGTGGCATGCATGACGGCTTTGGCGGTGCTAACGGACCTGTATTGTTTTGCTTATTGCTGTTGCAGCGGTGTCCGGCACGCGTGACCGAAGATTGTGGCGGCGTCCGCGCCGCGGATTGCAGGCTGCAGCTCCCCAGCAGCAAGGTGCGTGATCGTTGGTGGCGTGCATAGCGGCGAGTGAGGTGCTAACGATTGCTATGTGTTTTTGCTCCTATGATTTTTGCAGGGGTGTCCGGCAGCGTGACGGAGGCTGGTGGCATCGTCCGCGCCGCGGATGGCAACCTGCCGCTGCCGAGCAGGCGGTTCATGACCTCGGAAGTAGGGCGGAGCTGGCGCTACTAATCGAGCAATATACTTTGTTGAATTAAGTTACCCGTTGTTGTCTTTCATATATGCAACTCATACAACAAGTCATAATTCTTTATCAATATCTCGCGAAGTAGTCAAATGAAACATCAATACAAATTCAAATTAGAGAAGCTGGTGCGCATTGCGCGTGTCCACATCGAGCTGATCCAAGTCTTGTTTTATTTCGTCGCACACGCGAAGGAAGCTGTTGTGGTCCACCTGCAACACACCATTATCATGGCAAATGCGATTCCGGTCGTGGACAAACGCAGCGAATCGGCCATGTAACCAGCTTGCGTGACGATGATCAAAACCTTCCAGCCAACTGATGATGAGCTCGCGTCTGCTCTTTCTTGGCATTGTTTGAACTATAGAGACAAATTGAGCAACCGGTTAGTCAAAATAATCCGCAATAATTCAGAGCACCTGCTTCGTACAGTCGTTGACCCGGTGCTTGGCGAAATCGTCAATGCGCCGTTCGGTACTGCAGCAGGCATCGAGTGAATCCACAATATTTTTCATGAATCGGTTCTTATCTTGGAGACTTTCCAAAGTCGCGTAGGGCACCCTTGCCGCTGCCGCCTCGTTTTCAGCTCGGATACACTTCTGTTTCCAGTCGTCGGCAGTTTTCTTGAGAGATTCATGTGAAGCTAGCGCGTCCTTCTTCTTCGTAATCTCGTCCAACATTGCTTTTTGCTTCATCATATGAGTTTCATGTGCTTGTTTATCCGTCGTCGCCTTTTCTTCATGACGTTTGATTTCCTTATCCAACATGAAGCGCTGAGCTTTCAAGCGACTTCGCACATTGTTTTGCTCTTGCTCTTGTTCCTGCAATGCTACACGTTTCTTCTCCAGCTCCTCTTCTTTACTGCTCAACTGGGTTTCTCTCAATCCCAGCTTGAGCTTGGCAGTCTCCAACCGCTGTTCGTTCAGTTCCAGTTTAGATGCTCGGGTTTTCAGCCACGTCGTGGTTTGGCTCGGCTGTGTTGCAGCTTTTTGGCTCTGTAGTTTCTTCTTGAGCTTGGTGTTTTCCTTCTTGAGCTTGCTGTTTTATTCTTGAACTGTTGCCAGCTGCAGCTGTAGCTCACTTGCTTGACGGGCATTTTCCTTGGCCTTGTTACAGTCCGCTTCTGATCGCTTCAAGGCAGCATGAAGCTGCTTGTTGATGTTTTCCGAATCGTTCTGTAATTTGCGCTTCTCTGCTTGCACGTTATCATAGTTCGCTTGAGCTTCCAGGTTCTGTATGTGCCTTCCTCTTGTGTTTTCTTGCGGCATCCAGCGTCAAGTGCTCGCTTCTGTTGCAGCGCCTTCTTCAACATCGATATCACATGGCCTTCATAGGCTTCCAACTTGTCAGCATGCCCCGTGAAATTATCAAAATTCCTGGTTATCGATGCTTTCTCGTAGTCAACTTGCCCGCCGTGATTTCTGGCCGCCTTGTATCGATTCGCGAGCAGCACAATTTGCGACGAGCTCAACTTGAACTTCTCTGCTTGTCTTCTCCGTTCTACTTGGCGCTTGCCACCCTTCTGCCGATCGAACATCTGCTGCAATGCTTTGCAAGCTTCTTCGACCTCGTCCAGCGTCAAAATGGAGTCGTCCGAGTCTTGGATTGCTCCTGCCACTGATGCTGCCTCGCAGTCGTTGTCGCCGGAAGCACCGCTGGCCACACTGCCGTCACCAGCATTGCTTGGGAGGCTCGCCTCACGCCCAGCACGTTTAGCCGCCTGTCGGGTCGTCATCCTTGCATTGCTGGTTGGCTTCGCTGATCTTTCTTTGCGGGGTTTCTTGCCGCTTGTCGCCGAAGCTCTGTCGATCGGCTCGGAGTCTTGGTCGCGCTTGCGCTTGGCTCCGGAAGAGGACGCCCCAAGGAAACTACACGGTGACGCTGGGCCCTCGGAAGAGCCATCGATGTGGCCGGCGTCTTTTGCCATCGTGGCTGTTGTCTTCTGCAGGTTGTCGCGCAGTAGCTGAAGGTTTATGTGTTTCGTGTGAGATAACTGGTGTATCAACAATAAAACCTGTAATATGTGATTGCTTTCAAACTATCGTTTTTCATGGGCGTAGCCATTTCAACTGCGCTACACGAACAAAGCTGCGACTTCGCACGGACAGCTCTGGATTTACAACACAAACAGCAGCGCGTTGTGAGCGCACGAGGTCTTTCAGCTGCAAAGATTGATCACCAAGAGCAATTTTGATAAACAACGTATCAAGATGATTCTAAAAAAACGATTTTCGTTAATAGCACGAACGGCTGTGAATAGTTGTTACAGTAGCAGGAAGGCTACATAGCAACCAGATTGTGGAGCGCTTGCGGTTATTGCTTCAATGCACCAATTTCATGTGCTTGCTGCTCAAATTGTTTCTTCATCTCATTCATCTCAGTAGCAGTGCACACCTCTGGACGCGAATTGTTCTCGTTGCTGTCGCTGTTGTATGCGGCGGGCGAGATGGCGCTGTCGGAGATGACTGCGGCGTTCGCGAGCGTGCCCATCGGATGGGCCCCATCCGGTACCCGCCGCACTGCCGCTTCAACCCGGTGCAGCACGGCTGTCTGCTTCGGACTGCGGATGGCGATGCGCAAGAAGGCGGGGAGGTTGTAGCCGGGCTTGCCGCTGTGCACGGGCACACCGTGCTTCTTTGCCAGATTGCAGACCTGCTCGCACGTGTCGACGGACTTGGTGTCGATTTAGATTCAGGACAGGAAGGGCTTGCCGAAGAACTCCCGCGTGGGGAAGTGCTTGGACAGCTGCTGGTCGGCGCTGGCGCGCCACCGGGGGGGGGTCACGTCCGATGTCTGCTGCAGGTAGGCGTCGTCCTTGACCACGGCGGACACAAAGGCCAGCGTCATCAAGGTGACTGACCACGGCATCTGTTTACGCTTAATCTCGGCGGCGTGCGGGGCGTGGGCGATGCGACGCTGCCGATGCGCAGCCCCGTTCACGACCAGATCTTGGTCCAGCTCGTCATGACCCAGACGTTGATGCGGCGGGTCTCGTTCAGCTACTTGACCCACTCGCGCTATTGATGGTCGAGTCCTGGCGCCACTGCGGCCCCACCCACGGCTGCATGATCTTGTTGACGATGATGGTGTGGTCGTCGGGCACGTGGTCTTGATGTAGCTCTTTATCTGCTCCACGTCCGTATTTGTCGCCCGCGGGGTTCGTTGGATTCACGAGGCACGTGAGCGCGGACTTGGGGTCGCTCCACGCGATCATCTCACGGCCGTCAGCCTTGCTGGAGCGCTAGCCGCCAGGCTGCACGCTGCGGATCAACAGGTCGATGAACTCACTGGCGCCGTTGCCCATGAGCAGCAGCGGTAGGTTCTGCTTCCAGCTTTTTACCGAATACTATTTATCATGGGTAGTTTGACCTAATGTTGAGTGGATGGGTCAACATACAACCATAATATGTTTACGATAGAGGTAATTATATAACGGAGGCTGTAACTATTATATTGCACGCCCAAATATTATCGGATTACGGATGGTATGCGTTATGCTAGGATTAGAGTCCATCCCAGGACTCTGGATATAAAATCCAGAGAATTTGCATTGCCTCTTTTCATTACAAAAAGAGCATTGCATCTTTTTTCTTAAAAAAACAGCATTCCAAAAAAACAGCATTGCCTGTTTCTCCTAAAAAACAGCCACGAGCGGCAACTATAATCTTTGACGTCAGTTGACAAGATGGCGAAAACGAAGACGACGCCAGCGAGCGGAAGCAAGCAGCGCTCCGTCAAAGGTGAGCACAGTGAGAAACATGTGTGTGGGGTAGATGTGCCAATCTACATGAGCTTGACACATTGTGCTGTGAATTATGTGAATACTAGCTGGATCTGATTCAGTCGTTACCAGATCTAAGTCTTCTCGTTCAGGAACGTGAACGTTAACCCTATTGCGAGGGATGGCGCTTAAAACCAGCCACATGACCATGTTTAGCAAAACAAGGTACCTTTTCGAAATTACTACTAGGATATAAACAGGGGCAAGCGACGATCAACCTTGTTTTTACACAGCAAAGATCAATATTCATACTATTTTTCGTAATATATTCAGCTAGCTATCCTCAGATTTGAATACTGGCTTAAAGGAATCATGTTTCTACCAATCAAAGCAACTTGCGAAAAGCGCTCTAGAACATGGCATCTAGCCATGTTTTACGTTTGAGCTGGAACTGTTTTCCTCCAAAACCTCCCTAATGTGATGGTTTTAGTTGCGGGAAGCGGGGTAAAACAGTGTATCTAGGAATGTTTTACGATTATTGTATGGAGGGGTACCATACTGAAATCAAGTCAAAATACATCGCAATAGGGTTAATACGTTTTTTCTCTAGTAACCCTGCGTAATCTGACAGTTCTTGCTAGCAGGGAGCGGCCTTGAGGGCAGTACGGAGATCGGTAGATCGAGTGCTACGAGCGCCGCCAGTGCCGATGGCACATCTTCGCAGCAAGCTTCGACGCACGATCAAGGAGCCAGTCCCGACAGCAATCCGTCGGCGAGCTCGTCTACCGAAGCGCAGCAGCAACGGACTGCACACGCTCGAAGCGTGAAAGCCGAGAAGATGCAACGGCGTACGAAATGCAGTTTGGTTGTGTATTGAATATTACCGATTGTCTAATGTGCTACATTGTGTTTATGTGCAGGTCGCGAACTGCTGGAGCTGCGTCAACGCATGGCTGCCCATGCTCGTTCGTTTAAACAGCCCAAGCCATCCCCACTGCCAGACAAGTAGCCGTTGGCATCTCCAGCTGCTATCCGGGCGATGTGTGGCTTGCCGAGACAAGATCAATGTGTGAGTTTTCCAAGGTCGCGACGAAGAGCAATGCGGTCGTGCATGCTACTTTTTAAGGCGGTGAGTACAAGTGCCGATGTTAAGAAAGTGCCTTTTGACCAGAATTGAATGTGATGTTTGGTTTTGATTTTTTTTCTGATTTCCCCTACAAATGTATGTCGAATGATGCATAGTTTTAATATAACGTTTCTTGGTTTTGCTGTTGTGGCTTCCTATCTGCTACCTCGCCCTGTGCTTCCAATTGCTTGCGCTTCATTTTAAAAGCTAACGTTTCCGCGAATACGTGCAAGCCTTTCGACTTCAAACGAAATGTAACAGGCTTGTGATCACTTCTTGTCTGTAAACTAGCAACGGTCATACGCATGTCAATCCTAAGCACTTTTGGTCGTTGTTGTAGCTCGGTGTCGTGGTGTGTGTATGCGGAATGGTAAGTAGTGCATCAAAAATGAATTTGCAATGAGAAGCTGCGATTTAGTGAAAATGTAGATCTCTGCAATAGTTGTTGTGGTGAATTTACTGGCTAGTTGTTGAAGATCAGCTTCTGTCATTCCTAACGGTAACGCTGTGTCAGTCTCACTTTTCTTTCTTCTTAGGTTGCTTTTCTGTGTGGGTATTGCGGTGCAATTGTTCTTGAGACTATGATGTGGACGCAGTATTGATGTTCAATGTGCTGTTATAGGTGCATGCATGGATGCAAGAACTGCTGCAGAGCAAGCTCATCGGGCTCGGAGAGAAGCCAGAGCTGCTATGACTCGCGCAATCTCGGTCGAGCAAGGTGAATTCGGAAACGTTGTCCAAGCCGCCCGAAACGCCTTCCAGCTTGGTCGTTCGGGTGCAGATGCCGAAACCATAGGACATGCTGACCCAAGCAAGAACCTCTTAGCTGTACAACAATTCAAAGACTACAGCAGCAGTATATAACTTCAGTTAAGTCGGAGAAATTCAAGCAGGATTGGTGGAGATAGAAAGCAAATTGGCTGGAAACGAGGAACTCACATGAAACACATACTTCTTTCCCCTACCATTAAGATCGATCATATTATGTCTGCAACAACGACACGACGTTAATATATACCTGTATGCGTCCGTGAGCACGGTCTTCTCATCCCGGTTGCTTGAGCTTCGCCACGCCTTTCTTCAGACACATTGCTTAAGTGGGGTGAACCCAAATATTCATTCTTACTACTTTAACTGCTCGAAGCGGAGAGCGTTCTGCTGGGTTTTTTAGAATTTTAATTTAATTTAGAATTGAGGTATATGAATGACATCCAACCTGAGCTATCACCACTTAGTGCCACTAGCGCTATCAATGAAGCTTCAACCGGCCGCTTGCTTATAGGGTTATTAAATGTGATCCATGTATAAGATTTAAACGAACCACTTCAGTGTCCCCAGCCTGAAGTCGTAAGATGTCCCAGTTGGATAAATCCATGTGTAAAATAAAAAAAAATATTCGTCGGTGTCGATATCTCATGTTGAGATGATCTTATCACGGAAAGCTAATCGCAAGCAGCATTTTCCTAAAACTATGATTTGCTACTGTGCCATCGGCAGCAGATTACCAGAACAACAACATGTAGACAACAAGAAATATATTGCGCCCTAGTTGCATTGTAACTACTAGCTAACAGGCAGAAATAAAAACAAATCGAAAGGCGCTAGGTGGTCATCAGGTTGCACGGCTTGGCAACTCGGCTTACGCCCCAGTAGGGGGTGCATCGTGAAAGCGGAATCCGTGGAAGCGATTCAGGTGGTGGTGAACCGCTATGGTCCCGGTACCCCGGAACGTACAATTCCACGCAAAGCAGAATGGGTCGTCCGTCCGAGCAGTGTCATTGACCGTTGGGACGATGATGGGCTGATGATTCTCGAGACGGTCCGACGTCGGCGTGTCGAGGTATGCATGAATGCACACGTTGTTGGTGTCGTTGCCGACGGGGGCAAAAATCAAATCGCCACGATAAACGAATATGTCACCTTTGTTCAGCTTGATCTCTTTGCGGTTGGACCGGTGAGCAACGTTGTGGTTCCACCCATACACGTAGAAGCACGTGTCGTCATCCACAGCGACAACCATTCCACCAGGAATAGCGGCAACATCGAGGGGATCATCACCTGGTCGAAACTCGCGGCGCACAGGTAGGTCACCCATGCCAGCAGGTATCTTCACTCAGCGCAAATCGTTGGCTTCCGAATCAGGGATGAAAGTCTTGTAGAATCGTTGCAGCATGCGCGCCATGGTGCGTGCCTCTTGATCAGGCACTGGAGACTGAAGACGACCTCGATCCTCCATGATGTTGTCGAGGATGTCGGTGAACCAGATGTCGACGGGGCGGGCCATAGCTCTCCACGCGTTCGCTTGCTCTTCGGCCACAGCGGCGAAGAAGATGATGCTGCCATCCGAAGCAAACTTCTGACGAATGTTCATGGCGGCGATGATGCGTGGGGGCGGGGGGGGTGAGCAGTGCGTGGCGAATTTGAAAATAAGCGCTGATTCTTGCTTATACTTATGCCCGAGACCTCAAGAGACTCGAGGGTGGTCATTATTCTAGGTTTTCATGCAAACCAGCTATCAGGGCAGTGTTGCATATCTTATCTGAACCACACTACATATACAAGAGCGCACTGAAGGCTTATGTACCTATTGGTCCGCTGAAAATGGAATGCTCCATGGCAGCACCTCTGGCTGTCCGTCGAAACATTGCTGAGCGCTTGGTTCGGTTGAAGCTGTTACAGTTCGTAGGTAGGTCGTCTCTCGTACCCATTGGTCCATCGAAAAAATAGTGAGCCATGACATCATTGCCGTCGTAAGCTACAATTCGTGCTAGTGGACACGAATAAATCTATCAACCTAGACATTAGGCATCCTAGAAGATGTATAATATGGTGTTTGTGCCATATAACTTAAAAATCAATACAGCTATCGACGATTTCAAACGCCGATGACGGTACTTTTCCTCAGCTACAAGACGTAATAACGCATAATTTATTGCGTTTTTTTTAAGGATGAAGTCTACTGTTAGCTAGATTTCGTTCGTAGCGCATCACGCGCTGCGCATGCACTCATTGGTCCTCCGAAAAAACAGTGATCCATTGGGCTTGGCGAACCGTTGTGGGTGAGGTGCGCATGCACCCACTTGGTCCGTCGAAAAAGCAGTGATCCATTGGGCTTAGATAACCGTCGTGCATGAGTTGCGTTCGTTCGGTAGCATGGCTAGAGTGCACGCAGTCTAAGCGCGCCTAACGCGTAAATTCCCTGCATGCGAGGGTGAAATTCAGTTGTATAAGTTCCATATAGGATATGTACCCCGACCGGAAGGGAGCTTCATTCCGCTTTAAATATATGAGTTTCATGTGTGTATGCGTAGTCCTTTGGGATGCCGAAACCAACGACAGCGGATTCTCTAGAGATGCTCTGGGTGCGAGAGGGGGGCTGTTGGTGCCCCTCAAGAGGCTCGAGTCTACCTCAAACCATGCAGAGGCTCGTATCTCAACTAGAGCACCAATACTGTACAGTATAGTACGGTACAGTGCAGCGTGATCCCCGGTGGGTTTAAGCATGAAACATGGAAAACCGCATGCATAAGCCCGTTCGACTCCGAGTGTCATTGTGATTTTTCTAAGATGGTGGGAAAGCCACGTCGCGAGTCTGTCAAGGTGGCCATGAAGACCAGCCCGCGTATTTCAAAGCGGCACCAGGATGACCCTGGGGGGCCTACCAGCAGTACCAGTACGAGTGCAGAAGGGGTGTCAACAAAATCAACGCCATATCAACGCATGCGAGAGCTGCTGGGGGCAAGGGCTGTCGAGGCAGAGCAAGGAGCGACAGTGGTCGACAGTGTCGAAGGTACGACTCACGAATGGTGAAGTTGGTATGATTGATTATCTGACCGCATTCGGCAGGTCTACGGGAAGTGCTTCGGAGGAAGGAACCCACGTTCAAGCTTTTGCTGCGGATGAAGCTGCTCTGGATTTCGAATCATGCGTACGGGCAGTGGAAGCTGATTCGCATGCACTTTGTGGACGCTCAGACACCTGAAACGCTGGATGATATGCTCAGTGTACGTTGGCCTACAATGGTTTTGCGGCTTGACTGCTACTAACTTATTTGTTATTCTGGTAGGTTTTTAAGGTGTCATACGAAGCTAACCGGCAGGACATTGACTCGCTGCTTTTGACTGCCACGCTTTGGAATCTTGAAAGTGATTCCGAGCTTCTCCCATCGCCTGGGACCATTGTCGACATCAACGAGTACTCGAATCTACAGCTATACAATGACACGCAGTGTCAGCTCACGACCCGCCTCAGCCAGTTGAGCTGGGAGCAGGCCAACGCAGAAGTGCAGTTGAAGTAGGCCAACGCAGAAGTGCAGTTGAAGTAGGCTCGATGTAAATAATGCATCTGATTCTGGTCTGACTCACAGGGTCATATGGATACACTATTGCGACCTTCCACCACTTGAATCATTGACAAAGTCGCAGGGAGGAGAGTAGGTGGGAGAATACGCTGGGTTTTCAAGCTACATTGGCATTAAACGCACTAACTTCGTCTGTGTGCATCGACTAGATGACAAAACGACACGGCTCAACCAACTACAGTATCGACGAGATGAGACGCTTGCTTGAGCTGGTGCAGGCAAGCCTACCAGCTTCGAGGGCTGACTGGGAAGCTGTAGCTGCGGATTACAACGCGGTGAAGGAACCCCAATGGAAACGGAGAGATGCGATGAGCCTGAAGAGAAAGTTCCGCAGTATGAGCTTGGCTTCACACCACGGGATCGGCGATGCGCGTGCACACCTTGCCAGTGCAGCAAGCCGAGTACAGCAACAGATGAAACTGCACAGGACCCCGCCGCGGCTGCAGGAGATCGCGCAAACCCTCTGCCAATGTGAGAGTCATGCCGGAATGGAACCGAATGGTATGTTGTCGCCAGAGCTGTTGGTCCAGGCACCAATTTCACGCCCCGTTCGAGATGTTGAGCAACAGTCACTTTGCCCAGAGGACGCTGTTGCGCAAGAAGAACGTCACCCAGAACTCCATCATGTGCAACTACTCGTGCATCGCCAGTATAAGTCTAACCGAAGGGTGGCCCGCCGCCACCACAAAGAGCTACTACACTGCATGCGTGCGTTGAAGGTGTCTCTGGAGACGTTCGCCTACCGCCAGAAGTAGCATAATGTATCTGAGGAAGCATGGGTTACGGTATACTTTGTGGTCCAATAAAACAACATGAGCCAGCACATCTCCCCTGCTTGCTACTTCAATGGTCCGAAAAAAATATAACGAGCCGGCTCATCACTTCTACGACTTGCATTCATGGAGGCCAATGCATCGCCGCATCGCCCTTCGTTCATCACTTCATCATTTGCCCGGTCAGTGCAAGACATGCCCGGGTGAGGCAAAGAGGCACAAGGTCTCGGCAAAGGCAGCACCAGGCGTCACCGCAAGATACTTCGAGATAGTATTCAAGGCATCTTAAGACCGGCTATCCGCAGATTGGCTCGCCGCGCTGGTGTAATACGAATATCTGGACTCGTCTACGATACTACACGAGCAGTACTACGAGTCTACCCGGAGAATCTCATTCGAGATGCTGTGACCTACACGGAGCACGGAAAGAGAAAGACCGTAACTAGTTTGGATGTCGTATACGCCTTAAAGCGTCAAGGGAAAATGATTTACGGCTATGGCAACTAGACTGTCACAAGAAACCTACTTGTAAATTACAAGTTGTAATACATGATTGTCTCAAATACATACTTCACTCGTTGTTTAAGTTTTGTGGCTACCGGTATCCGGATAGCCTAGTATACATGCAAATTGTAACAATATCAGATAAAAACCGTCAAGCAAGACTTTTGCTCGTAATATTTGTTTTTTAAATGATTTTTGCAGCAGTGTCCGGTAGCGTGGCTGAAGCTGGTGATGGCGTCCGCGCTCGCGGATGGCAAGCTGCACCTGCCCACCAGCAAGATGCGTGGCTGTTGGTGACGTGCATGGCGGAGATGGAGGTGCTGACGATTGCTATGTATATTTATGGCTATGATTCTTGCAGCAATGTCCGGCAGCGTGGTCGAAGCTGGTGATGGGCGTCCGCGCCACAAATGCCAAGCTGCCGTCACCGAGCAGGCGGTTCATGACCCCGGAAGTGGCAGGGCGGTGATGTTGCTACTAATCGAATAATACACTTTGCTGAATTAAGTTACCCCGTTGTTGTCTTTCTTATATACAACTCATATGTGGCAAACCAGCGTTGCCTCTTTTTCCTGAATAAAACAGCAGTGCAGCTTTGATTAGTTGAAGATCAGCTTCTGTGAATCATAACGACTGTCAGTCCTAACGATAACGCTGTGTGCCAACATTGCCTCGGCTTGCAAAGTTGCTACGATCTTGCCGTCATTGCTCCGTTGTATGTTTCGAGCGACTATAGCTATCGCTCAACAGATCTGGGCACATAAGATGAAGTTCGAGCAAAACATTGTTGGGTTTATTAGCGCTTGAAACACGTAACCTCTTCCTAGGTGTCGATTGCTTACTGTGCCAGAGGTTAACGATTGCACATGAAGTGTTCCAGCTCGATAAAGTAGTTATGCAGCCGGTTTCGGAAGTTGTGGCGCCAGATATCATAGTACTCCATGAAAGTGTGCCCTGGGATATCATGGCCAACAGCGTTAGCACGTCCCAAAAGTATGGTCGCTTCGGCCGGACCACGCGGGCATTCAAACGCAGCAACTGCAAGCTTGTCAGGACGTATGTGGAGATCCAGATAACGCTCGAATTCGTGCTCCCGGAGGTTGGTGTTGTCAACGATGACAATATCGACCGCCTCGGTCCAGGTCGCGCTCCAACGCTTCGCGGCACTGCGTGTAGCATGTTTCATGCGCTTCATGGAGTCGGTTCCGATCAAACACGTAGCCCCCCCACGCTGGAAAATCTTGTCGGCAGAGCAGATAAGTGTGCGCAAGCCGACCTGATCAGCATATCGAGCAACCTCTTGTGCAAACGTCGACTTGCCACTTCCTGGGAGACCCCTCATGATCAGGAACAATCGAGGCCGGTGATCCATGTGTTCGCGATACTCTTCACAGTGCGCCGTGTAGTCGTCGACGACTTGGTACGCTATGCGCTCCATTCTTGACAGTTGGTAAATGAGGTCGTTGAAGTAATTGTGCAAGCTCTTTTGCAATTAATTCTCTTGAGATCTAATAGCTAATTTCAAAATTGATTATCTTGAGATTTAATAGCTAATTTCAATATTAATTCTCTTGAGATCTAATAGCTAATTTCAAAATTGCCGTGAGCGCCAAAGAAGCTGACCAAGGGTGATGGGAGGGATGCGCGTGGTCTGTTTAGGCTGCTCAGCGGCCTCAAATGGATCATTTACTGCAGTTTACTTCTCTGGTCCACCGTACTATTACCATTTCAGATATTTTACAATAAATTTTGTACTTATACTTCGTTTTCAGCAAAAAGACCACTAAACGAGAGCTCATCTTCACGGATACAAACCCTACATTTCTGAGCCAATCACCGTTCGCACAGAATCAAATAACTTGACCTATTAAGCCAATATTTCGGACGTGGTTAGTTTTTTTGTCGTAGTTCACTCAATATGAAGCGATATTAGACGGGACTTTCAGGATAAGTTAGTTAGGCTATCTGCTTCAGCCCTGCCATCCGTAAGCGCCTCATACGACGCGCGAGTTGACCGTTTCCAATCGAGGTTTAACCCCTTGGTTCCCGGAATTTTGTACCCATTACGCCTTAACCACGGTACTGAATGTCGTATCTTACGACTTAGCATTTTCACTTAAACTGTGTGAGGTGTACATAGTCCACCTAAGGATGGGTATATAAGTTCTCAGCAGGTACCTGGGAGAAATGTCGTATGTTATACATCTTCGCCATGCTTATAGTGTGCTCAATGTCGTAACTTACCCTATTGGCCAGAAACGTGTCCCACCGTAAATCCAGTCGTTTTGAAAAAGAAAATGCAAAACATGCAAAAAACGTATTACGATCAGACCAGTGTGTACACTCATCATTGCTGACACTGATTATTAAAGCATAGCGCGTACAGACTGCATTCACGATTGGTGGATCTCACTGTCGCTTGTAATTCCTTGTCATCCGCATCTTCGCCGCAAAGAACGACTACCCGATGCGGTTTTTTGCCTTACCTGCTGCTTGGCAAGGGCGCCGCAAAACCACTTGCGTAGCTACGGTATCTAGAATGGCTTGACCAGCATTGTAGTTGTAGTTGTAAGCGTCTAATAGTTTTGTAGTGAACCTGAATCTCTTCCTTCCCGCTATTCCTCCGCCTCTCTTCCCGCACCCTATCCCTGACTTGTTTCTGAAATTCCCTCTCTTACCTCTTCCATCTGATATTTTGGAAATAACTTGATTAAAGTATACTCCGAGCCATTCTCTATTGTTGCACTCTCAATGTCGTAAGTTACGACATAGGTTTTTGATTACGTCGTAACTTACGATGTTGGGAACCAAGGGGTTAATTGCTTGTTAAGTTGATATCGAACCGTTTAACAGAATTACTGGGTTTGGATTGGCCGATACGGCATTATGCGGGCCACATAAAACCACAATGGTAATAGTACGGTGACCAGAAAAGTACTATTTTATTATTTTACTATGTGTATGTGTTTAAACCACAAAGCAAAGCATGTTCTTACGAACTACGTTTCCCCCCGGGCGCGCCCGCCCGGGCGTGCTAATGGCTTCAATGGAAATTTCTCCATGTAGTAGCGATGACGAGCAAGCATTCACAGACTTGGCCGCAAAACTGGAAGCGATGGATCTACTACCGGTAGGCGGTGTACATGTAGTGTCTGATAGAGATGATGTAGTTGATATGCATTTGGCTTGAGCTGATAAGCAATAGACACTGTGTGCTCTCTTAATACGTGCGGCGTGTGCGAGCGTTGTGAATTCCTCCTGCGCGCTGGCAGGGTTCTCGAGAGCACCCCCCACCACCACCACCACCTTGCCCTCCGCTGCTATCCAGTTGGGCTAATTCCGAGGTTTTTCACGTAAAAAGGTTACGTGTAAAACCTCGGAATTTTACGGTAAAAATAACAAACATGTGTTTCACGATCTGTTGATAGGCATATCATATCTGGGAGGGGTTTACAACCGAGGAATTTAGGTGTCGGATACAAGTCGAGTTTTACGGTAGGTATTTGGCTATCCGTGTAAATAACTTCATTTTGCGAAGCGTATGCTAAATAAGCACATACGTTATTTTGCTGAAGCTATTTTGACCTAGCACGGTACTCGAGCTGGGATGTTGCCATTAACAGAGCTGCTAAGTGTCTGGGCGATGATCATAGCTAGAAATCAAGCTCACTGCCAATTAAGCTACACGAATATACATGCCCACCATAGGACTGTTCCTCTCAAAAATAAATGCGTCCATTCCAGTTGCCTTTGTTACTGCTGCTGTTGTAATCGTTGACATTGTTGCGGAGCTGTCTAGTTGCATACTTGCTCCACCGACGCTCCCATGCCCGTAGATAGTAGATCATCAGATGCTGCTGGGCTGCTCGTTATAATACCTTGCTTGGTGTTGCCTAAGCCGCTTATTGCATTCATTGATGTTGTTGCAGAGCCGTACAGTTGTACGATTGCTCCTAAAGTTGCTCTTGCAACATTAGCGTTATAATGTCGCATTATGTCAAACCGCCGTAGGGGGCAAGCAACAGTTCTTCGAACTGCGAATTATCTTTAGAGCCAGGCTGCAACGAGCGGTTTTGGTATGGTGCTGCAGCACGGGTAGATTCATAGATTTCGTAGGAGACCGGCAATTTTCTACTGGGGTTGATCTCACAGCCAGGATCTGGTCAAAAGCGTACATGTACCACCGGATCGGATCTGGTGGTCTTCATTGAACTTGCACGCACAATCCTCAAATTTTGCACCTACCTCCAAACACGACGTTGAGAGCCAAACTTTCCGCATTACAAAGTATATATGTACTCGAAACACCATGTTGAGACGAATATGTGATCGATACGCTTCGAATTTGGGGAAGAGATATTGAGTTCCAGTCGTAATGCATTTATATGTTAAACAAAAATCGGTTGGTTCAACCCTGCCCCTACATGTACGTGCGTACATGTACATGTAAGTATGTTAAAGCGCCCAGTTCGACTCAGTCACGGTTGATACGCGGTTGCCACGGCGTGTCATCAGTAGGTAAAATATACAAAATGATGTCCACTTTAACACAATACTACTGCGATCTGTATGCTTTGTATATGTAACATGAACATACGCTTTTGAATCAACAAATTCCGTATAAGGGGCTGTTTCATTTGAGAATAAGTCTGGAATAGCGCCGACTAGAATAGCTATTCAAATGAAACAGGGTTAGAATAAATTGGCCCGTCAGCGGGAAAAGTGATATATGTTTTTAAAGGTAACAGAACCACTGGCTGCTCATTTGCCATGGCACGGCGAACACGGAGGTGACGCTGATACGACGGAAGAGAAGTCCTTAACTGCGGGTTGTGGAGCTAGCCTGCGCACTCCAATCTCTGCTGTCCTCAAGCATCCCCCTCCGGCCGCATCCGGCATCCTCGAGCAAGGCCCACGCGTCGCATAGTCGCATCCAGCTTGGTAGGAGGTGGAAGAATGCGAGTCTGTATATGTGTGCGTCGAAGGCCTAATATCTTGTGATATGACCTTATTTAGCTGTGTGTGCGTGGTGCAGAAGTAGAAAGCAAGCCACAACGCCTGGAGCAAGTGGGTTAAAGAGTCTCTATAGCACGGCGCTACTGGTCGTGTGTCCTGCACTGTGAATTCGGTTTCTGTGCAGCGTTCTCCGGCCATCCAAGGCGGCTCAAACTGAATATGTAAGTTCACGGATGCTGTGTTAATGCTGTTTATCTCTGCCTGACTATTGATGTGTATGGATATTGTCGTGTAACGTAGCGCTCGCTATGGTAAAGCCCAAGTGCCCACGCCCCGCAAGGAATAGGAAGCCACGATCGACTAATTGGAATACTGATGAGGTATGTCACTGTGGTGTGTTATTTAATTGAATTTGCTACTGACAGACCGAGTGCTTGTCTGTGATAGACAAACGAGTTGTTAAATCTGCGTTTCCAGACGGAGGATATTTTCATCGCGTTTCTGAATCAAGACAACAAAGACGACGAAAAGAACAACTGGAAAATGGTGTCAAGCAGGTTGAGCACTAATAGAGACTGGGAAGCATGCCGTAGCCGGCTCAAGACGCTCACGGCACAGTATAAAGTAAGATTATGTTATTGAGATGTCAAAATATAATAGTGCAATGAGTGAACTAATGTATGGGTATTGTATTTATGCTGCTACAGAAACTAATGAAGGAAGACACGCGAACTGGCAACCTTACTGAGGATGCTGTCGTGTATCCGCCATACTGGGGTACAATGATTGAGTGTCTGGGTCCCTTCAGCGGACTCAATGGCAAGGCAATTGCTGATAGCGAGAGCAATCTTGCGACCGCTTGTTCTGCGGTAGTAGCAGCTGCCAAGGAGTCCGAGCAGGAGTCAGAGAAGGACGAAGCGTCGGACCAGAGCGAAGACATGCATGCTGCGCGCAACTGCGATCTCCCTTCAAGCGACCGTCTGTCGTTGCTACAATCGGCAGCTGCGGCTGCGCCTCGACTTGCCAAGAGGCCTTCCGTGTTTTCGCCAGCCAAGGAGGCCCCCAGTAAAAGGACCAAAAAGGATTGCGAGCTGTCCAGTCTCGCGTCATCGGTGACAACGCTTGTACAGCATATTGTCGGGAAATCGGAGTCACCCCAAAACCGAGATGTGGCCGAGGTGCAAGCAGGTTTAGCGTCGGTACAAAGGCATGTAACCGAGGTTGGAGGCCGAGTTGCAGATTTAGAGGAAAAAATCGACGCCGTGGCAGAAAAGGTTGCCGCATCGGTAACGAAGGCAGTCCTCGCTACTATTACGACAATGTTCGGACACGGGTAAGCTTTGTATTCAAACGTTAAACGGTGACTGAGTTTACTAGTTCGCTAACAATGGCGTTACGGATCTGCTTTCCAACTTGTAGTTCAGCTTCTGCATCTTCGTCGACTTGACGCGGTGCTACATTAGCCTCGTCAGCATTATCATCGTGTAGGAGCATCTCATCTTGCATGCTGTTGGCGACTTCTCCTCTCACAAGTGTAGCCAACTCCTCCAGCGAGTTTCGCTCGTAAGTTAGTGCAACATTGTGGAGCACAAAACAACTCGCAATCACTTTCCCGTCTTCTACGTCGCTGTTCATGTCGAGTTCACGTCGAAGTATCTGAAATCGCCCCTTTAGCGCGCCAAACGCCATTTCTACGGGCATTCGTGTTCTTGAGTGTGCCTTGTTGAACTTGTTGATCACCGCATTCGACGTTGCTCGTGTGCGAAGGGGGTCATCATGTAGGATCGCAATGCATACCCAGCATCTGCAATGAAGTGAATGGCAGGCGGTAGTCGGTGCTTGACGTACTTGCCCATTAAGCTTCTATTCCACACAGACTGGTCATTACAGCTTCCGGGACGCACTGAAAACGTCATAAAGCGCTGGTGAGAGTCGACGATCGCCATGACATTGTAGGCAGGAAATCCTTTTCTACAGTACCACCCCCAAAACGTTGCTGGACGAGATCGTTTTATAAGTGTTCCATCAATGGCTCCTGCCACGTTTGGGATACCGCACACGTCTCCAAAACCTGAAGCTACCTCAGACCACTCAGATGCACTCCTAGGGTAAAATATAAAACGCTCGCGCTCACAGTACAAAATATGTATGATTCGAGTTAAAGCCCGAGAGCCTGTAGACTTGCTTACACCAAACGTTTGGCACACGTCTTTTAGACTCCCGCGCGATCCGAGGTAGCAGAGAACAAGGGCTACCTTTTCCCTTAGAAAAAACTTTCGGTTTCCTCCTGTAGAGTTTGGGTTGCCCTTGTAGTATGTAGACCATTTAGATTCAATGAATGCCACGAGGGCCTCAAAGCAGCCACGTCCTACGCGGAAAGCGCTCCGAAAACTGACATCATGTTGCCGTTGGGCATCGTTTTTCCTGAAGAAATTGGTTCTTACCGTGTGAACTGCTTTGCTTTCAGCACGCATGCTTCTTCCATCTACGTTACTTAGTAGCGCGAACGCGCAAACTGTAACGCAGACGACTGCAACAGCCAGTTCGTTCTCCATCGCTCAAGGGAAACTGGCAGGCTGTCTTGTGGCCAATCGCGGTATTCTCCAGGAATAAGTTATTCCGACTTTCAAAGGCAGAATAACTTATTCCTGGGAATAACTTCTAAGCCAATAGGATCATCGTATTTTGTCGTATTTAAGCGAGAGGAATATCTCCCGCTATTCTTATTCCAGTTATTCTCAAATGAAACGGGCCCTAAATTATTTTTTGCTAAATAAAAGCGAAAACCTTTTAAACAGCAAAACTTTTTCGTTTTTATCTGTCGTGCTATAAAAATAAACACACCGATAAAGAGCTGGTCCAAACAACTGAGCCGTACAATAATCAGATTTTTTTCTGAGCAGATGAGGAAAAGCTGTTGATTTCCTCGACTTCCTGTTTTTGTTTAAGTCGAGGTCTGAAGTCTCGTGCTTGAAGTTCAAACCTCTGATAGGCTGCCGTGGTTTAACATGGATAACAGCCCAAGTTGAGAACTCTTGTCGTACTGTACAGCCTAAAGTCGGACAAAAAGCCTGTGCACATGCACCACTGGAGATGCTCCAAGGCTCCAGAGCCCCACGAGTCCGTATCTCTTCGCGTACAAGCATGCCGTCTTGAATCACAAACATTACATGTTCAAACACCACAGTCAGGTGATCGCCTTTGACTGTCTGCTTGCTCCACTTGCATCTCGAGTGGAGACCTTCAGGTTCCAGCCCAGACCGCTCATTATTCGTTTGAGCGCTTCCCCATCCAGTGAAGATGACCGCGACGTCGCCACGCCGCTCGCCATTCTACACGCTCGAGGATGCCAAGATCAGCTTCAACATCTTCTGCTGCTTCTGCGGCATCGGGTCGTTGTCCATGCCGTCAAACTACGCGCGTGCCGGTCCGGTCTACGCCACCATTGCGCTGCTGCTCATGGCGTTCGTCAACATCTACGCCACCATCGCGCTGTCCAAGGTCATCCTGGCTGCACCCCCGTCAGTCAAGACGTTCACGGATGTCGGCGCCTGGGTGTTTGGACCCGCTGGACGCTACGCCGTCATGATCTCGCAGCTCCTCGTGTGTCTGCTGCTGCCCTGTGCCTTCCTGGTACTGGGTAGTACTCTGCTCGACGTGCTGTTCCCGGACTCGTTCAGTCAGATCTTCTGGATGGTCTTCATGGCCATCACGGTCGTGCCCGTGTGCATGATCCCGACCCTGAAGGAGGCGTCGTCGGTCGCCCTAGTCGGCTGTCTCGGCACACTAATCGCCGACATCGTTGGTGTGAGCATCCTCGAGACGGAGATGCGTGGACACCCGTCGATCCCGACGCCCGACATCTCGCTGCATCAAGTCTTGACTGCGTTCGGTAACCTCGCGCTGGCCTTCGCCGCGGCTGTTGTGATCCCCGATCTGCAACGCCAGCACTCGCAGCCGGAGCGCATGCCACGCATTATCACCGTTAGTTTGGGTATCGGGACAGTCTTCTTCCTGGCCGTCGCCATCGTGGGGTACGCCGCCGGTGGCTGTCAGCTATCTGGTAATCTGCTCTTCTCGGCCGTCAACACGTCCGACCCGTACGCGACGTCCGCGTTGGGCTTCATCCCCAACCGCGGCGCTGTCATCATGGCCTACCTCTTCATGCACGTGCACATTGTGATCGCCTTCTCGACCATCGTGATGCCTGCGTTCTTCATGGCGGAGCGGTTCATTCTGGGCATGCACAAGGACAAACCCACCATCGACCAGGAGCACGGCGTCGAGATCCGAACGAAGCTCTCGTCCATTGCTGCTGCATCACCGATGGCTCCTGATGTCGAGTACAACTACGTGGCTAGCAGAGACAGCGGACTCCAGGTGGTAGTCAACTACGAGGACGAGTCTGCTGAGTATCGCGGCAAGCTCAATATGGTCCGCTACATGGGGCTGCGCATCTGTATCATGGCGGTGCTGGTGGTTGCAGCCATTTTCCTGCGCGAACACTTCCTCGACCTCGTGGACTTCACCGGCGCCTCGGCCGTCACTGCTGGCAGCCTCGTGCTGCCTCTGATGTTCTACCTCAAAATCTTCTGGAACAAACTCCCCATGTACGAGCGCGTAGGCTCCATGCTGATCATCGTCGTTAGCACGGTCCTCGGCGTGTACGTCATGATCTACGCGGGAAAGAACCTGTTCAACCCGGACTCGGACAGCGTTACGTTCCCGTACTGCTCGGAGGAGTTCCAGTCGGAGCCGTACTACGTGCGCAACTCCACCTCGTCACCCTAACTGTAGATTCATACGTAAATGCTTGTTAAACCACAAAATTCAACTGTCGATTCACTTCAACGTGATTGCTGACCACCGGCACCTGCACTAAACAAAACAGCACCTCGCCAGTGTTTTGACGCCTTCAATCTGCGTCTCAAACATCGTGGGACGTGCATCCGCTCGTTCTTGTCAATGTTCAGGAAAGAGTGTCCATACGAGTCGCCAACTCTCACGTTCATATACACGGTACTGGAACTCTCCAGTTTGTGTGTCGGTTTGCCACTTTTTGCTAAAGAGCTAGCTACTCATGGGGAACGCTTGGTGCCACAAGGATAATAATCCAGAAGATGGAGGAGGCCGGGTTTCCCGCAGTGAGGACCCACCTAGCGAAGACGGCCAGGTTACAGACAGTGACGATCACGGCAAAGAAGACGTCCGTGCTGCAAATACCAAACGGGAACAACGGGCTCGAGATGTACGACACGTGCAACGTCTGGGCAGATCTTATGTTGCTTGACGATGGAGAAGGCCCAGTTATTGGATGCCTACATGAGCTTGTTGGCTTCTGCGGAGAATGTGACCTCGAATGTCTTGATGGTCTTGACTGCTGTGATTGCGGATGGGACTGATGATATCGTAGTACTTCCGAGTAGTAGTGAAACAGAGCAAGAAGTTGAGATATCGTTTCTTGGTCATGTGCATCCCAGCCACTCTTCCTCGACCTTGTCACAAGTGCATCCGGCTGAGATTTCAGCCTTCCGCATATCAATGAGGTCTTGTGAATGTACGCATTGGACACACCCCATGTCTTCATTGAAGCCGATCCCAGGACCTTCAGACTCCGACGAGCACTCGCGGTAGAGCACACCAGTACAGACATCTTCTTCTGCGAATTTCAAGGTCGTCATGGCATTCGGACACGTCGCCTGGGCTGCATCGCAGAAGTTTGATACGTTGGCTGTGAAGTCGTTGAAGACGGTAAGTGTTGCGTTCGTAGCGATAAAGTTATGTTCATCAGGCATGACAAGGCAGGTTGGTGGCAAGGAGCTACTGTCGTCAGTGCAGCAATTCGGGAAGCTCGTGTTGCAGTCACCCTGGCTGAGGAACCCACTGCAGCACGCAGGCGTATCCTGCACGAAAAACATCTCGAGCGAATCTGCATACTGCTCAACCCCCGGAAGTACGCGGACTTGTGGGAGGCCCTCAAGCGCCACAACTTGTAGCGACGGCAGATCTCCCCAAGAAGGCAACTCGGTGATCGAGTTCAGGTAGCCGAGGTAAACACATTCGAGGGCTTCGAGTCCGTCCATAGCTGGAAGTTCAGGCAAGTAAGCGTGATATGAGAGGTGGATAGTATGGAGACCTGTCATGGAAGTGAATAGGTCGCTGGGCAGCTCCATAAGATCGGCATCAGAGGAGGCTCCTTCGATGTGGCTAATACACACAACCAACAATATTGTTAGGGACAAAGCCACCCCCAGTTCTGACAAATATTAGCGACGAACTTACAGGTATTCCAGCTTTGAAAATGATGAAGATGCCCAGGTAGGAAATACTTGGACTCCGGTGTGAATCAAAACCCTGACATGCACAATACAAACATTCAGCAAAACAATCAGATCAAACGACGAACAGATTCGTGACGTACAGATTGCGGAGACCTCGGCAGGCTTGAAGTGTATCAGGAAGCGATCCGTTTATTTTGCGGTTCACCAACTGCACAGTCTGTAGCTTCCCGGCTGACGCCAATTCTGCCAATGTCTGCGTTACATCGATCAGCTCCTCGGACTCGGCTGGGGCCAAGTCGCGGTCAACGTAGGCTAGGCACCCACATGCAACATTTGGTGCTCCAGGAACCCACTGATAATCAAATTGAACGCACTCCGGGTATGACGAACACGCATTACGCGATGCATGAACCGCAACGACAGTGTACACGATACACCCGATACCGTAGACCAAGAAGAAAAAGCCAACGATCGCTCGAAGTCCGCGCTGCAGCATCCGTTTGGATTCTAAAGAATGAAGCAGCATTGCTCCCTGTTTACCAGCAATATCCGCAGCGTTTAGCCTCTAAAGGCGCCACAGATTTTCCACTCTGCTTCGCGCCTGTGAGTTTAAGCGACGATATAGAGCCTCCTGCCCGAGAAGTTGTAAGCTCACGCTGGATAAGTACTGTCGTGATCCTACCCCAACGCAAGCACGCGAGTAGGCTGAAGCTGAGCTTGAGAAAAATATCCCAGCTACTACGAACCAAAAGGCTCTCAAAGTCTGTGCTGAACATGTCCAGCTCCTTAGCATTGACGTAATTGCGGGCCTTCCGCTCGAACATGCGCGGAGGAAAAAATCTCTGGCGAATCTTCACAGTCTTGAGATCGTCTTGGAAAGCAGAGAGGGAGCAGAACAGGACGAGAGCCGGGAAGAAGACGGCAAACACTGCATCAACGCTGAATACAAAACAAACCGGTTAGATCGACCCCATTAACAAAACATTTCAAGCTCTCTCACATTGAGTCCTTTAAAATGTGATGAATCGTGGCCTCGTTCCACCGGAATTGAATGCCGTAGAAGGCGACGAATGCGTTGAAAGCCATTAGCGAAGCGTAGCAACAAAGTAGAGACGGATCGAGGCCTTGGGCCATGTATTCTCGCAGGGTCAGTATTTGCAACACAACTTCTGGTACCTCCATGAGAACATGCTGTAAATCGCAGTATTGAAACTCCTGTTAGTAAACGTATGTACATCCCAGCATTTGACGTAGAACCGCACACGGTTTCCTTACCCACACTTTACGATACTTGCCGTCGGCCGATACTATGCTGCGGTAGAGCTTGGCTACCACTCGACCCAACCACCGCAGGATTAGAAGAACTGGTCGCTGCCATGCTCTCTGCTGCTTTCCTTCCTTGTCGACTGTTGGTATTCTCCGAAGGATTTTTCGTTTTCTGGGCTTGGCTTCACCTGGGCGAATTCGATGTGATGGAGGTTGGACGAGTAGCAAGTACAAAAGATACCAATATACTCCCACAACCACAAGCAGTAGAGCTATAGTCGTGACCTGAATCGATGAGGCTGCCTTGTGCGACTGCCAAAAGTGTCCATGATCCAAGCTTTCAGTGTGTAAAATGTAGTTGGCACTTTTACTGGGCTCAAGATTCAGAATGATGAGGAGCAAACTCCACGCACTCGAAAGCGAGAAGATGAGAACCATGAGCATAACGTATCTCCAGCCGATCGCAGAAAACCGACGCTGTCGCCAGCTTCTCCCCGTGACTTGTTTTGAAGCCAACGTTGTCTCTCTCGCGGGATCTTGAGCTACTTTCCATCCTATCGAGTGCACCATTCGCTGCTTTGTGAGCTAGATGGCTGCGAACACCAAAGCAGCCGCAATACACGAGCACACTTCTCTAAAAAGAACCACTAATAATAAGCAGGTTGACAATAATTAGCAGGTTGACCGTGAAAATAAAAAATGATAAGAATTGTGCATTAGACCTTTAGTTCACATTTTGAGTATTAGGCGACTATCTAGGCAAATCACAGGAAGATGTTGCACGCTACTTCTCTGTCCCACCAAAGTATAATCATTTGGTTTTTTGTGTCCCACACAAGAATGTTAGAATTATTTTATTGGTCAAAAGTCAATATGTTTAGGGCTACAAAAGTCATTGCAAAACGGGTGGCCGTGGCTTCTAAATCGTCGCATTATACTTTCAACCCCCACCCCAAGAAACTATCAGCATGACTCGCACGCTCGGCGCCACCGACATTACGCCCAAGATCCGCGTTGCCGTGGCGGTCTTCCTTACTACTCTTAGTAAGGAAGGCCGCCTTCGCTTCGGCACGGTGGCTAGGGCTAAACAGCTCTTCCGCCTGAGCCGCTCGTCGATCCAAGGCATCTGGGCCCTCCGGGACGACCCAGAAGCGCTGGTCCAGCCCCGCAAGCCGTACTCGCAACGCGCGACCCGTCTCAGCCCTGACGAAGTCGCCGCGCGCGTTGCGGCGGTACCTCTGTGTCGACGGCAGACGCTGCGGGCGCTTGAGGCAGCCTCAGGCATACCCAAGTCGACGCTGCAGCGTCATCTCAAGAACAAGGTCCTTCGGCGATTCATCTGTCGCGTGAAGCCGACCCTCTCCGATGCACACAAGCTACAGCGGCTCACATGGGCCCTTGCGCATCTTGAAAGGCCTATCGGTAAGATATTTGTAATATTTCGGTAAAATATTTGAAAACTATTTTTTAGTAGGCGGTACATTGTACCGTTTTGATGCCATGTATAATGTTGTACATATAGATGAAAAATGGTTCAACATGTACAAGGCTTCGTCTCGTTACTACTTGGCTGCCGACGAGTCATTACCTTACCGATCATGCCCCAACAAACGCTACATCGGTAAGGTAATGTTTCTTGCGGCTGTCGCACGGCCACGGAACAATTTTTCGACCAAAACCTACTTTGACGGTAAAATTGGGATTTGGCCAATTGTTGAGAGAGCCACGGCCAAGCGGACCTCAAAAAATCGGGTAGCAGGGACCCCGATCACGAAAAATATCAACATGTCAAGAAAAGTGTACGTGAAACTGCTAAAGGAAAAAAAATCCCGGCAATCCGCGAAAAATGGCCCGGTATGTATTTTTCAAACCATTTTACCGAATATTTTCATATTAACGCTTATTTTGTTACTTATATAGGGCGCAAGGACCGTGTAATTCGAGTACAGCAAGATAATGCTGGACCTCATGTTGAAGAAGATCATGGTGAGGTGGTTGAAGCCGGGAAGGAAGGGCGGTGGAAGATCAAAATGGTTTGTCAGCCTGCTCGTTCGCCTATGTGCAACATACTTGATTTGGGTATATTTAATTGTATCCAATCTGTACAGTATCGCCAGCCGACAAACCAAATTGATGGCCTCATCGATGCAGTTCAAACTGCATTTAATAGTATTCAATATCAAACTATAGAAAAATGATTCCTCACTTTACAAAAAGTGATGGAATGCATTATTATTGACGAGGGAGGTAACAACTTCAAACTCCCTCGTGTTCGCAAGCTTCTCGGTGGTCATGGCGGTTTTCCAACCTCTCTTACCACCACAAGCACGATTGTTGAAAATGGCTACAGAGCGCTCACGTCGCAGATTCTTAATCAATAAACTGTCTTTGTTTGTCGCCGTAATTCTGAGGATTTGATAACTAATTCCGTATGTAAAAATGAAAAGAAACCTCATTGGCTAAAACGTATCTCTGATATGCCGCACGTCGTCATAACCGGCAATAAAACCTCCCTTTATTAAGGGCTCAAAACGTCGTCGTGAGGCCAGTTTTCAAGGATTTGTATGGAGCCATACGATCCACAAATCCATCGGAGGCTGCTGTAAAACTTCAGATTAATATCGCTAATTAGGAGTGAAATTACGAAAAAAACCTATTTTCCTTCAGACTCGGCGCAACAACCTTGCTGTTATTTTCTCTAAAACTGACGTTATGTAGCTCAAACAAATATCTACGAAACAAGCACCACATGAGGTTTCGTATAAGGGTCTACTTGCTTTGTAATTCTTTGTTCACATTATGATAGACGCAGAAGTAGCAATCATCATACTTTGGTGGGACAGAGAAGTACGAAACAGGGCACCTTTCCCGCAAGTGATTCTAGAATGATCAAGTACTCGATCTTTAACCAAAGATTCTCGAATCGCTGAGCACCGAGTGAAGTAGGTAGGACTCGATAATTAGCGAGGATCGACCATTCTACCAAAAGACTCACTCATTTATTAATTCATCACGCACTAAACCAAGAACCATGGCACCCTCCCAAAGGAGGCGAAGCCCGGCGCTGAACCACCAGCTGCCACCGGCGGAAGTCGCCCAAGGAGCCTCCCCTTCAGCTCATCCTGGTAATGACCGCCAAGCACGTCGAGCAAGAGTGCATATTCCTCCCTGCTCGCAGTGACGATGAACTTAACTACATGTACCAGAACTACCTGTGCGTCTCCACGTGATCGGCCACAAAACGCGCGCGATGCGCCTTGCAGCTCAAAGGCGCACCCGCGAACAGCGCAAGTTGCGCTTGCGTCGAATGCTCGCAGCTCAAATTGGGCGTCCGTCTGCAAGTTTCCGGGATGACAGGAGAGTGGGGAACGCGAGGATTTTCTTAGCCGCGAAAAACATGTTTCTATTGACTGAAAGCGAAGGCGCGGGTATGAATTAGTCGGTAAATCGGCAAAGCATCGATCTTCTACACCTTTGCCAGGTCAAAGTGGCGACAGTCCAGATCAAAGTGGCATGAAGTAAGTGAAGTAACGCTTGAATTTATGAATTTATTTTACATATTTAGGCTTTAGGTCAAAGCGGATTTAGTGAAGGGCAAAGTGGTGGGTGGACAGGGAGACAGTCGAAAATGTACCTGACCGCACGAGCTCCGGCGGTCTGCGACTGCGGGGACAGAGAGCATGAGCCCCCGAGGGCATCTGCGTCTTCCACGGCCAGCAAGACGGCGACACGACGGCCACTTCCGCCACTGCGAGCACCACCGCCGACTCGCTGCCCGAGGACGTCGTGAACGTGGCGGTCGCGCTGTTCACGGGCATTGTTGACTTTTGCGTGGAGATGGCTAAGCGCTCGATGCAGGTTTTCGACGCCGAGTTCGTGGACGCGCAGGGCCTCCGGACGCTCGAGGAGCTGCGGCGTCGAGTGCAGGAACGAGGCGACAGCATGGACGGCGCGCAGAGACTGGAGAAGCAGTTCCACGTGAGGATCTGCAACGACGACGTCCATTGGGACGAGGATCTGATCAGCTCGCTGTCGAAGAAGGGCATCTCCGTGGTCGGGGACCTCGTGCGCGCAATCGACTCGAATTGAATCGAAGATCGTGGCCCGTGACAGGACGCTGCGGGACTCGCTGACGCTGATGCAGGCGCCGCATTCAACTTCTCGAGAAGGCAGCACAGCATATGCATGGACTTACGGTTAGTTAACACTGTGCTCATGCAGTTGCCGCAGCTAAGCGAAGTGAGCCCATGCAGTACGGAGCTTAGACCATTTTGATCTGGACAAATTCCACATTGCTCTGGACTATTTAAATTTTCATATTTGCCATTTTTGCTAATTTTGGGTTCCATCCACTTTGATCTGGACTGTCGCCACTTTGACCTGGCAAAGGTGTAGTAGAAGACGCTGTCAAATCTCAAAGACAGACTACTTTACGGAAATTACTGCGTATTTGGCGTTGTAACTGGACTTTATCGATAGCCTTGCAAATTTACAAAAGTGATGCACAATTGATCATGTGGCGACAATTTTTCGATTTACTCAGTAGCTGGGTTAGAGACCTATTGTTTATTGGTCGTCGCAACGCTACCCAATCCCACAGCAATGTGTGATAGCGAGAGACGAGAGACTCCCTCCAATTTATTGCACTTGAACACTCGGGCTAATGGCTCAGTTACCGAATTCGGGCGTCAGCGGGGGGCTGTCCTCGGCGGCTGCTTGATGGCTTTGGACGGGTGCTCTCTCTTTGGTATTCTCAGCGGCCCTAGGTGCATCGATCGTTGCTTCGTAGCTCTTGTTGCTGGCATCGTCTTCATTGTTCAGCGGCGTTTTGTTGCCACCCTGCTTCTTGGTCTTGTAGCAACTGGAAATATTACCCATGGCCGACGATTGAGAGTGTAGAGCTGCTAGGACTGTAGGCGAAAATCGGAAAGTGAGCTGCCTGAAAACTCAACCTTTAGACGCCACGAATCTACATCCCTCTTTCACATCAATCGAAGAGGTTGAAAGACAGCCGCCGACTTCGTAACTAAAGTTCAACCCCCAAAAGATTGACAAATTGTTATCCGCTCAAGCTGCTCATTTTATGCCAGTTGAATCCTTCTCGGGCGGTCGTATCGGAACGATCTCCAGCACTCCTTTCTCCATCGGTTTGTTCTTGATCACGAGTGATGATCCGTAGACGCCCTTGCGCAGACGCGTGAGAGGGTACACGACCGTGTTTTGCTGAATCAAGGTGCATGGGTCAGTAACGGACGAGCAGCCGAGCTGACTGTCGTCCCCAAGAACGACACCCGCTTTCCTTCTGCCCGTATCGTAGGTCACTCCATCCACATCAATCGTCAAGTTCGATCCCGAGAACAAACTCAAGTTCGCTGTCGTCACTTGGTTGCCGAAGTGGCTCTTGAATCCACAAACGCTGTCTCCGCAATACCCTGGATGGCACAGCTCGGCGTCGTCAAGAATCACCGAGTTCATCACTTCTCCTCTGAGCACGACATTTCGCCCAATAATCACATCCCCACGAATGTACGTCCCGCTCCTCAACGTACTCCTCGCACCGATGATCGCTGGTCCCTTAATGAACACATCCGGTTCAATCCTAACGTGCTTCCCAATATGGATCGAGCCCTCTGACAGATCGAAGGTGCCTCCCAGTACGTGAGCATCTGGCAGCACAATGAGCCTCCTCTTCTCCACTTCTTCTTCTTCTTCTTGAGTCACCGCCGACCTGGACCATCCGTACGACTGTCGTCTCGCCGACCCCGTGCTTTCAGTTGAGGGGCGTCTCGTGGGTCTCCCCTCCTCGAGGTTGATAACCTTCTGAGGAGCGAAGGTCTGCGTCCGGACGCCCGGGTATATCACGATCTCCGCCGTCTCGTTCGGGTCGAGCCACTCTGGTAGCCGCCAGCGCGTCTTGATGCGTGGATATGACGACGAGCGCCCGCGGACGCTGGGGCGGGGGTCGTCGCTGTCCTCCGAGTCGGACTCTTCTTCCGCCAGAGCGCGACCGTCGCTGTCGAGCCTCGTGGAGCTCTGCAGCGTCGTGATCTGCGCGTTCTCCGCCCCGGACGTGGACAGCCACGCGTTGTCAGCAAAGAACTTGACGAGGTACGGGTGGATAGCGTCCAGAACGGCCAGCACGTTGCTGCAGCCGTCGAAGAGTCGCGCGTGGTCGAAGTCTTTCAGCCTTTCGGGGGAGAAGTACGCGTCTAGCTGGAGTGCAACCGGCACGTCTGCGTCCTCCAGTACCTGGAGGTCAACCACCTGCTGGTTGCGTGCAGATCCGTTCACTGGGAGGGGAGATACATCGTCTTGATTAGAATCCGAGACCTTATCCGACGTCGACTTTGGAGTTGGTTTTTGGGACGAGGAAGCAAGAGTGGAGCCAGACGAGGTTGAGTGAAGGTAGATATGGACCAGAAGAGTCGTTATCGCCGACGTGGTCACGCAGCACAGCAGCACACTCGCCGCTAGCGCCGATGGCGTCGACGCTCCCGTCATGAGATATCTGTATCTGATCTAAAACTGTTGCGATCTTCCAGCACCACACAGTGTACCAAAACATAGGCACAATTGTGTGAGGAAATAATAGTATGGTGTAAACCACACCAACTCATGTGCACTTGGGTGTTGCTATAGTGAAATCCGCATCGAAGGGGAAACGAAGCGCATCTGGGGCGATGGATTCGGTGCGCGCCAAGCACGCGGCGGAGCTGGAGGCCAAGCGCAAGAAGTTGGAGGAGATCCGCAAGCGCAAGGCCGCCGTCAGGTGCGTGCTGCGTCTCTGTCTCTCTCTCCCTGCTGCGACACATTGCCTCTGTATCGAGAGGGTGCCAAGCACAAAGCCTTCTTTCCCCGGTGCTAACATTTCATGTTGATGTTTGTATGGCCAACTGCACGATAATATGGAACAAAAAGAGCCGCCGAGGAATCGTCAGCTGCGTCTGATAGCGTCAACCAGGCCATCGGCCAGCAGGAAAACAAGTTTGATGACTTCATCCAAAACATCCTGAAGACGTCGGGGGACAAGGAGGAAAAATCCGGGGAGGACGACGCCAAGACCGCGGAGGACGCTGCAGTGTCCAACTCCCTCTCGCTAGCTGAAAAGTTGTCCTCCTTGTCCACCGTGGCCAGCGTGGCCGAGATGCACATCCAGCCCACGCTCGTCGAGACGTACACGAAGCACACGGAGACGGACTTTACGCTCGAGCACGAGATCTTTGTCAAGGAGGACGGCGCGACAGACATGGAGGTGGACGATATGGGGGACCATTCTCTCAGACGTCCAGGAAGTGTGGACGGATCCACGGGCGGGTCGCCGTCTCCCCCGCGCAGTCGCAAGTTGACGGTGGACACGGAAATGTCCACCGCCGGCACTGAGACATCTGCAATAGTATTGTCCGCTGAGGAAAGGACCCAACTGATACAGTCGGACGCCATGGAGGCGTTCCTTAGCAAGGCCTCGCGAGTCATTGAGCGCGCGCTGAACACGTCCAGCAAGTATGACATCATGGTCGACTACGGTGCTGACGTGGAGCAGGACAGCGCGGTGGAGGAAGCCACCGAGTCGCTCAAGCAGCACTTTGTCTTTGCGGACGAGAAGTGGTCCAAGCACCGCGCTGTCACCGATGTGGACGTCTCCCCGTTCTACCCGGAGCTCACGCTCGTGGCTTACACTGCGCGCGACTTCTTGGAGGAGGAAGACAAGGACGATGGTATGACGTCTCAATGGGACACGATGGGCAACTCCGCGACGGCGGCACTTACCGAAGTGGCGTCAATCACGGAAGGCGTGGTGCTCTTGTGGTCGACAGCGCTGCCTGGCCGGCCAGAGTACCGTTTCACGTGTCATTCACAAGTTACCGCCGCCTGCTTCAATCCGTTCGATCGTCATATTATCATTGGTGGCACGTACTCTGGACAAATTGTGATTTGGGACACCCGAGCGAAGAGCGCTCCAGTGCAGAAGACTGCTCTGTCAGCATTCAGCCACACACACCCGATCTACGCTATGGCTGTTGCCGGCACGAAGACCTCGTACACGTAAGTGCAGCGGTTTTGGGACCATACATACCTCAAATTGCAAACTAACATTTGTCTATGCTGTAGCCTGATTTCAGCAAGTACGGACGGCCGCGTATGCGTGTGGGACATTGACCACTTGCAAAAGCCACTGGATATGCTAGATCTTCGCATTTCGCTCTCCATCGTTTCCAACTACACCTCTGTTAACACCTCGGACAAGAAAATGGAAGCTTCGGTGACATCGTTTGCCGTTCTAGGCAAGGAAATCAAGGAGCTGTTTATCGGTACGGAGGCCGGCAAGCTGTACTCGACAAAAATCGACCAGCAGAAGAACAAGCCTGGAGCTGCCGATGATAGCTCGAACGATGCCGACAAGAAAAACAGGAGCAGTCTTCTCGGAAGCAGCACTGGAGAACTCGTCCGCGAGGTTATTGTTGATCCTGTCTCAAAGGAAGGCTCTCATTTTGGGCCAGTCACGGCGATGCACTTTAACCCGCTGTTGCCGATGCACCGTGACAGTCTTTTGCTTACATGCTCCTTGGATTCAACGGTCAAGCTATGGAGTATCGAGCACCCAGACTCTCCCGTTCTATCGTTCGAACCCTCGAGCGAATACATTAGTGATGTGCGATGGTCGTCCGTGCACCCCGCGTTGTTTGCGGTTGCTGACAGCAGTGGCACAGTCAGTATCTGGAATATCCTGAAGGACGTCGAGGTGCCTGCGGTTTCTGAGAAGATCAGCAATAAGTCGCTGAACAAGGTTCGATGGAGTGTCGACGGAAGAAGTGTGATCACGGGCGATGCCGAAGGAAAGTCATTCATCTACGAAGTACCCGCTGATGTAAGTGTACTTATCTCCCCTCTTGATGCTTTCCTTGTTTGCCATAACTGACTTCATTTTTGTGTTGTAATTGTAGATCGCACTTCCTCAACCGGACGACTTGTCCCTTCTGGAGGGCAAGGTGGCAACCTCAATCGCGGCAGCAGCACTCTCCAAGCCATGAACACATCTTCATGCGTTTTTTTTTTCTTGACAAGTAGATGCAAAAGTCGAGGCTGTTGACTTGGAAGTGGAATTTGAAGTTTATGATTTTGAGTTCACCGATCTTACTTTGTACATGTATGTGATGAGTGTTGGATGCAGTGCAAAACGACCTTCGCTAATATATTATGGAGAATGAAAGTAACTTACGAGTGAAGCTTTATCAGAAGCCTCAGAAACTGTTCGTCAAGCATTAAACTCGAGTGGGAACCCCTGCGAGTTGTTGTACTTGCGGCACCACCTCTCAAATGCCTCTCGGACGGGTGCTACCTGCAGCAGCGAAAAAGGTGTCAGAAATGCAAGATGTGTATCTGTAACCTGGCAGCAATTACTTACCAAGTGCGGCTCCTTCACGAAGATTCGAATGCAGTACTCTTCAAACTTCCGCGGACTGAACATTTCGTACGCACACTCTGGTAGGCGAAAGCACCTGGCGCTTGCAGTAGCATTCTTTGAGTAGAACCGAACGTGCTGAAGCGGGTCTTCCTTCCCCTTCCCGTAGTGAACGCGCATAAACTCCAGGATCACACTCTCCTTCTCGTTGACAAGTGCCCGGCTTGTGGAGCATCGCAAAACCTCATTCAATAGCATGCCCTCCGTTTTATGCTGCGAATGGCCTGTTATCGCTGTCTTGCCGATGAAATTGTAGTACGGCTTGGAGTAGATGCGATTTAGCAGCGATCTCGCTTCCTGCAACTCGGGTTCATCGCTCTCCTGGACTTTCAGCAGCACACGGTCATCAAAGTGCTGGTAAGCCTCCATGGAGCTCATAATCTCTGAAATGCGCTTCCCTTTAATCCTCAAGTGGTCGTTCGCTGAGATCAAGATATCGCACAGCATGTAATCGATCGCGCGGACTCCTTTGTGCTGATAAACAGACTGATGGAGCTCGTAGCGAGTGCGAAATGCCTGCATGATCTGTCCCGGCAGCTTCTCAGGGAAACACACCACCATGTTTTCGTCAGGATCCTCGCGATCAACCAGCACGCGAGCGTTGCGGATCAACAAGTCGGTATCGCACGACATTTTCGCTCCTGTGTGGAGCGAATCGCGCATAAAGTAGTCGAGCTTGTCCACGTCTAGGCCGCTGTGGGCGTTGTTCACGATGTCGTACAGGAAGCGTTGGTTACGAGACGGTCTTCCCCGAAGAACGCCGTTGGAACTGGGCAGAGGCCCACCCCAAATAAGCTCCTTCATGAAGATCACGTCCTGCTGCGTCAGTCCGTAGTCCTCGACGCAGATCATGTTCTCCGCCAGCAGAAAGTCGAACATGTCCACGGATCCTTGCTCGTGTGACCACTTGAAGGACTGGCTGATGAGCTTCTTCTTGCGCAGTTGGTCAAGAAACAACCCGTCGAAGACGTGGCTGAACGGTCCATGGCCGAGATCATGGCACAGACCCGCAATCTTGATACACAGGACGTCCTCCTTGGTAATGGGCAGCCACGGCTGGTGCGATCGAATACTCTCCATCATCTTCTCAGCCAGGTAGGCCACTCCAAGACAGTGCTCGAAGCGGGAGTGCGTGGCTCCAATGTACACGTAGTTAGCAGCCCCCAACTGGTGCAGACTACGAAGCCGCTGGAACTGCCACCACAACATAAACACATAAACGAAAGTTAGCAGTCTGGACAGCCCAACCTTACAGTACCTCTCTCACGTGTGTGTACCTGCAACGTGTCAATGATTTCCATGCAGATCGGCTCGAACGTCATTAACCCATGCACACTGTCCATGATCTACACCATAACGACATACAAATGTTAATAACAATAGCAGCAACCAGCAACATACCCACAACTAGCATCTTCTCGTACTTCTTTTCTTTCGTTCAACTTCAACTTGTCCTTCTGTTGCCTGATCTCCTGCGTCTTGAGTTGCACGTGGCTCCACTCCGCCGTCTTGCTCTCAGCTCCATCCACCTGCATCACTAGAGAAGCAGCAGTAGCGCCCCGTTCCTCAGCCCCCAGCGCGTCCTCCTGCGACGACAACAAGTCCGCGTCCGTCAAGATACCGGCGTCTGCGTCCTCTGCGGGCGCCTCGCTGGGCGTCGACTGCTTCCGCCGCGGCACTGACACGTCGTCGGCGTCCTGCAGCTTCTGGCGCTTGGCTGGCGGCTGGCGCTGCCGCCCGAAGGCCGCCCATAGCGTGCCCTGCTTCTTGCTGCTCATGGCCCCGAGTGCGGAATTGCGGAATGGTGGAAGGTTGCGCATGTTTCCTTTCGTACTTAGGGAGGGGAAGGGACAAACACTCTCGCGTTCGACTTGGGGTTTGTATACAGGGTGATCGAAAAGGCAACTTCCGTGGAATCCCGGATGTGTATTTTACGCAATGCAAGTAATTATCCGTGCGAATACTGCTATGCTGGGGTGAGCAGTGGTGTCTTAGTGGTTGACGTGCACGGGCCTTGGGTCATGCCGGAGCAGGACACCAATTGTATTGTGGTCGCAGTCCTTACAACATCAAGATTCACCCAGCCGTTACTACAAGTACTACATGTATTATACCTACTACTTACTATCATCCGCATCTGACAAGGTGCAGAGAGGCGAGGGTCAAGCTGCGAAGGTTTGGCACACCGTTGAGTGCTGGAAGACGCCGCAGCTTTGGATGCATGAATGCACGTACCATTTGGAGGAATGGCATGTTGCTGAATAGATTATCAGGCAAATGCCTTAAGGTCGGATGAAGCCGCTTACGTTTGATGTGCCTGCAAATTGAAGCTGTCCAGGCGATGAAAACTCAGCCAACAATTTCATACTACATGTATAACGGTTTTCCCACCGCGTTAGGTACGGAAGACAACACGTGCCAGTTTGTTTGCATTTTCGTCCTCGCAATCTCTTCGCACGCCATCACCAGCTTCACATTCCAGTACGCATTCACGCCGCCACGTGAAACTTCGTTTGAGCAGCTTTGCAGATATTGACGGCGAGAGCTTCCAGCTTCCACACTATCTACCCATTACGCACTTCACGCTTGGAAGAAAACGTTGCATTGATCGCCCGTGAACAGAAGCAGAGACGAATTCGCTACGACATTGAGAAAGCCCCCAACCAAGCGCCAGAAGATCGAAGATGGCGTAAAACTACGTAGAACTTCAAGCGATGGCTCGTCGAGTGACGACTTCGGCGGTATGACGGACGCGTTTTCGTCCCAGGAAGCACCAACTTTAGGCAGTCCTGATTCGCCCACGAATGCAGAAGAGAAGAAGAGGACGAGCGAGATGTCGAAAACCTGGACTAGTGGACTGGTAGAGGGCACGATGGAGATACCAGAGAGAAGTGTCAAGCTACATGAGAGAAAATCAGTAAGGGCAGAAGATAGTGCTGGTATATGTATATGGGCGATACGATACGTCTTGCTGAGTGTGGTTGATATTGTGTCTTGCAGATTATGGACTGTGTCCACGGCCTCATGACGTTCGAGTCGATCTGTATGAGGATCATCGACACTCTTCAAGTACGTTGTGCTTGTTTTTGAGCTACCCATAGCTGTGATTTTAATACTAGTGATGTTTTGGTACAATTTGATAGTTCCAACGCCTCCGCAACCTTCACCAGCTTGGTCCTGCCAGTTTCGTGTACATTGGAGCCACGCACTCCCGCTTCGAGCATTGTCTTGGAGTGGCCTACCTGGCTGAGAAGATGATGGAGAGTATTCGATCGCACCAGCCGTGGCTGCCCATTACCAAGGAGGACGTCCTGTGTATCAAGATTGCGGGTCTGTGCCATGATCTCGGCCATGGACCGTTCAGCCACGTCTTCGACGGGTTGTTTCTTGACCAACTGCGCAAGAAGCTCATCAGCCAGTCCTTCAAGTGGTCACACGAGCAAGGATCCGTGGACATGTTCGACTTTCTGCTGGCGGAGAACATGATCTGCGTCGAGGACTACGGACTGACGCAGCAGGACGTGATCTTCATGAAGGAGCTTATTTGGGGTGGGCCTCTGCCCAGTTCCAACGGCGTT
Organism: Phytophthora fragariae; assembly: GCA_009729435.1. Lineage (NCBI taxonomy): Eukaryota > Oomycota > Peronosporomycetes > Peronosporales > Peronosporaceae > Phytophthora > Phytophthora fragariae. The sequence goes on along the minus strand of QQOI01000075.1, from coordinate 305,821 downwards.
CTTCGGGGAAGACCGTCTCGTAACCAACGCTTCCTGTACGACATCGTGAACAACGCCCACAGCGGCCTAGACGTGGACAAGCTCGACTACTTTATGCGCGATTCGCTCCACACAGGAGCGAAAATGTCGTGCGATACCGACTTGTTGATCCGCAACGCTCGCGTGCTGGTTGATCGCGAGGATCCTGACGAAAACATGGTGGTGTGTTTCCCTGAGAAGCTGCCGGGACAGATCATGCAGGCATTTCGCACTCGCTACGAGCTCCATCAGTCTGTTTATCAGCACAAAGGAGTCCGCGCGATCGATTACATGCTGTGCGATATCTTGATCTCAGCGAACGACCACTTGAGGATTAAAGGGAAGCGCATTTCAGAGATTATGAGCTCCATGGAGGCTTACCAGCACTTTGATGACCGTGTGCTGCTGAAAGTCCAGGAGAGTGATGAACCCGAGTTGCAGGAGGCGAGGTCGCTCCTGAGTCGCATCTACTCGAAGCCGTACTACAATTTTATCGGCAAGACAGCGATAACAGAACACTCACAGCATAAAACAGAGGACATGGTTCTCAATGAGGTTTTGCGGTGCTCAAAGCGCCGATCGCTTGTTGATGAGAAAGAGAACGTGATCCTGGAGTTTATGCGCGTTCACTACGGGAAGGGGAAGGAAGACCCGCTTCAGCACGTTCGGTTCTACTCAAAGAATGCTACTGCAAGCGCCAGGTGCTTTCGCCTACCGGAGTGTGCGTACGAAATGTTCAGTCCACGGAAGTTTGACGAATATTGTGTTCGAGTCTTCGTGAAGGAGCCCCACCTGGTCAGTATTTGCTGTTGGCTTTGCGATAAGGTGGCTTGCAACTCTGACGATATGTTCCACATTGGTAGGTGGCTCCTGTCCGAGAGGCATTTGAGAGGTGGTGCCGCAAGTACAACAACTCACAAGTGTATCCGCTTGAATTTCGGGTGTAGTCGTGTGCTTGGATGGAATATCATGCGCGTAACGATTCAATGTGTCTAACATGTAAGAATAAAGCTTTGTGTTTTGGTTTCTAGTACTTAGGTAAGTACTTCTACGTAATAAGCTTAGGCAAGATGTAGGCTTCAGCAACGATGGAGGAGGTTGCAATGCTGGAGAGTACGGGTAATTTACCCGGGGTAATAAGAAAGTCGTCAGAGAAGCACTCACTGATCCTTCGTTTCCAGCATGTGTAGCTTCGAGCAAAAAGGTTGCTGTTAATGGTTTATTTGTGATCCACGCAGTACTAGTCACATGAAAGAGATGGACAGCAAAAGCAAAGAGCTCGAGGTTGAATGGAAACTGAAGCCTCGAGGAGCCCCAAACAAAAGGTGTGTCATTTTAGAGTTTACTTAAGTACTGCGCAGTGGCCAAATAGTTCTTCAGTGGACAGTGTTCCAGAGATGTGTCTTCTTCCAGCTGACCATTGTATCGTCCGTGCTTCACCACCATGACAACATAGTCGCTTGTCCAGTACGTTGCGGCAATCATCACCGATTTCCCAGCCCAACGCTAAAGTTCAGCGAAGCCTCCGAGTTGAAACTACTGTCACCTTACTCTAGTCGCAGCTACTAGAACCCCCACAGTCATAGCTCCCTCCAGCATCGTACCCTTCTCCAAGATCATAACTCCCACCAGCGTCGTAGCACGTCCCAGAGTCATAGCTATCACCGGTGTTGTCGGCTCCTCCGTCATGGACTCCAGTGTCGCCGTTTCCTCCAATCTCGCAACTTCTATCGGTGTAGGCGTTGCTACCACTGTTTCAATCACCATTGTGATTGTTACCCCCAGTGTTGTCTGAGTACATGTAGTTGTCTCCATGCTGCTGATCGAGGTGGACATGGTGATGGTGGTGTACGGTGTCGGGGTTGTCGTAATAGTAGATGTTGTCGTGCGTCCCGTCATATCTCCTGTTCGTGTTGGTGACGTGCCTGCCTCCTTTGTATGGTTGGGTACGGATGTACTTCTCTGCTGGTTTTGCAGGAATTTTTGCAGACACCATCGCTGCGGGTTTCACATGTTGGGGTTGCTGACGCGAGATGTCGAATTCTTGGTCCTCAATAACGTCGCATAACGCGACCAAGGCTTCATCGATTGGAATGAACGATTTACCATCGTGCAAAGCATCGCGGGGCTTGTAAGAATCGCACATGCCACCGCGAGGATCTTCCTGCTCGACGGCGTCACACAGTGCTGACAAGTCTTCGTCGATGGGTTTAAATGACTTTCCGTCGTAGTACCCACCGTAGGGATCTTCGTGCTCTACAGCGTCGTAGATTCCACACAAACTGTCGTCTATTGGTACCGTGGGGATATAGTTCGGCATGAACTTGGTGAAGCTTTGCTTTCTTCCTTTTCTTGGTTCAGTAGAGGTGCGCTTCTTCTTCTTCTTCTTTTCTTCTTTCTTGGTAGATGAATCTACTGTCTTGGCGGCATTTTCATCTTGTTGGGTCTTTGTCTTCTTCTGGTTGTTAGCCGCACTATGGGACTTCTTGCCGTCCTTGGCAGACTGCTGGGTAGCTTCAGCCGGTGAAGCGAAGAGACCTTTGTGCATCTTTTCCATGATCTTGTGGGTATTCGAGTCTCTGTGCTTGCCATGCCTCACAGCGTTCCCCATATTGGATAGCTCGAACTTGCGGTGAATTGACGACTGAGTCTATTATCACTATCGACCCTCCGGGAAAATCCAAGTCACGTGGTAAAGTGGATAGAAAGTTTCAGTTTGTGATCATGTTCTGGTGCACGTACTCGACAGATGCAGGTAATATATCAGGCACAGCAAAATCCTAGGTTTTTGCTTGAGGTCGGTTACAAGCTGTAACTTAGGCCCTGGTTTCTCCGTCGGTATTTTACGTTAATTTTAATTAACGTAAAATACCTTAAAAGAGCATCGGTTTTAGGCAACTTCACAAAATTTGTTCCGTCGGTATTTTACGTTAATTTAATTTACGTAAAATACCTTAAAAGAGCATCGGTTTTAGGCAACTTCACAAAATTTGTGTGAACCAGTTGGCGGTGATCCGGATCACCACCCGTGATCCGTTCTCAAAAATTATACCGGTAACATTATCGGTTTTTAAAATTTGGGCTTTAAAAATTTGGTCTTCTTGCTGAATAACTGGAGAATGGTCGCTGTTTCGAGGGTTTTTTGACCTGGGTCGCCCTACTTTCTTTTTCGGTTCTATTGTCGTGTCGGTTTGGGGACATCGTCGTCACCAGTGCAGACGATGGCCTGTAATGATGGCTTTGCTTTCGATGCTAGAGAAACCTTGTTGGAGAAACTGCATGACGACGCCCTCAGACTGCTGCCACTCACGACCTTTCCACCCTGTGTCCCACGAAATTCCTCTACTGTCTCGAGCCCGAGGGCTTCCAACACTCGCTCACGCGCCGCTTGTTTTGCCCAGGGCCGCGATTTCGACGCCATCGTGCATCAAAATCATTTTCTCGAGGTGATGGAGCCATCAAGTTTGGCTCTCTGTCCTTTGGCCTTCTCTTTGCGTTGCATTGCGGAGCACGGATGTCAAGATAGCCACACTCCATCAAGCACTACCGCAAAATTAATGAATTCGAAAAAACCGAAAACGTTTTGCGGTGATCCGGATCATCGCCAACTGTTTCAAATGAAAAATCCGCTAAAAATCACGTAGGGTACACAATGTATCTATCTTTCGTATATCAGTTTCCCTACCGTCGTGCAGCTTTTCCGCTCGTGGCCGCCATGAAGAACCTGCTGCAGCTGTCGGTGCTGCTGCTGGCCGTGTCACTGGTACCACTGACGTGGTACGCGACGCTCATGCCGCGCTGGCTGTCGCAGTCGGGCGAGCGCGGCGACACCGTCTACTACTCGCAGGGCATGGGGCTCTGGCTCAACTACACGGAGCACGTGGGCGACCCAAAATTTGATCCGGGCAACTCGCTATGGGTCCCGCCCCAGGAAAGTGGGGTCGACACCTACAGCACCCAATGGTGACGTAAACAACACAATTTATTTATTATTCTTATATGGGGGTAAGAACGTTGTACTTACAACATTGCTATTTTTTATTGTATTATTGTTTTAGTGCTGGTCAACAGACCTTTTGCGCGGATGTAGTCGGGGAGCTGCATAAACAATATTGTCAAGTGATGGAAGTGTATTGCGGCACGGCCATGACTTTCCTACAGTTAACGCTGTCGGTGATGGCCGGCTCGGCTCTGGTGGTCGTGGTCTGGGCGGTTCACCTGATCACCACCACGCACAACACCATGGCCGACAAGTACCTGATGCACCTCTGCGTGTTCAACGGGGTGGGGTGTCTGACGGCGGTCATGGTCTGGTACGTGTTCGTGTTCCGGCTCGTGGTCGACTCGACGTTCTACAAGGACCAGTACAATCGCTGCTCGGAGAACGACTCGGGTCGGACGTGCTGGCAGTTGGGCTGGTGCGTCTACCTGCTGGTCGCTGGGGGAGTCTCGTACCCGTTGCTGGCTGTGCTCGTGATCTCGCACGCCACCAACAAGTTCCGGCGCTTCCAGCAGCTACTGCGCAGGATGCACGAGACGGCGGCGGTCGTGGAAGTGCCGCCGCCTCTGGTGGACATCAAGTCGCAGGTGCTCACGGGCACAAGGAACGAGACGGTGCAGTCGGCGGAGGTGGCGCTGGACGTGGAGCAATACCTCGAGTCGACGAAGCTGGCCCCGCTCAAGAAACACCCGTCGGCTGTGCTGACACTGAAGGACGACGAGCAGGAGGAGAAGGAGCCGGATACGAAGCACCACGAACAGGTGTGACCGGAATCGAATGAAGGTTCGTAGATACGTAAGAGCAGGAAGCTTTGGACGAGTGGTGGGGGTAAAATTGCTAGCATACATACATTATTAGACTAACTGTGTGCTGCTCAGAAGCACGGGTATCGATTACCAATTGTAGAAAAGACCGATGCAACGCGAACAAAGGTGGCCGTTGTGAAGCTGATTAAAAGGACGAGAAAACGCCAAGTACGAGGTTGTCGTTCGAAAATCACGCCACTGACCAGGTTTACGAGTGTGATAGAGTGCAGTAAATTGGAGAACGGCCCCCAATCTCGACAACCAACAAGGTGCAGCAATTTTAACGATTCCATCCCGCAGAGAATGTTTTGAACGAAGTGCATGTTAACAATAAGAACAAGAGGAACGAGTGCGTTAGTGACTAAAAGTATGATGTTGCCTGTAGGGAAAAATCCATGCCTTTTTTGATTGACGGAAGCTGATTGGGACTTTGTGACCCCCCCCCCCCCTTCCCAATTCATTTTCGCTTCTTCGCAGCACCTCGTAGGAGTGAAGCCATGCTCACTATTGTGAAGGTCGCGCTACGCCATCACCAAGTCAACGCAGCCCTGGAGCAAAGCACCCGTGCTATCTCCAACTTTTTGGGGCCGTCGCCGTTCCTCTCACTCAGTGACGCGTGCAAATTTGGGTCTATCGCGCTGCTCGAATGGATTTGGGATGCTAGTTGCACTCGTGCTGTCGACAGAACCCCCGGCTGGTCTCTCACTAACTTCTTGCGATCAGACCCGCACTACCACAACTGGCAGTTCGCCAAGTCACTCGAAGCAGCGGCCAGTCGAGGGGATGTACGCATGATGGAGTGGATTTTTGCTCACTTTTCGGGCTGTGAAGCCCCTGAAGCCGTGGCCGAGAGAGCGAAAGAGAACGGCTATCTTCGTGTGCTGTGCTGTCTGATGGCCCATAGATCGCCGCCTCGAGGCCAAAGTGGTGATCCTTTCGGACAGGGCGAGGGCACTGTCCGCATTCGTACGACCAATTTGTTGAGCGCTGCAGCAATAAAGAAAGCCACGGAGAATGGACAACTCGTTGAGTATCTGAGTGCTGGACTACCTCTGGAGAAATATGCTCGGGGGGTTGCTATCAAGCACGCTTTACGTCTCGGTGACTTCCATTTTGCACAACAGTTGCTCCCCAGCGGGGGCTGCTTGCTAGACTATGCTGCCGGTTGCCCAAGAGTGGAGATGATCGAATGGATGCTGGATTGCGGATATTTGCGACGCGATGAAGAGCTTGCTGCCTCCACACTGCCGGAATTGGCACGCACTGGACGCTTGGATCTCGCACAACAAGTCGTGCTTCTTCATTCTCCGCTTCGACATGCGAGCAGGAATTGGTCAACTTTGTGGGTTCGCGCTCTTTACGAGGCTGGTACATGCGGACACATTTTAATGTTGCAGTGGCTTGCAGAGCACCACGAGGGGACGGAAGCACTTGGCGAGCTATCGAAAGAAACTTCGACGCGTGATTTGTTTTCTGTTGCGGCGGAACGAGGTCATGTGGAGACGATGGATTATCTTTACAATCTAGGATTCGCCTGTGATTTTGACAACGCTATGGTTGCAGCTGTTGAAGGAGGACAGGCGAGCTCTGTTAAGTGGCTGCTTAGTAACCATACGTATGGAGTTAAATCTATCAAGACGATGAGGGTGATTGATCGAGGGGCCGAACATGGACACCTCGAGGTTTTGAAGATGTTCAACGAGTTGAGCTCGTATGAATGTGCTGACGCCAAGAGAAGAAGAGTCGGTGTATCCGATTCGTGGTGGACCATCGTAGTTGATCCAATGTACTTTGCCGCAAAAGGTGGTCATTTAGAAGTACTCAAGTGGTTTCAAGTGAATCGCATGCAAAAGTGCGATACCGACACTATGGACACTGCAGCAATGTATGGTCATTTGGAAGTAGTAAAGTGGCTTCACTTGAATCGATCTGAGGGATGCACACGCGACGCGATGAATGCCCACGGTCACTTGGAGGTTGTTCAATGGCTCTACCTTAATTACTCGGAAAGCACTGCCTGTAGTTTTGCGATGTACGATGCCGCAGCATTCGGACATCTTCAAATAGTGAAGTGGCTGTATGAAAATTGCCCCAGCCCTTTTTCACGCAAGGCAATTGACAGAGCCGTACGATCTGGTCATTTGCGTGTCGCGAGTTGGCTCCAGCAACGGTTTCCCGAATATAGAGTTGGCGATGACTTGGAATCTCATAAGGAGTTAGTTTCTGTGGGTGGATCGTGGAATTCTGCGAATGCTCTCGAGGTGCTACTTTGGCTGCATTCGCGTGACGACTACGAGCTCCGCCCATGGTTTCTGAAAGCATTAAGAGACCGTCTTTCTGATCGCTGGAACGACCCCGACTTGATGGTTCACATTACAAATTGGTTGGATGAACATTATCCGGATTCGCCCTGAAAAATAAAATCGTTTGCTATTTGGATAGCAAATCACATAGGCGAGTGTAGCTTGGGGTCCAGTTGGATCGGACTGCGTGACGGTGCTGATCTGGCGCCAGCTATGAGGGACACGGATCCGGTCCGAGGACGATACGTGGAGAATAACACCACCGGAGAAGTAGCTGCTGGCGATTTGAGCTAAATCTCAGGAGGAGGTCTGTCGGAATTCACACAAATATTACTTTTAAGCATCCTGCGCAGACTTGATGAAGATAAAAAGCCTTCGATCCGATCTATTTAACGTTACATGTACAGGTGACCCCGCTTTCCGGCATCCGTGCAGGCCTCTCTCGGCTTGCCAATTGTTAAAAAGAAGGAGCCGGATACGAAGCACCACGAACAGGTGTGACCGGAATCGAATGAAGGTTCGTAGATACTTAACGAGCAGGAAGCTTTGGACGAGTGGTGGGGGTAAAATTGCTAGTATACATACATTATTAGACTTAACTGTGTGCTGCTCAGAAGCCTACCCAGTTGCCCACAGGTTTGTGCTCTTTCCAAGACTCGAACTCGCTGAGCTCTTCCTTCGAGACGTGCGGGAAATACTTCGTGTCGATGTCGCTTGTGACGTTAGGTATCCAGGGCGTCGGCATCGTTCTCTGTGTGAAGGACTCCCAGTCGAACTTGGCAAGCCACTTCTCTTTCCGCACGTCTAGTAAGGACCCAGCAATCATCGACGCTCGCTTCTCCGGTTGGCGCTGAAGCAGAGCTTGGACGATCGATTTCCAGTCGGGGTCGCAATCTGCCGGGAACGAAACGTGGCCCTGCAAGATGTTTCGACACACCGCGAGATGGTCTTCGTCGGGGAACGAGAAGGGCGAGTCGCCCACGACCATCTCGTAGATGAGAATCCCGAGGCCCCAGCAGTCCACAGCCACATTATGCCCGATGCCGAGGATGATTTCCGGAGCCAAGTACTCAGGTGTTCCGCACAGTGTGTACGTCTTGCCGGTCAATTTCTTAGCAAAGCCGAAGTCCACGAGCTTGGCGTAGCCACTCGAGTCCAGCAGAATGTTTTCAGGCTTAAGATCCCGATAGATAATGTTGTGCTCGTGCAGATACTCGAGTGCCTTGATGCAGCACGCCGCGTAGAATCGGGTGTCGGGTTGCGAAAGCAAGATAGGAAGTCCCGAGGGCGTGACAATCCGGCGGAAGAGCTCGCCTCCCACCAGAAGCTCCGTCACGAAGTAGATTTTCTTTTCGTCTTGTAAGGTGGCGTAACACTTGAGCAGAAACTGCGAGTCGATCTGCATCAGCAGCTTTTTCTCGCTGTAGATGTGGTGCGTCTGGCGGAGCTTCTCCAGCCGAGACTTCCACATCTCCTTGACGGCCACAAATCGACCGGTTGGTACATGTTCGGCCATGTGCACGACGCCGAAAGAGCCCATACCGATCGCACAGATGTACTTGAGGCTGGCCAACGTGATGCTGTGTGCGAACAGCTTGTCGCTGCTGACGATCTCTTTTTGCATTGCCAGATCGTACAGGTCCTCCTTGACCGACTCGAAGATGTTGTCGAAGTCGCGGCTGGTCAAGGCGAAGCATTCGACCTTCGTGCAGGCAATGATCGAGGCCGGTTGGCACCGGCGGTCCAAGATGGCAAGCTCTCCGAACGTGTCGCCTGGCAAGATTCGAGCCACTTCAAGAGGAGGAAGAGGTGGTGGTGAGGGCAGTTCCACGCTGCCATTGTTCAAAGGAACAATCTTGTGAATCGGGGACGACGGACTGGACGAAGATGAAGCGGTTGAAGACGATCGAGACTTGGGCTGCTGAAGCATTTTCGCCTCGCCTTCCTTGAGGATGAAGAAGGTGTCTCCTTCGTCTCCTTCATTGAGAATCGTGTCATTCGGCTCGAAGTGAACGATACGGGCCGAGTCCAGCAGCTTCTTCTTCAGAGCGTACGGAACCTTCTTCATCACGGTGATGCTCTCCAACGTACGCAGCATTCGGTTGTAGTCCAGAACCTGTTGCAGCGGGCCAAGCAGAGACGTGAACGTCGTTTGGTCGAGTGCAATCACGCGGGCATCCGTTTGCGCGACGACAGTGGCAGAACGTGGTTCGGCCGACAGCAAGGCGCGCTCTCCGAAGTAGTCGCCCTCTTTCAGCTCAACCTTGGCGATCGCTGCGCTCGCACTTCCAATATCGGTGCACACAACCGTCCCGGCTTGGATCATGTACAGCACGCGACCGAGCTCTCCCTTGTGTACGATGGTGTCACCAGGTCGGTACTGCAGCGAATACACGGAAGCCGCCACCATTTCTAGCTGTTCAGCCATCAAGCTGCTGAGCAGCTTCACCTTCTTGAGCGCATCCAGCGAGCTTTGGTATGTTTCGAGAGATCGCTGAGCCGCAACGTACCGGAAGTATTTGCCAGGTAGTGCAAATAGTGAACCCGGAACTTTGGGATCCGAGACCACCGTAGCTGTGCGCTTGGCCCGGTAAATCAGCCCAAGCTCACCGAAGGTAGAGCCGACAACGAGGCGGTTGATGGTGTGGCCGTTGTTCGCCACCACGTCGAATCGCCCGGAGCGCACCACGTAGAACTTGTAGCCGATTTCGCCTTCCGTGATCACAGTCTCCCCCGCCTTCACCACCTGCACGAACATGCACTTGGCCAGGGACTGGAGCTGCTCAGTCTGCATGCAGGAAAAGATGACGTTCCCCCGCAGCGCAGTCACGACGGCCTCTTGCTCTTCCGGCTGCAACTGCGGACCGTCGGTCGCCCCGCCCTGCTGGATCAACAGCGTCACTTCCTCGCTGTCGACCACGTCGAAGCCAGCCGAGTCACGGATATTCGGTCGTCGGAAGCGAACCATCTCCGACAGCACTCCTTCGTGCACTTGCGCCACACTGGGCGTCTTGGCGAAGTGCACGGATTGAGAGGAGGCGCTGCGTGATGCCTCGCTCGCCTCTGGGTTTTCATCGGCCAGATGCCGCTGCACGGAGCTGACGCAGCCCATTTTCTCAATGGATCAGGCCCAAACTGGAGCTTGTTCGTCGCAAACGACTGCACCGTTGGCTGGATGAAGCTTGAAATTCGACAATGGCCACTTAGCTTTAGCTTATCTTAGCTTCCGCGTAGCTGACACCACCGAGCTCAAGCCATTGACGAGTTCAACTCGGGTCCGTTTCGTGCGATGTTTTGCCCTATTTCCAGGAGGTGGTTGGTGATGAAGGCGTCGGGGCATCGCATCGCTCGTGCCCCGTCGCATTAACTCTTGGCCGTTCCGATCCAGTCCAAACGCGGCCGACTGCGTATCTCCGACCGATTCACTCAATTCGAGAGCTTTGGGTCATGCATCGACTGGGCGTGCGGCACGCGGAGGTGGCGGTGATCAGCGACGAGCTCATCAAGAAGGTGGCGTGTGCAGACGTGGACCCGGCCAACAACAACGCCATCAACGAGGCCGACCAGAGCGTGGACTTCATCAAGCTCAAGACGCTGTCGCTGTCGTTCCAGAACGTCTTCAAGATGGAGAACCTCGAGACGCTGCGCCACCTCGTCAAGCTGCAGCTGGACAACAACGTGCTGCAGGAGATCGACGGCATTGGCCACCTCGTGCACCTCAAGTGGCTGGACCTGTCCTTCAACAACATCTCCAGCATCAAAGGGCTGGACAACCTCGTCCAGCTCACGGACTTGAGTCTCTACAACAACTGCATCGCCAAACTCGAGAACCTCGACACGCTCAAGGAGCTCCAGGTACGCAGAAACTTTCCCTCGACTCAACTCGTTCTTGGTCGTTGACTTGGTGCGGGCAGGTGTTGTCCATAGGGAATAACTTGCTGCCTTCAACCGAGGGGCTGCTCTACTTGAAGTGCCTCGAGAAGCTGCGGGTGTTGAATTTGAGCGGCAATCCGGTTTGTTCCGACCCGGAGTATCGCCCGTAGGTGTTGGTTGAGATTTGGATAGAGATCAGCGGACTAACGCCGGCTTGTGTAGCTTCCTGCTGGCCCACTTGGAGAAGCTCCAGTATCTGGACTACGCGCTCGTGGACGAGAACGAAACCGTTCAGGCGCGTGAGCAGTACCAAGACGAGCTGGAAGAGCTCAGGGAGGTGAAGGCCATTGAAGACGCCGCACTCGCTCGAGAAGCTGAGCAGCAGAAGTACTTGAGTATTCTCCGAGACGCCAACGTGATCATCCTTGAGGTAGTACTAGTAGTAATTCACCACCATTTCTCCAAAGCTGCTACGTGCTGGAGTCTCACCGCTTTTTTTGCCTGGCAGACTTTGTTGACGGACATGTTCAAGGAGGACACCGAAATGAGCAAGATCGAGGTCTTGCCCGGGCTGCGCAACATCATCGATGACTATACCGAGAAGGCCAAGACAGCGGCGGAAGACGTCAAGCTTGTTCTGCTCGAAAAGCACTCCGCGCTGACCAAGGAAGTGGACGGGTTCAAAGCGACGTACGAGAAACTCCAGGCAGACGCCCAAGAAGCGAGCATCCGGGCGGTGGAGAACCATCGTCGGACGGCTAAGCAACTGCTGAAGCAGGCTGCAGCCGCCAACAGTGTTTCGAACTCGGATGGCGACGGGTCTGGATCTGCTGCAGGACTTCAGCTCCTCCACGACGCTGAGGTCTCCAGTGAAAAATTGCACAACGAGCTCATGAATCTCGAGTCCGACGTCGTTGAAACAGCGCAAGAGCTGATCGCTGCGATGGAAAGCTCCATCGAGGCAGTCGGATCCGAGGCCCGCGACCTTGCCACGGAGCACTTCAGGACGATCGAGGTGCTTGAAAACAACTTCTTCGAGAACGTGAGTCAGCTCGCAGTCACGTTACTGGAAAGGATGGCGTCCGACGATGGCGAGGACGACGATTACTTGACTGACGAGTGCCGCGCCATCCTGAACGACCGAGACGCACTGAACAATGCCATCAACGGGTCACACGACATCCACATCGGCAAGCTGCTAGCCCAGGAAGACGCCATGCGCGAACAAAGTCTCGCCAAGGTGGCGGAGGTGGTCAAGAATGCGAAAGAGCAGGAGTGGTCTCGCAACCGAGCTCGCATCGCCGAGGTGTTGCACCTCAAGGAGAAGCATTTAGGCGAGATCAACCGTGAGCGTGATGAGATCAACCGCGTGGATGAAGAATTCTACTAACGGATCAAGCTCCAAGCGTCTAGCAGTAGTTGCACAGCAAAGTGTAGCAGTGTAAGTTTAAAACAGTTCAAGCGATTCCAACCAGCACATCTTACCCATTCACGGCTCTGCAGAACGGTATTGTGGACTGCCTATCGATTGAAAAATCAACAATTGGGGTCAGAGATGAAAACTTACACAAAAACCATAAGCGTCGCTGGAAATCTCCATGTTGTTGAGAACTTGGATCTCCGATCAGCCGATGCAGCAGGCCAACGTGTTTCTACTCCATCTAAGCCGTCTTGACGTCCGAGTGCGCGGACACCACGCAGCCGGGCACCTTGAGGAACGAGTCGAAGTCGTACTTGACGTCCTTGGGGCAGCAGCTCCAGAACTTGCTGGCGTCGTGGAAGACGGGCGCGCCGGCGTGGTGCCTGCACGCCGTGTCCGTGTTCTCGGCCACCACGTACTCCTGCTGGCAGCCGAAGTTGACGCAGTTGGCCTTGCCGTCGGTGCGCTTGGGGGCGGGCGCCATCTGGCCCTCCTTGGCGGCCGAGACGGCAGTGACCGCGTCAGGGTTTTTCTCGTTGTAGTCCTCGATCGACTTGAGCGGAGCCGTCGGCGGGGCCACTGCGGCCGCCGAATTGGCGGCATTTTCAGCCGCCACCACAGTCGGCGAGGCCGCGAACTGCTCGTTGGGACCCACCACCGAGTGGCGGCCCACGACGCACGGCTCGATCTTCTCGAAGTCGTCCCAGTCGTACACCATCTTGCTCGAGCAGCACTGCCAGCCCTTCTTCATGTCGTGGAACAGCGGCGGCAGGCGGTGGTGACGACACGCCTGGTCGTTGTTCTGCTCCTCCGAGAACTTCTGCTGGCAGCCGTGGTTCTTGCACTGCAGCAGCTTCGTGTCCGCCGTCGCGGGCGCAGCGCTCTCTGCAGCAGCACAATAGTAATAGGTGGTTGTTAGTAGTAGTACTATCACGAAATAAGTACTACTGTAGTATACTATATGCCCTACTTTGGGCCTTGACGGGCTTGAGCGTGCTGGCGCCCGCCTTGAGGAACAGGTCGTCGTACTTCTGCACGGCCGTGTGCAGTAGCTCGTCGCCGAAGGGCGCCACGTTGCCCTTCTTCTCCAGGTGCATCTGCGTCGCGTCCAGCGCGTTGTCCGGCTTCTTGTTGTTGTAGTGCTCCACGAAGAACTAATACGGTAGTACAATTGGTTAAGGAGTTAGTAGACAAAATACTATTGTTATGGGTATCAATCAAAACACGATAGCACCTCCTTGAGATAGCCGACGGTGTGGCCGGCCCACTTGGAGGGAAGCGTCATCTTGAGCGTCAGCGTCTGCGTCTCGCTGCCCTCGTCGTAGTGCATGTACACCTTCTTGGGCACGGCGCCCTCAACCTTGACCGGCGTCGCCATTATTGCGCAAAAACAATTTTACTGGATGAAATGTGACGCGCGATATTTCCGGTGTGAAATACATAATTTTCGTGTTTTTTTGGAAGATGTACGGCTTTCGTCAATCCGTGATTATCGACTATCTCGGATTTTCACAGATTCACAGATTTCTCATCAGAGCCCACGCTAATCAATGTCATTGGTGGCGCTCGTCCTCCTTTTCCTGGCCTCGCTGGCTGCGGTCTGCAGCGCCTCTGAGCTGCGTCGGTTGATGGACAAGTCCACATTCGAATGGGAACTCGACCCGCACGCCGCAGACCGCTGCGCCGACGGCTCCACTGGCTGTGTCAGCCACGTGAAATATGGCTACACTGTGGTGCCCGTGAATGTGTCGACGGACGCCAAGATCGTCATGCAGACGGCCGAGCGGCCCGCCAAGCTCTCGGCCGTCGTGAAGCTGGAGACGTTCACCCAGCCTGGATGCGTAATCAGCGGCTGTCGCACCACCAAGTTGCTGGGGGTTCTCCCCCAGGAGGACTGCTTCAACCGCCAGGCGAAGAAAGCGGCCGACCAGCCGGACGGGAAGAGCGTCAAGATCGACTTTGGGGGGATCTACTACGAGCATTTGCCCTCGGGTGAGCTCTACGTCAAGTTCGAGCGCAAAAACTACCTAACCGGCGATGACACGTGCACCTACGAGATTCGAAGTGGCTACAAACGGTGGTTCTAGGGATTTTTTTTTAAATCCGGATTTTGGGTCTTCATCTCGAAGGATAAACTGTTTATGGAAAACTTGAACCAATCGTGTGTTTTATTCTTGATAGAATGAAACAGTACAATATGATGGATTTGTGCATTGTGCTCATGTGTCCCCAGGCTACCATCGAAGTATCATTTCCAATGCTGGAAACAGCAAATATTTTGTGAATAATTCCGACAAACCTCCTCCTGAGATTTAGCTCAAATCGCCAGCAGCTATTTATCTGGCGGCGTCATTCTCCACGTATCGTCCTCGGACCGGATCCGTGTCTCTAGACAATTGGTGTGGGCCGTAAGCTGCACTCGCCTCTTGGCGAAGGTCGAGTTGCTATCCAAATATCATACTAGTACGATTTTGTTTTCAGGGCGAATCCGTATAACGTTCATCCAACCAATTTGTGATGTGAACCATCAAGTTGGGGTTTTCCCAGCGCCCAGAAAGACGGTACCTTAATGTTTCCAGAAACCACGAGCGGAGCACGTAGTCGTCACGCGAATGCAGCCAAAGTAGCACCTCGAGAGCATTCGCAGAATCCCACGATCCATCCACAGAAACTAAATCCTTACGAGATCCCAACTCATCGCCAACTCTGTATTCGGGAAACCGTTGCTGCAGCCAAATCGCGACACGCAAATGACCGGATCGTATGGCTTTGTCAATTGCCATGCGTGAATGAGAGCTGGGGCAATTTTCATACAGCCACTTCACTATTTGAAGTTGTCCGAATTCTGCAGCATCGTACATCGCACGCCGAGTGCATCTGTCCGAATAATTAGAGTAAAGCCATTGAACAACCTCCAAGTGACCGTGGGCCGCAGCCCCATTCATCGCGTCGCTTGTGCATCCCTCGAATCGGTTCAGATGAAGCCACTTCACTATTTCCAAATGACCATACGTTGCTGCAATGTCCATTGCGCCGGCATAGCACTTTTGCATGCGATTCGATTGAAACCACTTGAGTACTTCTAAACGACCACCTTTTGCGGCAGAGTACAAAGGATCAACAGCGACAGACCACCACGAATCTGATACACCGACTTTTCTTCTCTTGGCTTCAACACATTCATACGAGCTCAACTCGTGGAACATCTTCAAAATCTCGAGGTGGCCATTTTAGGCACTTCTATCAATCGCCCTTATCCCCTTCATGGAATTAACATCATAAACATGGTTACTAAGCAGCCACTTGACAGAGCTCGTCTGTCCTCCTTCAACAGCTGCAATCATAGCGTTGCCAAAAGCGCAGGCGGTGGGTCCTAGCTTGTAAAGATAATCCATCGTCTCCACATGACCTCGTTTCGCCGCAACACAAAACCAATTCATCATAGAACTTTCTGTCGATAGCTCGCCAAGTGCTTCCCTCCCCTCGTGGTGCTCTGCAAGCCACTGCAACATCAAAATGTGTCCGCATGTACCAGCCTCAAAAAGAGCGCGAACCCACAAAGTTGACCAATTCCTGCTCTCATGTCGAAGCGGAGAATGAAGAAGCACGACTTGTTGTGCGAGATCCAAGCGTCCAGTGCGTGCCAATTCCGGCAGTGTGGAGGCTGCAAGCTCTTCATCGCGTCGCAAATATCCGCAATCCAGCATCCATTCAATCATCCCCACTCTTGGACAACCGGCAGCATAGTCTAGCAAGCATCCGCCGCTGGGGAGCAACTGTTCTGCAAAATGGAAGTCGCCGAGACTTAAAGCGTGCTTGATAGCAACCCCCCGAGCATATTTCTCCAGAGGTAGTCCAGCACTCAGATACTCAACGAGTTGTCCATTCTCCGTGGCTTTCTTTATTACTGCAGCGCTCAACAAATTGGTCGTACGAATGCGGACAGTGCCCTCGCCCTGTCCGAAAGGATCACCACTTTGGCCTCGAGGCGGCGATCTATGGGCCATCAGACAGCACAGCACACGAAGATAGCCGTTCTCTTCCGCTCTCTTGGCCACGGCTTCAGGGGCTTCACAGCCCGAAAAGTGAGCAAAAATCCACTCGATCATGCGTACATCCCCTCGACTGGCCGCTGCTTCGAGTGACTTGGCGAACTGCCAGTTGTGGTAGTGCGGGTCTGATCGCAAGAAGTTAGTGAGAGACCAGCCGGGGGTTCTGTCGACAGCACGAGTGCAGCTCGAATCCCAAATCCATTCGAGCAGCGCGATAGACCCAAATTTGCACGCGTCACTGAGTGAGAGGAACGGCGACGGCCCCAAAAAGTTGGAGATAGCACGGGTGCTTTGCTCCAGGGCTGCGTTGACTTGGTGATGGCATAGCGCGAGCTTCACAACAGTGAGCATGACTTCACTCCTACGAGGTGCTGCAAAGAAACATCACAATTAGCCCCCCATCAATCAAATACGACATGGATTTTTTTCCCTACAGGCAGCACACAACAAACTTAACATCATACATGGAGTCAGTGACGCACTCGTTCCACTTGTTCTTGTTGTTAACATGCACTTCGTACAAACATCCTCTGCGGGATGGGATCGTTAAAATTGCTGCACCTTGTCGGCAGTCGAGCTTGGGGCCGATTGCCCGCTGTACTCCACTTTACTGCACTCTATCACCACTCGTGACCTGGACTGGCGAAGTCATCACCTGATCACCTCGTCCTTGTATTTTTTTTATCGGCCTTCAGCAGCTTGTTGCATCGGTCTTTTCTACAAGTGGTAATCGATGCCCGTGTACTCCTCCGTGTCCTGTCCAACGGACTGTGAGTTCTCCGTGCTACGCTGTCGCAGATTCGAAGACGACCTGCTGCTCGCGTAGTGCGAGTTCAAGGGGTTGAGTGCCACCAGCTCTGAGGATGCCAATGACCGGATAGACTGGATATTAAACTGCTGATCCACTTGCTGCGTGTCCACATCCATGTGCGAGTTCTGCTGGGTAAACAGGTCTAGGTTGGCATTGTCGCCGCTCACAAGGTCCTCCACACCGAGAATATCCGCCATCTTAAGCTGGAAGCGCGCCTGGTACAACTTCGGTGGGATAGCAGATAGTCCGTCGCCGTCCACACCCTTGAACACAATCTTGAAGAATCGCTCCATCCGTTTCTGGAATGTCCAAGTCTGCAAAATATCGATCACACCAAGATGGTAGTACGCTGGGCCAACAACGGTGTTAGCCATGCGCATGCCTGAGCGTGGAAGCTTCCGTCCAGACGAAGAGGTATTGCTCGCTGTCCGTCGTCCATTGCGGCTAATCTTTGAAAATTCACGCGGCTTCGACGCCTTTCGCTGCATGACGGGTTCGCCTAGCGCTGACCGGGCGTTGTAGGATCCCACGTTCGACGAAACACTTGCGTGGTGTCGAGATTTCGACGATGGAGTTTGCACCGCAGGCGGTCCCTTCGACCTGGCCAAATTGTGCGCGCCGCCACTGCGTGGATCCATCATCGACTTGTCTGTAAAAGGGTTGTATACAGAGGATCGTTGCTGCTGGTTCCCTGCTTTTGCGCCTTGTAAGCTTGACTGAGTTGGTGTGTGGGCCGCATCGGTCTCGTCATCCGTGCTATTGCCACCTTCGTCCACCACGTACTCCACTTCGTTGATGCCCATAAGGAGCGAGTAATCCATGATTCCGAACGAGCACAACAGCTGCGAGTCTGCACAGAGTTGCTGGTACAACTCCAGGGCCGCATCACGGTCAAGATTCAACTTCTGCGTCAGGTCCGAGTCCTTCAAGACCACATTCGGCTCGTGTCCACCCAACCGAACCGTGCAGTTAGCATTCTCCGGAGCCGAGTTCTGGTACATGTACTTGCGGTTGCAATGACGGCATGTGACCTTCTTGCCACGCTTGGGTAGGTCGCCATGGCGGTTCACCCACGAACCCTTGATATCGTAACGCGAGTGGATCACTTGATCGGTATCGAAGAGATTAGCCATGACGACGAACGAGAACTGCTTGCCGTACAGCTCGAGACAATGACAGCCGTAGAAGCGCAGTAGCAGAGAGCGAGGGTTAGCGCATAGGTAATCAGCGTAGTCCTGCGCGATGCTGCGGAGGAAGGAGCACTCTTCCTTGCTGGTACTCTTCACGATGAGAGATCCATCAGCCGAGTAAAACATAAAGGCTCCACTAGCACCTTCGCTCAGACGTTCCTTGGCTGTGGCTGAAAGCGCTTGCAAGTACGCTTCGTTGTTCACTCCGAAGCGTTCACGGATCTTTTTGAACGCGTGTGGCTCGTAGTCGTGGAAGGTCTTGGTCCGCGGCGAGTTCTTCGCCACACGCATGTTCTCGTCGAAAGCCCCAGCGCCATTTGTACCATCCCGTTCCGCGCCGTTCGCCTGCTGTTGCAGGTACGCGGCGTACGCAGCGGACGGATGCGCAGCGTTCCCACTCTCGCTGACAGGAACCGCAGTGAATGCCGCCGCCGTCGTGACGTTCGTGGCCTTGGTCTGCGGCAGCAACGCCAGGTGCTGAATACGCTGCGAGGCGGGCAGCCGCTCCGCCGCCTGGACGGCCTGAATGATACCTGACGTCGTGTAGAACAGCACCTCGCGTCGGAGCGCTGCGTTGACCTGCGGGTTGAGATCCACGTCGATCTCGCCCGCGTTTTCCCCGAGACAGCGCGTGAAGTGCGCGACGTGGAAGTCGTTGAGCGCGAACCAGATGACGAGGTCGAGGTAGCCCTTGCCGGCGATCAGGAAGTTGAGCAGCTCGCTCGACTTGTCGGGCTTGGAGCGGTCTCTCGACAGGAACTTGATGTACACGATGACGACGATGATCCAGTAGAAGGTGACGGCGAACACGTTGAAGCGCGCGCGGTTGATGCTCTGCACGCGCACGGCGTAGGTCTCGGGCATGCCCTCGCTCAGGCGCTTCCAGGCCCAGACCCAGACGGCGATGCCGAAGACGATGAAGAGCCCCATCCAGACGTAGAAGAAGAGCCAGCTGATGATGTTGGCGTTCACGGCCTTGTAGTCGCTCGAGAAGTTGTCCGTGACCTCGTAGCCGGGCGGGCACTCGACCATGTCGTCGGCCTGCAGGTTCTTGAGCGCGTTGGTCCAGCACACGCCCAGGTCCGAGTAGCCGGCCCAGTCGACCGTGTTCATGAGCAGCAGCCCGAGCACGAGCGGCACGAGCCACGAGCCGAGGTGGAACATGCGCGTGTTGCGCTTGAAGTCCGTGAAGGGGTTGGTGAGGCTCATGAGCAGGTTGGCCGTCATGCAGAAGAACCAGCACTCGGAGGCCAGCAGCGTGAACTCGAAGAGCCCCGCGAAGACCTCGCACGTGGGGCCCGCGCCGCGGTCCATGCTGCAGCCGCACTGGCGGTTCGTGCTGCTGCAGAGCGGCACGCAGTCGAAGAAGAGGCAGCGCACGAACTGCTGCGCCATGAGCTGCAGCACGAACACGGCGTCGGCGATGGTGCGCCAGAAGACGAGCGGGTTCGGGTGCTGGCGGTAGCTGGGCACGCTGGCGTACGACAGGATGACGAAGAACACGGAGAAGACGGACAGGATGCCGCCCCAGATGAGCCCCGGACTCAGGTTGTCGTAGCTGCTGGCCATGGCCAGCACGAGCGCCACCACGAAGGCGAAGAACATGACGAGCTGGAACCAGCGCGTGGTGGACGCCAGGCACGTGCGGAAGGCGGCGGGGGGCGCGCCCTCCTCGTCCTGCAGCATGTTGACGTCCGGGTCCGACAGCGTCGAGGACGAGATGCCGAGCGAGCGCGAGGACGAATCGGCGCGGCTGAAGGGCCGCGCGTCGTGCATGAGGACGCGCGGCGACTGGAGCAGCGGCACGGGCGGGGACACGCTGCGGCGGCGGCGCGACGGAGATGTCTCTCGCTCGACGGGGGCGCCGATGTTGCCTGCCTGCCTGGGTGGGAGGGTGTGCACCGGAGCGAGTGCGGATATTGCGGAAGAGGAAGGAGTGTGCGTTGTGAAGGCGGAATTAGGAGGGAGAGGTACGGTACGACGAGTATTCGTCTGACTACTGGGGATAGGGGAAGACGGGAGTTTTGGCCTATGAATGCCATTCATTGAATGGACGGGGTCATACATGTACTGAAGTTGGGAGATGACTGGGTTGCTGGGCTGCCGTCAAGTGGCAACGGCGGTGTTCCGGTGCCAAGCCCGGCCGAGCTTGGGACATAACCTTGGGACCGCTAAATACGGATATCAAGCTTGTGAGAATACACGCGATGCAAATCTTCATCCCTAGTTATAAAGCTATTTTTAAGAGCCTGTATAAACAGTATACCCGCGATAGAAGTTGGCTTCAATCCAGCCGTTTTGCGACGCGCGATAATTTACGTGTGCCACTCCACGCGATCCGCCGTGTAGCCATCTCGAAGCGACAAGGTGCTCAACGGCACGCTCTCGCCGATCGCAACTGCTGCTCGGTTCGATCCGCTGACTGCAATCTGCTCCACCCTGCGCACACTCAATTGGAGCCGGCGCCGCTCTCCGCCGAGGAGCAGAAACTACAAACACTTTGTACTCAAACAACTGCTGCCCCACATACGGTGCACACCCACTTCAACTTGACCACCTCCAGCTCATACAACCCGTTCTTCTCAACTGAAGCCAGTGACGGAGGGTTGCGTGCTCCGTTGAACATTCTGCGCCAGCTCCGGGCGTTCCCGCATGTTCCGGTGTTCGTGAGTGCGACCGAGCGCCACGAACTGCAAACTTCGAGGTACTGGAGACTGTGGATCGCGAAGGGTGAATTTGTTGTGTCAAAGCGTTCATAGAGCGGCTGGGTCGCACGCCTGAAGGTAAATAATTTCTTCAGTCTGCGAGTCGTTTGGAGAAAAGGGAACAGCACACCATTGTGAACATCAAACACTGACTCTTGGCTAAACCAGCATCAACATCAACAGCCTCGCTCCTTCGAGATGTAAATTTCAACTATAAACGCTACTAAAGATGTAAGTGCTTCATTGTACATGTAGCACCGGCACTGATGCTGATGCAAATTCTTGGTGATCTGAAAAAACGTGAATGAAAATGTTGATGGAATATCAAACTGTTTGCACAGACTTATCTGCACTGCTGTGGCTTTTGACTCACTCGATACGTTGTTTCAGCCACTCGACCATGTGCAGGCGCTCAGCGGAAGAGCCATTCCTCGACATAAATCTCGAAATAAATGCTAGTGTGTCCGCTGCAAAGTCGGGGGTGATAAGATGGGGGTAATGCTCGTACTGGAAGAGCAGCATCTCGAACTTGTCGCTATTGCACGTGATACGCACTCCTTTTAAATCCGCTGGAACGCACCCAGGAAAATTGTTGTGAAGCCAGACGGCAAGTCGCAGGGGACCGTTTAGCGTAGCATCCTTGACCATCTCGACGGAACAAGCGCATCTGTCCGGTAAATGTTTGGACAGCCACTTCACCACATCTAGGCGCCCAAGCGATGCTGCACTCTGCATCGTATGCTGTCGACAACCGCCCAATCCATTGTCGTGGAGCCATTGCACTACGTCGAGGTTTCCGTGAACTGCAGCTGAATGCATCGCATTCTCGGAACACCCTTCCCTCCTATTGGCGTGTAGCCATTGTACAACATCAAGGTGTCCACCAGCAGCAGCGCCATCCATTGCATCTGTTCCACAATTTCCAGGATGGTTTTCGTGCAGCCACTTGACTATATCGAGATGCCCGTCACGAGCTGCGCAGGATATCGGATCGCGAGATTGGGTCCACCATGCGTCCTCGAGGTGTGTTACGCCTACAGGGTGAAATGTGAGGAGAAACTTCAAGACACCCAACTGCCCGCTTCGTGCGGCAAATTCCACCGGAGAGAAGTCTGGACGGCGCTTAGAGTGCAAGAACGCCTTCACGATGACTTCTACACATCTGATGTGACCATGGCTGATCGCATTTCGGAATGGAGCCATGTCGTCGTACATGTACAGCAAGACGGTGTCGGTGGGAAGGTCGTACATCGAGTCGGTGGGGGGATTAATCTCTTCCGCGATCTTCCGCCGACATAGATATTCCACTATTCTCCACTGACCCGCGCTAGCTGCCAAAACGAAGGGGTTACGGCGATATTGAAGTTTCCTTCTGACCTGCTGTATTCTGATCTGTATCGGGTATTCAATGAGCCATTGGAAAGTAGCTAGCCCCCCGCACTCGCACGCCTTCCCTATTGCGTCGTACCAGAGGTCTGACGTAAACCACTGCGCATAGTATCGCGGGAGAGGAGAGTGCATCAGCGCAATTTGCTGCATTAAATCCAAACGCCCGGTGCCAGCTAGATCTCGTATCGCACATGCAGCTGACTCAATATCGTGACGTAGATACCCGCAATCCAACATCCACTCTATCACATCTAACCGGGGACACTTTGCAGCATAATCCAAAACACATCGTCCCGGGGGCTGCAAGAATCGGACGAGGTCGTCGTCCCCTGCTCGGAGAGCGTGTTTGATCACTTGATCATAGTTAGAACTCAATTTATCGTGGGGAGTAAACTCGCAGAGCCACCTCACTACATGGAAATGTCCATTGGTAACAGCACAAAGCATGGCGCCATCTTCCCACAGAACCACATTGTCACCTCCACAACGCTGAGTTAATTTTCCTGCCATTCTTTCAGCTAGAACGACACCATCCGCAGCAACGAGTTTTCTCTTCTTTTTAACGGTGCCCGAACAACTATGCGCCCACAAAAATTCCAGTACGTGGAGATGCCCCTTGCTGGCTGCCGCGTCAACGACAGTTTTGGGTGCTTCGCAGCCGGAAAAATGTGTAAATAGCCACTTCACCACTTCCAAGTCACCTCGACCAGCGGCCTCTTCTAACCCCTTCGAGAACTGGAAGCGATAGTAGTGAGAATCCGACCGCAGGTAATTTGCGAGAGTCCATTGAGGCACTCGGGTGTCGATTGAAGTGCAACTGGATGTCCAGATCCAGTCTAACAACTTGATGGAGCCGAGAGAAGACGCCTCCCTGAGTGACAGGCTCGGTGACGGCCCAAGAAAACTCATGATGGCATCGGTACTGAATTCAACATCTCGAAACGCTGGATATGCGCGGAGAAGCACTTCAATGCACGCAAGCATCTTGCCAACTGCCGAGATTTTTTTGTTTTGACGTCGCCCGAGAACGTGAAACACTATATATCCACTAAAGTACAGTACTGTACACCCTTTTCAATCCATCTCGGTCGATTTCGACGACCAATTTGACCGGAATTGACACGATCCACAAACTGAGCATGACGTTGAAATGTGCACGATCTCTCCAATCGCACGACGTTCTTCTACTCAATACGACCGCGTGGCCTGCCTCGAGGGGTCGTACGCGTATCGCGGTATGACGTCCTGCTCGTCCCAGGTAAGTCGCGCTCGGTCCGAGCCATGCCGACCCTGCTTTGGTTGATAACCGAGTAGCGATTGAAAATGCCGGAGTTTGGAAGAGAACCTTGCTCCTGTGGCGACAAATGAGAGTTTCTGGTTGCAACGTCTAGACCTGGAGAAGCACAGCGACATCCTCTGCAGCAGTATCGTGCAGTACATGCCCGCGGAGAACCAGCCCTCGGACTTCTTCAACGCGAGCGGTAAGATCATGTTGGACCACATCAGTGCACTGACCACCACACTAAAACTCACTCAATTGCAGTTCTGCATCGGACGTGTACAGACAGTATGGGGTGACCACTACAAAGTCAAGGGAATCCCCTTTGATAGCTGCTCCTCCTGCCTGAAGCTTGACCAGCAACCCAGAACACGTATTAATAGTTCTTCATACATCAAAGCCGGAGCAGAGTCACAAGTTGCAGCTACCAATTCATGTACAAAAGCCCGTTCCTCCCAGGACAAGACGCCCAAGCACCAAATTTGTGTTGCGCGCGCTCAGCAGTTCTTACCGTTGCCAAAAGAGGAGGTTTCTCTCGTCCTGACTATACGGGAGTTGCCCAATCAGAGTTTGGGACCATCACTCCTGTTTTGGCGCGCAAAATTCGCCCATCCGCATTCCGCACTCTCCGCCCCCAGACGCGACTGAAGATGGAGCAGCGGCGGCGCCAGGCGGCCGAGGCGCTGGTCAAGCACAGCCTGTTCGGCTTCCAGGTGCACGACGCGGCCGTGGCCGAGCGTCTGCGCGACCTGCAGGAGCTGCTGCTGGCCACGTGCGCCGAGCGCGACCAGGTGGCGCTGCTGAGCGAGAACGTGCGCGAGATCGAGGAGCAGCTCAAGAGCCGCAGCGAGCGCTTCCTGCTGGACCCGCTGCGGCGCTTCGAGCAGGAGATGGAGCTGCTGCTGGACGTGGGCAGCGGCGACGAGGCGCCCGGCGGCGAGCACGACGAGGAGGAGGAAGACGACGGTCTGCTCACGGACGACGACCAGGGGACTGCAGAGTGTTGGTCCTCACCCAGAACTGCGACGCCACTTAAGTCACCTGCTGTAATTATTACTAAGCAGAAATCTTCTATGACTAAGAAGAGAGAGGAAGAGGAAGAGGAGGTTCTGTGTGGAGTGTGCTGCGCGCCCGACTCGCTCGAGAACGACCCGATCGTCATCTGCGAGGTCTGCGGCGTGGCGGTGCACCAGACGTGCTATCGACTGGCGGCGGTGCCCGAGGGCGACTGGTACTGCCACCCGTGCAGACAGTACCAGGACGCACAGGACATTGAGAAGAATCTGATCCCGACGCACGAGTTGGAGTGCGAGGCGTGTTGCGCCAAGGCAGGAGCCATGACGCCTACGATCGATGGAGGGTGGGTGCATGTGGCCTGCTCCATGTTCTTGCCCGAGCTCTACGTGCAGGACAAACACGCGTCCCGATTTCAGGGCCCGCTGGATGATTTGCAGGTTGTGTGTGGAGTGGACAAGCTGAAACCGAGGAGGCGACTGCGATGCTGTTTCTGCAAGAAATCCAAGTGCGTAGTTGTGGTTTTTGGCATGTGCAGTTGGGATATTAACGGATTTATTCTGGTGTGGTTGCAGTGAAAAAGGGGCGTGCGCGCAGTGTGCGGTGGGGAAGTGCGTGGTGGCATACCATGCACTATGTGCGCTCCGAAATGGAATCAAACTTCGGTACATGGAAGATCGGGTGCGTACTTACGGGTTCTATGGGAATACTGCGCATCAGTTCTAATTTGCTATGACGTTTTCATGACAGCATCAATTTGGCAGTGGATGCCTTGAACATCAAGCTAAATTTCTAAAAATGGATGGAGAGGATGACATTACTGTCCCTGATGCTACGGACAGTGTATCAAAGGTAGAAAAACCGAAAGCTACAAGGACACGTAAAAGCTCCTGGTCTGACGAAGATGAAAGTGGAAGCGACGGTGTCAACGAAGACGACGATGAGTTGGACAGCGACAGTGACAATGAAGGCAGCCAAGACTCGCTTTCCGACGACGATCGTAATTTGGATGAGAAAATCAAACCAAAGACTCAACCGAGCCCAACTAAAATGTCACCACCTCGGCTGCTCGGGGGACCACCGCTGAGGAAGAAGTCGAAGCGAAGTCGTCAAATCAAGCTTTCATTTCTGTCAGCAGAGGACACCCCAGCGAAGTTTACACCAGGAAAAGTAGCCCCTGTTCCTGCAGCCTCAGTTACATCTAATCCCGTTCCTCCTGCCCCTGCCCCTGCCCCTGCTCCTGCTCCTGCTCCTACCCCGGTTCCAGCTTCTCAGCGAGGGTTGTCAGTCGTTCAGCGCAAGGATAACGTTTCCACAAGTCAGGTCATACTCGAGTCCAGTGTTTTCGCCCCCGCATTTTACCCTTCAGCATACAAGCCGAGTGATTCCAGTGAGCAAGATTTTGAATACGTGATGGTTTTGATTACTAGTCGCCCTTTTGGCGTCGGGATTGCTTCTCCAAATAAGGGCTCAGGAATTTTTCTCCTCGCCCGAAGTACCTCCAACCACGCAATCTTGGAGGCCATGGCCCGTGGCGTAATTCAGAATGGCGACGAGATATTTGCAATCAATGACCAGGTGCTACGAAACACGGATACCAAGAGCTTCCAGGAGAACGTGGTGCCGTCGCTCTTGCTGCCCGCTCGTTTTTGGTTTCGAACTAAGCGAAAAAGTAAGGTGTTTTCGGTAGCCTCGTCTCAGGCTGTTTTAGCTGACATTAAATCCTCAGCTCAGTATAACGCTGTGGAGGTAGCTGGCACACTGCTCTCTGCAAAGCAGCAGTCCGCACTTCCATACTCATCGGCAACGGCCTCAACGCCCGGACTTGTGTCACCGGATCGTAATGATCATGCTACCCAGTCCAATCCAAACGCCCGTGGAGGTGATGTTGGAGTTGTATCTCTAGGTATCGACTGGCCGTGGGTTTTTCTTCGATCGGATGGGAAGCTGGCGATGAATCTCTTCTGGAAGTCGCTCGATTCAGCATTTTTTGCCCGGAAAATTAACAAGCGCACATTCTCGCAGCTTCAGGAAAAGGTGGAAGACATGTCCGGTGTGCGTTTGAGCTGTTCTCATCCTGAATATGAACGGGTCCGAGATCTGCTTGTGATGCCGAGACGTGAACGTGTACCGGCATATATTGTTGAATTCCGGAAAACGCGCAAAGAAAAGCAAACATTTCTTTCATCGGATATTTTAATGGGCGTCTCAAGCGAATCAAAAGATGCCGAGTCAAAAGTAGATGAACAAACTGCGTTAGCTGTGGGCACCACAGTTACTGTAGCGAAGCGCACATGGCCTGGGATGAATAAGCTTGGCGGCGTAGGTCGGATCAAGAAGGTGAACGAAGTGACACAGTCTGACGGTACAAAGCGATTCACGTACAACATCGCTTATGTCGTCGCAGGTGGATTCGAGAAGAATGTGGAGCGCAAATACATCAGTGTGGTTGACCTTGACGCTGAAGAATCCGAAAAGAATGAAAGCAGCAGCTCGACTGCAACAGGCAGAAGACAGAAAGCGGAACCAGAGCCTGATGCGAACGAAACAGATGAAGTTGACGCAAGCACGTTGAGTGTTCGACTCGCTTTCACTCTGAATCGAACATCAGATGAAGAAATTCTCGCCGCGCTGCCAGACGCTAATGTCGAACATCCGCCCAAGAAACGGCGTTTCCAGCTGCAGTTTTCTACATCGAATGCCACCGTTTACTGCGAGAGAAAAACTGTGGGGGCAATCACTGACTCGCTAGAGTCTGATAATCTTTCACCCGCGAAGGAGCTACTTTTGCATCGTCATTTTGACGTAAAGTTGCCCAAAGCTGAGGCACTAGCGAATGAATGCTTCTCATCAGAGTTGCTTCACATTGAAGATCGTGTAGGCGACGAAGTGGATGAAGATGATACAGATAGCGAGGGTGATGCGGACGAAATCAAGGCCGAATTAGCAACTCTCCAAGATCAGTTCCGTGTCGTGATGGAAGCAAATGAACTAGCCTTTGCCTCGCTTATGAAGAATGTGGAGGAAGAGTACGCTTCGAAAGGGTATCGCCAGCAGGAACTTCAGGATATCCAATGGCGAAACTACGAGCGCATGTACCAGGAACTCCAAGCTGCAAAACGTCAGTTTGATGACAGCGATGACGATTGCGATTCCGGTGACGAGAGGTCGGGGGCTGGAACCAAGGTGGACTGCGTTGACGGGGAAGAAAGTGAGCCTGAGGACGTGTCTTTTGGGGGCATGTTTGTGAACAAACTAAAACAAGAGGGCAGCGAAGTGTGCGCATTGTGCGAGTTGAGTGGTGGTGATTTTGCCGGGACAGATGCTGGCAGTGTTGTGCATCCTCAATGCGCAATGTTCACGCCTGAAACCTTCTTCAAAGATGGCGTTGTACATGGCATCGACCTGGTGGATCCCGAACGTCGGAATTTAAAGTGCTCTATCTGTGGTGGCAAGAAAGGACTCAGCAAGATTCAGTGCGCCAACCGGAAGTGTGTCCAAGCATTCCACGTTGCTTGTGCTTTCGTGAACGGTCTTCTCACGAGGGATCCCTATTACCAGGCGTGGTGCCCACGCCACTTAAAAACCTCGGGAATGGGGCAATTTGTTGAGTTGCCAGATCATTTGAACAAGCACGCGAAGTCAGAAGCTAACAGCAAAGACACCCCGAGTGTAACACCTGCATCCTCCCCAGCTCGCCGGAATAGGAAGAATAGCAAACAGCGTACAGCTCGCCAGAGAAAAGGTCGCAACCGTCAGGACTCAACACCCACGGAGGCTACCACTGCGGCTCGTGCGGATATTTCCTCATCGAAGACAAACCGAAAACGCAAGCGAAAGGGCAGCAATGCCAGTCTTCCTGCCAGTGTCCCCAGTGTAAAGAATGCTGCTCGCGGAAATCGAGGCGGTAGCCCTCGCAGCGCTGTCGTTATCGAGGACCAGGAGCCTCGATGTGCGAGGCGTCTTGAGATCGACGAGGTCAGTGATGACAGTGATTACGAGGGCAAAGCAGTGGAGGCATGGCATCAAGGACGTGATACACAACAGGTTTTCGATAAGAACGATGTCGTAGAGGTGCTAGCGCGCGAGTGGCGTGGTATGAACAAACCTGGTGGTGTTGCTCGCGTGCGCGCTGTGGAGGTCGTGCCGAACCAGCAAGGCGGGAAAGACGTGTTCTACGACGTGAACTACATCCTCGGCACGTCCAAAGAGAAACGCTTGCCCGCCAGGTTCGTGCGCGGGTACAACCAATCTAGTCCACAATAAAAACTACAAACTGACATAGAATTAAAGTAATAGAGATAGCTTCGTAGTTGTGTTCACCATTGTGTGGCCGAGAAATGCGAGAACATGGTGGTGAAGCGAAGTTTTCTCTACATGAGACTCCTACACACCATGGTGTGGTGTGGTCGAGAAATGCGGTTGTGGAAACTGAGAAAACAACAGAATACTACGTATGTGAATACGGTTAAAATCACAGCTACTTTGAAAGATCTTCTTACGCATCTCCCGCCTGGACTTCGTCATACTCATTTTTGCCAGCTTTCTTTACGCGAGGGATCATCCCCAGCTGCATCTTGTTCATCACGACCACGTAGAAGAAAATATTGACCACCATGATAGCAGCCAGCGTGAAAAACATGTACTCGATGTGGCCGTTGTTGAGGTTGGATGGGATGTACTTGCCAAAGAGGAGCACAATGATGGAGAGCAGAGTGCTACCCATGGAGTTGACGAAGAACCCAAGAGCAATGGACGTACTTCGCATGCTCTGCGGCACCTCCGAGTAGTTGATGTCGTACGACGGAATGGCAATCATCACTCCAGCAAGCGCGACGAACAGGTACTGCGGGATGGCCGTCCACCAAGGGATGTCGTTCATCACTTGACCCCCGTCATCATTCAAAATGAATTGGGTCACGCCAGTCGAGTCGACGTACGTGAGCGGGGAAGCGCTGCGTCGAATGATCTCGTAGCACCCCGTCCAGATCATGGCGATGACCGCCACACAGTAACCAGCCAACACCTTGCCATAGCGACTCGCAGGCTTCCCCGCGTGCTTCTCGTAGAGCGGGTAGATGACCTTCTCCATGAGGGGGACGAAGATCAAGACACCGATGGGGTTGAACATCTGAACGGTAGGTCCGGGCATTTGACTCGAGAAAGGGCCACTGCCCAGGCGAGTGTCGGTCTGCTGGACGATCGACTGGTTGTTGCCGCGCTGGTTCTGGCAAACCCACCAAAAGACGTTGAAGGTGTTGAACGGGAGGATGCGGATCACCTGCTTGACGCCGTCCACCAGCTCGGGGTCGAATCGCCCACCCACCGTGTCCTTTGCAGACTCCATGAACTCCGAAGTCTGACCGAAGTAGACCCAGAGAATCGTCGCAATGACGATCATCACCCCACAGGCGTACGAGATGTTGTGGCCCACTTCGCCGTGGTCCGACAAGACTGAAGCCACGATGTTGAGCAGGAACGCCGCGACGTACAGGACCGTCCCGAGCACAACCATCTGAGCGCTGAAGTTCTTCTTGGCGTGATGGACCACAATCTTGATCACGAGAGCGATCGACTCCTTCGTCGGGGGCACGTTGACGTATCGCTTGCGCGTGGACCAGAGGAGCCCCACGAAGATCACGAGCATGACGAAGCCAACCAGGTACACGGTCACGTAGCCGTACTCAGCGGGGATGGCGTGGAAGCCGTGGATCGACACGGACGGGAACACGGCATAGCCGATGAAGGCGCCGATGTTGGCGACCCAGTACTGGATGCTGAAGAAGAGGGCCTTCTCCGAAGCCGGAGACGAAGGCGAGAACTGGTCACCGCCGTACGAGATCACGAGAGACCGCAGACAGATCTGCGAGACTGCTACACCCAGGAACAGACCGACGTTGAAGATGGCCTTGCTCACTCCGAGGTGGTTGTTCACGATCGCGGGCAGCGCGGCGATCACGAGGAAGAGCAGACCGACCGAGTCGAGTGTGGCGGCCGACAGCAGCGTCTTGAACTTGCCCAGCCGCTCGTCCGAGATGTACCCGGCGACGATGCACATGAACTGACTGAACGAGTCGTACGTGAGCTTCATGGACGTGGAGCCCTTGTTGGACCAGCCGAGCTTCTGGAAGAAGTTCTTGAGCGACTGGCCGATGGCGAAGCTCGTAACCTCCTCGCACGCCGTGAGGATCAGCAGGAAGATGCACACGTGCTTCAGCACGTTCGTGGCATACCGCATGGGCCGCTCGTCCCAGAGCTTGGTGTTGACGTAGCCCGTGACGGACGGAGTCAACTGCGGCGTGAGCGCGGGCGATTGCACCTTCGACATCTTGGCTGGCAGGCAGTGAATTCCGGAATGAGCTTCATTCAAGACACCCGACTGCAGATTTGCCTCCTGTACGTGTGTGTACTGTAGTGACGCCGCTCGCGCTAGATCGGCACAATCGGTCAGCCCTTGACAGGCTCCGGCTACTGAAATGGCCCCCAGCTCACCGCGTTGAAGTGTAGACTGGTTTGATCCATGTCATTGGCCTGTTGTGGAGACCGAGATGGCCAATGGAAACCCTTGCACCGCCAATCGACGAACTTACACTTGACGGGTACCACGAGAGTTGACAGCTGAGGTGGACACAGTGTCCGACACTCGGGTCGAAGAATGAAGTTGAGGCAGCCCAACCATCGGAACACTTTTTTCGGTTCGGCGTCGGTGCCGCCGTCGTCCAAGTGTCGCCCTGTCTCAATGTACTTTGCGTCCATTTTGCTAGCCGAGCCTTGACTGTGCTCGTCGCACGCAATGTCCTTTGGCAGTCACTTAGGCACCAAACCCTTCTTGCACGGACATGACTCTCCTTCGGTTGAAGATCAAAGGCGACGCGACCGTCGTCAGCGCGTGGGCTGGCACGCGCTCACCAAGGGTGATCTTCCTATGCGTGTGCGCCGGTGTATGTAAGCTGCGGTGCATACAGCGCAATGGCTTGATCGTCCATGTTGAAGTGGACAGTCCTCGAGCCGTGATTCGCTGCTCAACTGCCCAATCATCAAGCAACCGTTTAACAGCGGAGACCACCGGCATAATGGACCACTCGCTGCACCCCCAAAGTCTTCGCTGCACATTGGCTTGAGTCTCGCCAATCGCGGTCCTAGCTAGTGTTCATGTCATGAATCACAAAGGACCCATCCACCCTGTTGATGTGACCGTGGCACCCCTGATCCGAGTTCCGAGATACTGTAACTCACATGACCGAAATGATTCCGACGGCCAACACGTCTGAACGACCCCGCCGCAAAATAATGCAACCACAGCATGATGGGGGCTGCGTACATCAACACACACTCACTCACACTCTCTCGTCACATACTTGGGGGTTCACTCGCTCACTTTGCAATTGACTCCCGTCCACCATGGCCCCACAGCACCCGAACGAGTCGACCAAGACGGCGAACGCCCAGACCTCCTCCAAGCCCGTGGCCATCAAGAACGCACTCAATCAGGAGGTGGAGCACGCCCAGTTCGAGAACCCGGAGCTGCTCAGCGTATACCCGGCCACCAAGTTCGAGCCGATCCCCGTGCTGCCGTACGCCGACCGCGCGCTGAAGGCCGACCCGACGTTCAAGAACCTGCTCAAGGACGCGACGGTGACGCATTTGGCGCCCAAGATTGGCACCGAATTGTCGGGCGTTCAGCTGCACGAGCTCTCGAGCGAGCAGCACGATGAACTGGCGCTGCTCATCGCCCACCGTGGCGTCGTCTTCTTCCGCGACCAGGAGATCACCATGGAGCAGCAGCTGGAGCTCGGACGCTACTACGGCCCTCTCCACACGCACCAGAACTTGGGCCACCCGAAGGACCACGACGAGGTGGTGGTCGTGAAGAACTCGGTCGACTCGAGCGACACCTTCCTCCAGCGCCAGATCTACGACCCGTTCAACGCCTGGCACAGCGACGTGTCCAACGAGCGCCAGCCGCCGTCGTACACGAGCTTCAAGGTGCTGACGAACCCGCCGGTGGGCGGTGACACGCTGTGGGCGTCTGGCTACGAGGCGTACGACCGCCTCACTCCTCCGATGAGGGAGTTCGTATCGGGACTGACAGCGATCCACACAGGCATCGTAAGTTTCGTTCGCTCTTGAGTTGATGGATGAGAGACCTCTCGACTGACTGGTTCGTGTTGTGTTGCTCTTGTCCATTGCCAGCCTCAAGCTGCTGCCGCTGCTGCAAAGGGCCAAACGATCCGCCGTCCGCCGGTCGAGTTTGAGCACCCGGTGGTTCGAACTCACCCGGTGACGGGTCGTCGATCGCTTTACGTGAATGCGGCGTTCACGAAGCGTATTGTGCAGTTATCGGCTGCGGAGTCTGGTAAGGGTTTAGATTATGTGTGTGAAGGTGAGAGATGAACGTGGCTTGCTGACGGTTTTGGCTTGACTTGCTGCAGACGCTGTGCTGCGACTTCTGTACCAGAACGTGAACGAAGGCCACGAGTTCCAGGTGCGTTTCCGCTGGACGAAGAACGCGGTGGCGATTTGGGACAACCGCTGCACGTTCCACTACGCGACGTTCGACTACCTGCCTGGCAACCGCCACGCTGTCCGTGTGACGCCCCATGGCGAGGTGCCGTACTTCGACCCAGAGGCTGTTCCCAAGTAAGAGAGCCACTTTGTGTGTTTGTTTAGCTTTGTGGAAATGTTTACTGCAGTCGTTCCTTGGTTTGATTGAAATTTTCCGAACATCGGAACGAAAGTTTGGGTCGAAGGAATTTAAAGTCATTTCGCAACTTCCCAGAGAGGAGAGAAAACCCCGTTGCACTCCAAATTCCATCAAGTTCTCTTCTAACGAGTCTGGAAATATGCTGACGTCGGTAGCTCTTGTGCTTGGTCGATACCCAGCTGTGCACGCGCTTGAGCAGGACACGAACGCTGTGTCAAGGTTCCTGGGACCGTCGCGAAGCTTATCGCTAAGCAAAGCGTGTGCTTTTGGGTCCACGAAGCTGCTAGACTGGATATGGGAGAGCAGTTGCCCCACCGCCGACACCCAAACGTCTCGCTGGTCGCTTTGCAACCAGGGTTTGGAATTTTCCAATACCAGTAACCGTAATTGGCAATTCAGTAACTGCAATTATTTATTGACCCTCTGACCTCAATAACACTCAATATTTTTAGGACCCCAGAACAGTGGATTTCAGTGTCCTTGACACGGTTGGCGTTGAGTGAGGCTATGTAGATCGAGTGGCTCTCGCTCTCGCTTTGAATCTGTGGATCGCAGTAGGTTGCTGCTACTCGAAACAGTGCGCTCATCAGCTCACTTTTCGTCTGCACTCACCCCGTCGTCTACAGCTCGAACCACGCATGTCCGACCGCGCCTCGAACCGCGACATCGTACTATACGCCCGAGGGCTTCGACTACTTTATGTGTCGTATATGCTTCGTTAGGCGCAAGCAAGGCGCAGCATGGGCATGTCGAACCTCGTGGAACACGTTCATCGCTTAGATTGCGGTAAATGCCCTTATCTAACAAAATATCAATACATTTTCTTGTACATGTGGTTATTCGCGGTGACTGGGTCGCGCCTGTTGGGATGTGGATACTATTCGCTGAAGTCTGTGTGCGCGGCGGAAAGGTTCTTGAGGTAAACCCCTCCTGATTCCAATGAACGCACTGTGGACAAATTCCAACATTTTCACATGCGTGTACTCCCATACGATGGAGCGAACACCACGTCTCATGCTGTTACTGGAAATCGATTAGCAATTAGGCCAATTATTTATTGGTCTCGATTCGGAGACCCAATAAATATGACATTGCATTGTTCCAAACCCTGTTTGCAACTACTTGCGCAGAGACCGTCACTACTACAAGTGGTCGTTCGAAAACTCAATGAAGGAAGCTGCTGGTGGAGGGGATTTGGAGGTTCTTGAGTGGCTAGTTGCACACTTTTGGGACTGTCAAGTGCCTGTGTCGGCCATTAAGAAAGCTGCGGCAGCTGGACAGTTGTCTGTTTTGGAGTTTCTTTGGGGCTACAGCTCTGACGGTCAACAGGAAGATGGATGAAGAAACGAAAAACGACCGAGCCGTGTAGTCTCAATGTCGGAGGCAGCGGTGGAAATACCGCCGTCCATTGGGCAAATGCCGCGATCCAAGCAGCCGCTGAAAATCAGCACTTCCTTGTTGTCCGATGGATTTATGGTCACGGCATTTTAGATTTTTCGTCTTCGCAAGTGGAAATTGCCATCAAGTGGGCTTTAGATGCCGGTGACTTTGAGCTGGCGAAGCTGTTGCTGCCACCAGGCAGACACATTTTGGACTATGCAAATGCCTGTCCGCGACCTGAAGTGATCGAGTGGATGCTTGACGACGGGCGTTTTCGTGGAGATCAAATGCTTGTGTTGTCGGCAATTAAGAATTCCGCTCAAGTTGGACGTCTGAACCTAATCAAGAGAATCATCCAGTAGCTAGACGCCCCACTCGATTTGTACGTTGATCCCTGGGAGGGCGCGATGAAAGAGGCCTGTCGCTATGGTGATCTCTCGGTGGTTCAATGGCTGGCGGAGAACCATCTAGGCCCTGGAATTTGTGATGGCTGCGCGCTTGAAGACCCGAATGAATTGGTAGAAATAGCAGCTGGAGAAGGACACATTGAAGTGCTGGAGTATCTTTGCAGCTACCCATTGACACAAAACTACCCCGAGGCTTTGGAAGCTGCGATGCAAAACAACCACTTGGACAGTGTGAAATGCCTGTTGAAACACATCTCATACACTGCTACAGATCCCGAATACATGGACTCCGTGGTAGCGCTGGCTGCGGGTTACGGGAGGTTGGAGATCGTGCAGTATCTCCACGGGTTAGAATCACTGGACGAAATCGAAGGGTTTGATGAAACGAAAGTGAAAATTCTTATGAGAGGTGCGTGGTGGTCGAGGGCTGGTCCTGCTATGAACTGTGCGGCTAAAGAAGGCCATCTCAGCGTAGTCGAATGGCTACGTGAACATGATTCAACAAGAACGGTTGGGATCATGGCCGACGCTGTGTATTATGGACATTTCGAATTGGTCCAGTGGCTTCACAAACATCGACCAGAGCAATGTGCAGCGGCAGCGATGGATAACGCTGCATCTGAAGGTCACCTGGAAATGATAAAGTGGTTGCATGCCAATGGCGTTGGAGCTTGCACGTCGGCTGCGATGGACAGAGCTGCTGCAAACGGTCATCTGCACATGATCAAGTGGCTGCACGCTAACCAAAGCATGGGGTTTACGGTGAACACACTCAGCGAGGCAGTAACAAATGACCACCTGCATGTAGCCTGCTGGGTGTACAGACCTGAACACGCCCGCCAGTTCATCCAGTACTCCGATGCTAGGCTCGTGATGCCGCGCACGTTTGAGATGGTTTTGTTTATGCAGACGCATTTACCTTGGTTTTTAACCCCCGGAGCTGTCAAACATATCAAGAAGAGTTTGCTCGCAGACGAGATGCATCTACGAGGTTGGTTGACCGAGAACTATCCGGAGTCTGCATAAGGAAGAGCGCAACACGAAGCTGGGGCAAATACTCTTTTTCGAGTTTCATTGCTGTTATAACAGGTCACCGCTCTACGATTGCCAATAGCGGCCAGGAGTGCAGACTGGAAGTATAAGGATTATGACTGAAATTCGTGTTGATCCAGACTGGTTTTAGTCCTAATTTTGTGTAGTACACGTGCTCAGTGAGCACTGCTCACAAGACGGACCCTTCCTTTGGTTCTGAAAACGTGCTCAGCTTTGCTTGTCAATCATGTTGAACTCGTCAGACGGGACGTGCAGGCATGAACGCCTCCGATTGGCGCAGAGGTGATTCCTTAGCACCAATCAAAGCGTGTAATCAAGTCACAGTGGTACATTCTGGTGTTGGCGATGTCCTCTCTATGCGACAGGATGGCATCGACAATGCATAGCGCCAGTGACGTTGCAGGTCTCCGCTGGACGGACGTGTCTTGGTGGAGACCAATGAAAAGCCTCCCGAGTGTCAATGTCACCTCCGCGGCCAGCAACCCTATGAGGTTCCTACACGCTCCTGTTCCTCGAGATAATCCCCACCGGAATCCCCAAGCGATGCATCACAACCGTATTCGACCACAGCGTTGAGGTTTTCTGTGGGTCCTCCCTCAGTCACTTTCCAATCCACCCCCGACCTGACCAGCCATGGCCCCACAGCAGCAAGACACGCAGACGGTGGCCCCCACCCGCGCCTCAACCGCCTCCGCTGCATTCAAATCGACGCCTCCGACCGCCCCAACGCCCGTCAAGAACGCGCTGAACCAGGAGGTGGAGCACGCCCAGTTCGAGCACCCGGAGCTCACGTCCGTGTACCCGAGCACCACGTACGACCCGATCCCCGAGCTGCCGTACGCCGACCGCGCGCTGAAGGCCGACCCGACGTTCAAGAACCTGCTGCAGGACGCGACGGTGACGCACCTGGCGCCCCGGATCGGCACCGAGCTGTCGGGTATTCAGCTGCACGAGTTGAGCGACGCGCAGCGCGACGAGTTGGCGCTGCTGGTGGCGGAGCGGGGCGTCGTCTTCTTCCGCGACCAGCAGCTCGACATCGACCAGCAGCTGGAGCTCGGACGCTACTACGGCCCGCTGCACGTGCACCAGAACTTGGGCCACCCGGAGGGGTATCCGGAGGTGCTGGTGGTGGAGAACTCGGTCGAGGGCAGCGAGCGCATCCTCAGGCGGCAGGCGTTCGACCCGGACAACGTGTGGCACAGCGACGTGTCCAACGAGCGCCAGCCGCCGTCGTACACGAGCTTCAAGGTGCTGACGAACCCGCCGGTGGGCGGCGACACGCTCTGGGCGTCTGGCTACGAGGCCTACGAGCGTCTCACGCCGCTGTTCAAGAGCTTCATCGAAGGGCTGACGGCTATTCACAGCAGCAAGGTGCGTCTGCTGTCGACGGCGTTCGTACATTTCTCGGTTCACTCACAATGCAAATGTTTGTTTGGTGTCTGCAGAGCCAAGCGGAGCGAGCAGATCGTCGTGGCCACACCATCCGCCGTCCGCCGGTCGAGTTCGAGCACCCGGTCGTCCGCACGCACCCGGCCACCGGTCGCAAGGCTCTCTACGTGAACCCGGCCTTCACCACGCGCATCCCGCAGCTCTCGTCCCGTGAATCAGGTATGGGCGAGAGTGTTTCGTCTAGAGATTCTGGTGTCGGACGGAGGAGAAACTCACTCATTCTGAACGTGTCTTCGTGTACGTCACAGACGCGGTACTCAAGCTGCTGTACAAGCACATCACGGAGGGGCACGAGTTCCAGGTGCGCTTTCGCTGGACGAAGAACGCGGTGGCCATCTGGGACAACCGCGTGACTGCACACTACGCGACGTTCGACTACCTGCCGGGCAACAGACACGCCGTCCGAGTGACCACACAGGGCGAGATCCCTTTCTTCGATGGTGGAGAGAAGAAGCCGTGAGAATGGCGTGCTGGGGGAACGAGAACGTCGAATTGCTGGTGATGATTTTGTACTTGTACTATAGTTACGATGAATATACGCTTGTTGGTGTTGCAAAAGCATAGTACTAGTCCTGACTTGCGTCTTCATACTCCAGTAGACGGAAGGGCAACTTCGCATCAATCTAAACCCAGGTCCAGTTTGGTTCGATCGATGTATCGATTCACACAGAAATTCTACTGTACAGTAGAAGCCATTTGGCAAGTTTCCTGACTGTCTAGTCTGTGAGGTTCACAGTGTGAACTTTCGCTTTCGGAGGCTGAATAGCAGGAATCATTCAAACTAGGTCTTATGTGACTTTGACCTGTAGTAGACATTCGCGTTGAGAATATGTCAAACATGATACAGTATGCCGTGACAACACTAAAATATCTCCAGAGACAAATGGGTATGGTTTACAAGTGGAAGAGGTTATTGAATTCGTAACATTATATTGTGGGTGTCCTGGCTACCTATCCGAAGAAATCAACCATGAACTACTACTTCGAAGGATGTTTTCCGTGCCGAACGGGTCAAGGCGGTCGAGTCTTTGTAGCTCACTTGGTTTCCTTCACTTGAGGGATCCGTGCATTCAGCCACCCGAGCTCATCCAGCCAGCCATAACTCGACAAGTACTCCTTCATGTCCTTTACGAACTGGGGGGTAAAGCACTCTGGACAACGCGCGTCCACAAAGAGCAGCATCTCCAATTTACAGGGACATAACGAATGGATTAGCCCTTGATCCAAACTCGCCGGGACGCATTCGGGATAGTTTGTGTGGAGCCAGTCAGCAACTCGTAGGTGTCCCTCGCGTGTAATGTCTCCAATAGCTCGTGCAGTACACCTCTCCGGTCGATTGGCGTAGAACCACTTGACTATATCCAGGCGGCCTTGTCTCGCTGCGTGATCCACTACATCAGGCATAAACTCTGTGAAACCATTGGAATGGATCCACTTCACCATTGGTAGGTTACCGTTGATTACAGCAAAATGCATTGCTGTCTTGGTGAATGTCTCGGTTCGTTCTCCTTGCAGCCATTGAACCACGTGGAGGTGGCCATTCGTTGCTGCAGAGTTTATCGCATTCGTAGCATTTTCTTTCGGATGGTTTACTTGCACCCATTTTACCAACTCCAAGTTCCCACCAGCGGCAGCCGCGGCTAGTAAGCCGCCATGTTGAGGCCAACATGCACTGGGTGCACCCACAGCCCCTCGGGGCTTAAAGTCTAGCACAAACTTCACCACCGCCAAGTTTCCGTGTCTTGCCGTATAATCTATCACGGACATACGGTTGTTTTTCCATATTGCCAGAGTGAACAGAACTTCCACACATTTCAAGTGGCCATTACGGATCGCGCTGTATAGAGGCTCGACGTAGCAGTCCGCGATTTTCTGTTCGCAGAGGTACTGAACCACTGCGTGGTGACCGTTTTCAGCGGCTGCATGAACGATATTCCAGCAATATTGATTCCGTGGAATCCGTTGTTGCATCACTAGCCATTGAACGGTAGGCAGCGCACCGCATTCGCATGCCCTAAGTAATGCATCATGCCAGGTCGATGACCAGCTCTGTACATATTGCTCTGGTACCGGTGAGTGTAGCTGCACAATCTGCTGCATTAAATCCACGCGCCCACGTTTTGCTAAATCTCGAATCGTATTCACAGCTAAACTGGCATCTCGGCGTAAATACCCACAATCCAGCATCCATTTGATCACATCCACTCGGGGACAATTTTCAGCATAATCCAGAATACACCTCCCAGGAGGAAGCAACAACCGCACGAGATCATCATCGCCAGCACGGATAATGTGCTTGATCGTCCGGCCATAGATACGATCTTCATACATATCCAAGGGCGTATTCTTGTACAGCCATCGCACGATGTCAAAATAGCCGTGTTCGGCTGCAGCCAGTATCATGCCATTATCCCACTCAACAAAGTTTCTAGCGTTGTCATGGCAGGAGTTCAAAGCAGCAGTACCACCTGCTACCTTTTGTTTCTTGAACGACGGAATATTTTCATGTTTCGCCGAATGGCGGTAGGTCCACAGAAACTCCAGTACATGGAGGTGGCCGTTCATAGCTGCCTGGTAGGCCGCAGCTTTTCCTGTTTCACAGTTGGAGAAATGTGCAAATAGCCACTTCACGATCTCCAAATTTCCTTGGCGAGCTGCTACCAGCAGTGATTCTGAGAACTGGGACGAATAGTAGAGGGCTCCGACCGCAGGTAGTTCGTAAGACTCCATCGAGGCGCTCTGTCTTCCACTGAGATGCAGCTTGAATTCCAGATCCAGTCCAACAGTTCGATGGAGCCTCTTGAGCAGGCGTCACTCAGCGACATATTAGGGGGCGGTCCGAGGAATCTGGCAATGATCCAGCTGCTGCTTTCGAATTCCTGAAGCGCTGGACAGGACTGAAGTGCAACTTCTACAGAAAATAGCATGGGTTTAAACCACGAGCGCCTCCCAGCACGTCACTTGCCAAATGACTTCTGGAATTTCTGTGTCAATCGATATTTCTCTCGGCTACACCGATCAATCAAACCGGACGCTGGTTAGATTGATGCGGAGGAGAAATTTGGAGTATGACATGAACAAGCGTATATTCATTCCAAGTTCCTTCGTAACTATAGTACAAGTACAAATACATCAACTATATGGATACGACGTTCTCGTTCCCGCAGCACGCCATACTTACGGCTTCTTCTCTCCACCATCGAAAAAAGGGATCTCGCCCTGTGTGGTCACTCGGACGGCGTGTCTGTTGCCTGGCAGGTAGTCGAACGTCGCGTAGTGTGCAGTCACGCGGTTGTCCCAGATGGCCACCGCGTTCTTCGTCCAGCGAAAGCGCACCTGGAACTCGTGCCCCTCCGTGATGTGCTTGTACAGCAGCTTGAGTACCGCGTCTGTGACGTACACGAAGACACGTTCAGAATGAGTGAGTTTCTCCTCCGTCCGACACCAGAATCTCTAGACGAAACACTCTCGCCCATACCTGATTCACGGGACGAGAGCTGCGGGATGCGCGTGGTGAAGGCCGGGTTCACGTAGAGAGCCTTGCGACCGGTGGCCGGGTGCGTGCGGACGACCGGGTGCTCGAACTCGACCGGCGGACGGCGGATGGTGTGGCCACGACGGTCTGCTCGCTCCGCTTGGCTCTGCAGACACCAAACAAACATTTGCATTGTGAGTGAACCGAGAAATGTACGAACGCCGTCGACAGCAGACGCACCTTGCTGCTGTGAATAGCCGTCAGCCCTTCGATGAAGCTCTTGAACAGCGGCGTGAGACGCTCGTAGGCCTCGTAGCCAGACGCCCAGAGCGTGTCGCCGCCCACCGGCGGGTTCGTCAGCACCTTGAAGCTCGTGTACGACGGCGGCTGGCGCTCGTTGGACACGTCGCTGTGCCACACGTTGTCCGGGTCGAACGCCTGCCGCCTGAGGATGCGCTCGCTGCCCTCGACCGAGTTCTCCACCACCAGCACCTCCGGATACCCCTCCGGGTGGCCCAAGTTCTGGTGCACGTGCAGCGGGCCGTAGTAGCGTCCGAGCTCCAGCTGCTGGTCGATGTCGAGCTGCTGGTCGCGGAAGAAGACGACGCCCCGCTCCGCCACCAGCAGCGCCAACTCGTCGCGCTGCGCGTCGCTCAACTCGTGCAGCTGAATACCCGACAGCTCGGTGCCGATCCGGGGCGCCAGGTGCGTCACCGTCGCGTCCTGCAGCAGGTTCTTGAACGTCGGGTCGGCCTTCAGCGCGCGGTCGGCGTACGGCAGCTCGGGGATCGGGTCGTACGTGGTGCTCGGGTACACGGACGTGAGCTCCGGGTGCTCGAACTGGGCGTGCTCCACCTCCTGGTTCAGCGCGTTCTTGACGGGCGTTGGGGCGGTCGGAGGCGTCGATTTGAATGCAGCGGAGGCGGTTGAGGCGCGGGTGGGGGCCACCGTCTGCGTGTCTTGCTGCTGTGGGGCCATGGCTGGTCAGGTCGGGGGTGGATTGGAAAGTGACTGAGGGAGGACCCACAGAAAACCTCAACGCTGTGGTCGAATACGGTTGTGATGCATCGCTTGGGGATTCCGGTGGGGATTATCTCGAGGAACAGGAGCGTGTAGGAACCTCATAGGGTTGCTGGCCGCGGAGGTGACATTGACACTCGGGAGGCTTTTCATTGGTCTCCACCAAGACACGTCCGTCCAGCGGAGACCTGCAACGTCACTGGCGCTATGCATTGTCGATGCCATCCTGTCGCATAGAGAGGACATCGCCAACACCAGAATGTACCACTGTGACTTGATTACACGCTTTGATTGGTGCTAAGGAATCACCTCTGCGCCAATCGGAGGCGTTCATGCCTGCACGTCCCGTCTGACGAGTTCAACATGATTGACAAGCAAAGCTGAGCACGTTTTCAGAACCAAAGGAAGGGTCCGTCTTGTGAGCAGTGCTCACTGAGCACGTGTACTACACAAAATTAGGACTAAAACCAGTCTGGATCAACACGAATTTCAGTCATAATCCTTATACTTCCAGTCTGCACTCCTGGCCGCTATTGGCAATCGTAGAGCGGTGACCTGTTATAACAGCAATGAAACTCGAAAAAAGAGTATTTGCCCCAGCTTCGTGTTGCGCTCTTCCTTATGCAGACTCCGGATAGTTCTCGGTCAACCAACCTCGTAGATGCATCTCGTCTGCGAGCAAACTCTTCTTGATATGTTTGACAGCTCCGGGGGTTAAAAACCAAGGTAAATGCGTCTGCATAAACAAAACCATCTCAAACGTGCGCGGCATCACGAGCCTAGCATCGGAGTACTGGATGAACTGGCGGGCGTGTTCAGGTCTGTACACCCAGCAGGCTACATGCAGGTGGTCATTTGTTACTGCCTCGCTGAGTGTGTTCACCGTAAACCCCATGCTTTGGTTAGCGTGCAGCCACTTGATCATGTGCAGATGACCGTTTGCAGCAGCTTGGTCCATCGCATCCGGCGTGCAAGCTCCAACGCCGTTGCTATTCAACCACTTTACCATTTCCAGACGCCCCTCAGATACAGCTTTGTCCATTGCTGCCGCTGCACATTGCTCTGGTCGATGTTTGTGGAGCCACTGGGCTAATTCCAAATGCCCACCGAACAATGCGCTGTCCATGACCCGAAACCATTTTGTTGAATCATGCTCATGCAGCCATTTGACTACGCTGAGATGGCCTCCTCTAGCCGCATCGTTCATAGCAGAATCAGCCCTCGACCACCACGCATCTTTCAAAAGAATTTTCACTTTCGTTTCATCAAACCCTTCGATTTCAGCCAGTGATTCTAACCTGTGGAGATACTGCACGATCTCTAATCTTCCGTAATACGCAGCCAGCGCTACCACGGAGTCCATGTA
The DNA here is from genome assembly GCA_009729435.1 of Phytophthora fragariae. NCBI lineage: Eukaryota > Oomycota > Peronosporomycetes > Peronosporales > Peronosporaceae > Phytophthora > Phytophthora fragariae. Next base: position 262,107 of record QQOI01000075.1, on the reverse strand, counting down.
TTCGGGATCTGTAGCAGTGTATGAGATGTGTTTCAGCAGGCACTTCACGCTGTCCAAGTGGTTCTTTCGCACCGCAGCATCCAAAGCGTTGTCGTAGTCTTGTGTTAATGGGTAGCTGCAAAGATACTCCAGCACGTCAATGTGGCCTTCTCCAGCGGCTATCTCTACCAATTCATTCGAGTATCCGCGCATTCGCGTGTAGCCATCACAAATTCGAGGGCCTAGGTGGTTCTCCGCCAGCCATTGAACCACCGACAGATCACCGTAGCGACAGGCCGCTTTCATCGCGTCTTCCCAGGAATCAACGACGTACAAATGGAGCGGGGCGTCTAGCTGCTGGATGATTCTCTTAATTAGGTCCAAACGCCCAACTTGAGCGGAATGCTGAATTGCCCACAACGCAAGGTTTTGATCTCCACGAAAACGCCGATCGTCAAGCATCCACTCGATCACTTCAGGTCGCGGACAGACCCTTGCATAGTCCAAAATGTTTCTACCTGGTGGCAGCAACAGCCTCGCCAGCTCAAAGTTACCGGCATCCAAAGCCCGCTTGATGGCAATTTCCACTTGCGGAGACGAAAAATCTAAAATGCCCTGATCATAAATCCATCGCACAACAAGGAAATGCTCATTTTCAGCGGCTGCTTGGATCGCGGCATTCACCCAATCGACGGCGGTATTCCATCGCTGCCTCCGAGTTTGACACTACATGACTCGGTCGCATTTCGTTTCTCCAGCTCTCGAACATCTTGACCTTCACCGTCTGAGCTCGAGCCCCAAAGAAACTGCAAAACAGACAACTGCCCAGCTTTCGCAGCTTCCTTAACGGCTGACACAGGCACTTGACAGTCCGAAAAGTGTGCAACTAGCCACTCAAGAACCTCCAAATCCCCTCCACCAGCAGCTTCCTTCATTGAGTTTTCGAACGACCACTTGTAGTAGTGACGGTCTGTGCGGAAGTAGTTGCAAAGCGACCAGCGAGACGCTTGGGTGTCGACGGTGGGGCAACTGCTCTCCCATATCCAGTCTAGCAGCTCCGTGGACCCAAAAGCACACGCTTTGCTTAGCGACAAGCTTCGCGACGGTCCCAGGAACCTTGAGACAGCCTTCGTGTCCTGCTCAAGCGCGTGCACAGCTGGGTATCGACCACAAACAAGAGCTACCGACGTCAGCATATTGGTTGTCCTGACTTTCAGAATCGGTTCGAGCGAACTTGATGGAGTTTGGAGTGCGAACACGGGGTCTTCTCTCCTCTGGCAAATTCGGAAATGGCTTTGAACCTTCCGACCCAAACTATCGTGCCGATGCTCTGAAAATCTCAATCAAATCAAGGAACGGCTGGCCCTGCAGCGCAATTGTTCGGAGGCGACATCGCCTTGTGTTCGTCCTTGTAGCAAAAAGCTTCTTCGGGCGATCAAACAAGGCCACGTTGATGTTGAACGGTATCTGGAGTTTCAGATGAGGCAAGCACGGACTTACAATGTACGTGTCTAATGCAGCATCGAACCACAGCAAGTCCCCCAGCCTCGAAAGTCCTCAATCACTTCAAGCCGTGTACAACAACTGCCGGCGCCCAAAATGCATCCACCTCCAGGTTTCTTTGATAAGTCCATCAATATCAATGTCTTTCTTCATTTCCTCCCTGTAAGACGCATTCCAGCATTCAATGGACAATGTTAAAATGCCCTCCCCATTAATACCTCGACGAGTACGGTCGGTACAGCGATTCCACCGGCGCGCCGTCATCCACGTAGCCATTTCATGGCTTATACTTGACTTGGCGTGTATGGAGACGAGATTGGTGTGAAAAGCGCCAAAGTGTAGATAAACACTAACGCGGAACAGTGGCCTACAAGTTGAAGATGTTTTTGTTGCATAACTCCGAAGTATTTTATCTTATTATACGTCTTCGGTGCTTCCTGGATGTAGGCAGGCAGGGCAGTATCCGAAGAAAGGAAACCATTTATTTATTTGTTTTTGTGTCGAAGCGGTCGAGTCTTTGCAGCTCACTTCGTTTCAGGGAATCGTGCATCCAGCCAACCGAGCTCACTCAGCAACATAGAAACCTCCAAGTGCTTCTTCATGTTCTTTACGAACTGGGGGGTAAAACACTGTGGATAACGCGCGTACACAAAGAGCAGCATCTCGAATTCGCGGAGATACCATATGAACCCTCCATCCAACGTTGCAGGGACGCACTCGGGATAATTTGTGTGGAGCCAGTCAGCAACTCGTAGAGGTCCGTTGAGAGTTATGTCTCCAACAGCTTGTGCAGTAAATCTCTCCGGTCGATTGGCGTAGATCCACTTGACCATATTCAGGTTGCCTCGCCTCGCTGACCTATTCAGTGCTTCATCATCCACAGATTCTGTGAATCCATTGGAATGGATCCACTTCACCATCGGTAGGTTGCCTCTGTGCACAGCAGCATACATTGATGCCCCGGTGAACAACACCTCCGTTCGATCTCCTTGCAGCCATTGAACCACGTGGAGATGGCCATTCGTTGCTGCAGAGTTTATCGCATTCGTCGTATTTCCCCCCGGATGGTTTACGTGCACCCATTTTACCAACTCCAAGTTCCCAGTGGGGTGCAACCCCCAGAATGCTTTTATTAGAAGGTCGGTGATTTGCATGATGTTTTTCAGCCTTTGTCGCTGGCGATTCAGCGCGCTCTGCTGCCAAGCAATGAACTCCATACTGACGAGACGTCCCACGGTCCTCCCTTGATGTTTCCGTTGCTACGTCGTCTCAACATGAACTATCCATTTCATCGCTTGCGAGCGCACTGAAAGATACTCACGGCCCCGCGGGCCAGTACTGCATTTCTCACAGTATTCTGCTAATCCTAGATAATACCAAAAGTCCTTCGCTTGATGATAGATTAAAAAGGGGTGAGATTGAATTAGTGAAGCATACAAGCATGAGCACAACGACGCATTAACCTACTGGTTCCCAAACATGTCTTCATCACCGCCGTCTTCATCACCGTCGTCTTCATCACCGTCGCCGTGCTCCACCCTCACCATGATATTGTTCATCACCATTGCCAAAGCAGTGTTAGGCATCGCTGGACCTTGCTGCCCAGCCCCTTGCTGACCAGGGAGCATACGAAAGTCACCGCCCAGTTGCCTCGCGATCTGCTGCGCAATATTTTCAGCGATTCGACCCGCAAGGCCATGGGCGCGGCCACCTTGACCTTCGGGAACGTCTGGCACGGGGTAGTGTTGCTTCAACCAGTCTTTGATCTGGACATCGTTTGGTGACGGCCTTCTCGTGCGAGGCTGAAGGACGCTTTGCACGAAGTCGGGCGTGAAGGCCTCAGGGTAGTTCACATGCAAGAACAGCAGCACGTCGAACTTGTTCTTTGAGAGGGGCGCGCTGAACCTCGCAGGGGTGAGCTCGGGGAATCGCCGCATCAGCCAAGACGCAACACCCAAATGGCCGTTGCTCACTGCTAGCTCGATCCCGTGAGCGGTACAGCCTTCCGACCGGTTTGAAGCCAGCCACTCCAGCGTCTCCACGTGGCCACCGACAGCAGCGAGGTTCATTGCACTCTTCGTACACCCGACTGTGGTGTTGGCATGGAGCCACTGCAAGATCTCGAGGTGGTCGCTCCCCGCAGCAAAGTCCATCGCGTTGGAGCTGCAGCCTTCCGTCCGATTGGCATGCAGCCATTTCACCACGTCCAGGAACCCGTTGGCTGCAGCTTCATCCATCGCCGCAGTGGTGCACCCCTCCGTGCAGTTCTCGTGCAGCCACTGCACTGCTTGCAGCTCTCCGTTCGCGGCTGCATCGTCCATGGGGTCCGTCGCAAGCCACGAATACCTTACCCGGGCCACGTTCGGGATGATCTTCCGATGGCGATCTGCATCATCTACAGTTATTGCAATTGCAGTGGGCTGGTCCTCTTCCGCCTCAACTAGTGGTGGAGGAGACGCAGGGGTGGAGTCCCCGGGGACACCCGACAGCTCCAGGCTCTGAAACAGCTGCAGCAAGTCGACACGCCCTCGTCTAGCAGCTTCGTCCATGAAACAATACTCTGGGATCTCGCTCGTCCGCGGGAAGCGCTCCAGTAGCCACTTGACGGCATCCACCTGACCGCTGCTGATGGCGCTGACCATGGCCTTCTCCACTGGACCATCAGCTCCTTGCTCAAGGAGATACTGCATCGCCTCGATGTTGCCCTTGGCCGCAGGGTAGCGCATCAAGTTCGCCAGGGCTTTGCCGCGGCCCATCTCGTCGACGGCCTGCTGTCCTGTTGGATGGCCCACTAGGAACTTGATGACGTCCAGATTGCCATGGATGCACGCGTCACTCAGCGCGTCGCGCCATTCGCCCATCCAGTCGAGGTCCTGCGGCGGCGGGTCGTGCTGGTCCGAGAGGCGTCGGATGAGGTCCAAGTGGTCGGTGCTGGCCAGGTCGTGGATGGCCACGACGGCGCCGGTCCAGTCCCGCTGGAAGTAGCCGCAGTCGAGCTTCCACTCGACCACGGCGGGCGTGGCGCAGAAGTCGGCGTAGTCCAGGATGCACCTGCCTCGGGGCAGCAAAGCCCGGCAGAAGTCCCAGTCGCCGGCGTCCATGGCGGCCTTGACTGCCCACTCGTGCACCTCCTCCGTCATGGTACCGAACGGCGCGTGTTGGTGCAGCCAGTGAGCAGTTTCCAGCTGATTGCGCTGCAGCGCGTCCGAGACGACGGTGTCTGTCCACTGGACCTTGAGGCCTCGACTCGTGTCGGCGTTGGCAGCCAGGAACTGCAGCACGGCCAAGTCGCCCTTGAGCACGGCCAGCGCCACGACGTCCGAGGGCACGACGGCGGGCTGGAAGCGGTCGAAGAGCCACTGCAGCAGCTGCGTGTCGCTGCGCTCCACGGCGACGCGCGCGGCCTCCGCGAACTGCCAGCGGCTGTAGAACTCGTCGCTACACAAGAAGCGGGTGAGCGCCCAGCTGTTAGAGGCGGCGGGCGTGGACGAGTCCTGCTGCAAGGGGCAGCTGCAGGCCCAGATCCAGTCCAGTAGCGCTGGTGACTGGAAGCTGCAGGCGGCGCTGAGCGACAGGTGGGGCGCCGGCCCGAGCCACTGCGACACGAGCGGCCCCGCCTGCTCCAGGGCGTCGGCGCCGGACTCGTTGCGCAGCACGACGGCCACGCTCTGCAGCGTGAACGGCATCGAGGGAGGGAGGAGGAGGGGGTGGAGGGCGACGTGCGTCTGGCGGCGCAAATTGCGGAATGAAGCTCTGGAATTGAAGTGACGTACCCTCACGGACCGCTGATTGGCTGAGGTGGATGGCGTGTTCTTATAGAAAGTGGACACTTCAACATGGAAGGATTGCGGTGCGTTCTTATAGGGAGAGATATACTGTGTGTCCTCGTTTCAGAGGTATGGGACAGAAAGATACCGCCGATGTTGAAGCGCAGTGGTCTATCTTTTTAAAAGAGGACCATTGGTGTTGAAGCTGGTGGTCTCTTTTTATAAGAACAGACCATAAAGATACCGCAGATGTTGAAGCGCGGGGGTCTATCTTTTTAAAAGAGGACCATGGTTGAAGCTAGTGGTCTCTTTTTATAAGAACAGACCACGCAGCTTCAAGGTGAGATGAGGCCGAACGATGTGCGCAGCGAGCTTTGTACGATACGAGTATTGGTGCTGCTCAGTGTATCCGCCAGCGTTATCGTATTACACCATTTCAATGCAGTCATTCGAGTGTATCTTTAGTATTTTGCCCACAACGGGCGTGAATTTCCCCTACTAAAACCGTTCCGATGCAAGGGTCGTGAAAAATGCAAGTGAATTATGGCAGACACCGTTTTTTTAGTCAGAGAAAAAAAATCGCATCACGTCGGAGCCTTCACTATCGCTTCACATGCACGGCTTTCATTCTGCGAGATCACACTCCACATTCCGAGGCGGCTCGATAACTTGCACCACTGTTACTACTCGAGTGGTAGCAGAGACACCTGTCTCACTAGTCTCGGGCTACATCCCCCACATAAATGTCACTTCTCTCTGTTTAGTTGGACGCCCGGGGCTCTTTTCATCTAGCCACTTGTTCACCAGAATCTCACTCCCTTTGCGGTACTCGTCCGCTAGATCAGACTTCGTGCCCCGCCCGAATTCCAGAGTGAACACATCCGGGTAGTTCACTTGGATAAATAGCAGCGTGTCAAACAGATTCTCCGGGTACATCCATAGACTGTTGTGGGTCGGAACGAACTCAGGGTAGTACCAGCACAACCAGCTCGCAACGCGAAGATTTCCATTGCCGATCGCGTTTTCTACCGCCTTCATCGTGCACCCATCGCTGCGGTTTGTGTGCAACCACTTCACTACATCCAGATGACCACCTTGCGCAGCAGCAGCGATCGTGTTCATCGACCAGTTCACATTCGTAGCCGTTTCCAGCCATTTTAGCATATCCAAATGGCCATTGCGAGCTGCTTCGACCAATGCAGCTGGCGTGCATTCTTCAGAGCGATTAGCGTGCAGCCATTTCGCCACTTCCAATTGCCCATTCGCCACGGCTTCATCCATGGCCTCACGAGACCGACCCCACCACACGCCCGAGTCTTCAAGTTTCCTTCGCTTTGGGGACATTTCTTCTGAAGTGTACAGCGGAGCATGAAAGAATTTCAAGATGCCCAGATACCCGAGCTTTGCCGCTTCTGGCAACACACGGTCAGCCGAGCCCCGCGGGTGGTACTGGTACGTGTGCTCAAGTAACCATTCGATGCAGTTCAAGTGGCCCTTCCGAGCTGCGTTCACCATAGCATGTGCGTATTCATCGGTGCATCCTTGCTCGACGAGGTACTCCAATGCGTCGATGTGACCTCCCTCCGCTGCCTTTTGCAGCAGTCCATCGTACCTGTTCATGAATGCGTCCTCCTTCATTTGCTTACAAAGCAACCGCCCTGTTGGGTGCTCCATGGTCCATTTGATCGTGGCAACATCGCCTTTTTCGCATGCTGTAGTGGTGATAATTTCCCAGAACTGAAGCCACTCGCTGTTCTTCCCTCGAGGCGGTTTCGGGTGTTGCGCGGCAATGCGCTTCATAAGGTCGAGGTTCCCCATACGAGCCGCGACCAGAATCGCACCGACAGCAGCAACCTTGTTCTCCTTCAGATACCCTCGTTCCAGCATGAGCTCAGGGGCTCGACGACCCATAAACTGGATGACGTAGTCGCCAATCTTTCGTCTTCGGGGCATCAAATACTCCGCAAACTCAAAGTCACCATTACCCACGGCGCGTTCCACGATCCGATGGATGTCATCTTCGCCCGACTGATGGGGCGTGTTATCGTACAGCCACCGGGCAACTTCAATCTTGCCGGCTGCTACGGCGTGGTGGATCGAATCGCCTCCCCACCGGACCACATTACCCGGTCCGCTCCACTCTGCAGGCATCACAGGCACGCTGTCCACCCACTCGCTGTTCTCCAGCTCCACTCTCTCCGACTTGTGGGGACGTCCACGACCCGCGTCCTTCTCCAGTAGCAACTGCAGCACTGGCAGGTGGCCCTTGAAGGCGGCGGCAGCGACAGCCTCGGAGGGCACCTCGCAGCCGGAGAAGTGGTCCATGAGCCACGTGACCACGCTCACGTCACCCTGACGAGCTGCAACTTGAATGGCCTCGTAGAGCTGATAACGGTAATAGTATGGCTCGGAGCGCAGGAAGTTGCAGAGGGACCATCCTTCGGGTCTGGCGTCAGCGCTGGTGCAGCTGCGCTCCCAGAGCCAGTCGAGTAATCCAGTGGACCCGAGCTCGCAGGCTTCAGCTAGCGACAGATTTGGATCCGGCCCCAGGAAGTCGGACACGAGGGACCCCAGGTGCGGCAGCGCAGAGTGCAGAGCTGGGTGGTGTCGTAGCACCCACGTCACGACGCAAAGCTGCATTTTCGCTGGGGGTTGTTGGAGATTCACTTGACCAATCAGTGGACAGCAATTTGGTTTGTAGTATCATTCCAAAATGTTTGCTTTATTGTTTGTGGATAGGACCATAAATAGAAATTAACGGTGGTACTAAAATTGAGACTAAAAGTATATTTTTCTGGGATAGGAAAGCAACGTAGTGCTGATAAGCCCAGCCCCCACAGGATTATTGCGTGGAGTGAGCGCGCTGTCCGATCCGGTATACCGGTACTATCGGTTCGGTAGTGTCGAATGGTCTGTCATGGTCTGTCAAACCGATGCGTTTGGACTGAATGATGGGATCGCAATTGAGAAGGATCGCAGGCGGGAGGAAGAATGGCGGGCAGATGCTGCGGCTGCGAAGCAGGCGCAGTAGATGCTCGCCATTCTTCCTCCAAATAACTGCTAGTATCTCGATTCAATGCTCCTATCCCAGCCTTCGCGGAGCCCTAGTTATACAGCATACTAGAGATCCACCAAAAGTTTGTTGGAGAGGGGCTGTCCGAACTGTATGGCTAAAAGTTCTACAGTAGCAGGTGGGGGGGGGGCGAGTCCTAACTTTATGAAATTTAGGACTCGCCCCCCCCCACCTGCTACTGTAGAACTTTTAGCCTAGAAGTTGCCATGCAATATATTTTGATAGTATGCTGGTCTGGCAGCCCGCGGATCAGCAAAGAAGATGATAGTAATATAGTAATATCTGATTCACGAATTCTGTCCGAATGCTTTTGCCGCGTGACGTGCGCCTGTAGAAGACTTTAATGTTCATTTTTCCCGCGTCGGCGGAAAGTGGCACAAGCCGTTTGGACGATCAAGGAAGCTAGCAACGAAGGTGAGGCGCGCGGCGCGCCACAACTTTAGAGGTTCGACACGATCTCATGGTCGGTAGTACTTGCTAATAACTCACTACTATAGTAATATTGCTCGATTAGGTTTGATAGTTAGGATGGGCTAATAGCTTCGATGGCGCTAAAGGCGAGACTAATACTATATTAGTTTGGCTGAAACAATATTTTTAATAATTTTATATAATGATACAAAATGTTACTTATTTTGCAAATATATAGGCGTATTATTATATCGCATAGTGTAAGAAAAATGGTCAAAGAGAGATAATGTGCAAGTATATGAATCGACGCTAATATATAACACCAGTATATGTATCCTGTCGGCACACGTCCATATTTTAGATTGGTATTTCAAAGATGTAATACAAGCTAGTACGATTGTATAACTACTTAAGTACTAGTGAAATATTAGTACTACAGATTTCAAGAGTTATGAGCACAGCAATTATAATCTATTAGTACGGATTTCTAGTGTGAACTTGCCTTCTTTCGACCTCCGTAGAAAAGGTTGATCTGCACACGGGGGGTTGTCTTAAGCATGCCCGTAGCAGATCAAGTTGACGATGGAGTGTAAGTGCTAGGAGCCCTGCAAATGCATGTCTATGGTACTGTATTATAGTAGTATTTTGTTGTGGGTCGAGCATGCGATGTACTGTATTACTATGTAGTTGATAGAGAGACCCCCACCCGATTTTGGTACTTAAAAGTAATGATTATTATATTGCAGGACTCCTGCTGCAGCAGGAGTATCAGTCAGTACCCGATTTTGATAAGTTACATTTTTTTCTGCCGCGGCCAAGCACAGGTATTTCGACCTGTAAACTTGTCTCCGCGGAAGAACGAGGTTCCACTAAAAGCAGTGCGACACTGTTCCCTTGGCCGCACGTCTACATAAGCCATGAAGCTTTTGCGTCACCGGTGACCTTGCCCCAGCCTAGCCCCGTCAGCGCCAGCGAATCCAGCCGCGCATATCCCGGCTTAGCCCTATATATACTTCCTATCCCAGATGGGGGGGTGTTTAAGGCTTTCGTCAGATAAGAACACTAGTAGTAAACGCTTACAACTCAGTTAAGCCCATACTAAAAAATGTCCTTAAAGCCATACCCACGAGGGACCCCACGGCCGATCGCAGGTCCCAGGACCTCGGTTTAGTGATGCCTCCTAACCCGCGTCATTTTTGCGAGGCGAAAACAGTGCAAGGTCTGCGAGTTGTAAAAAGTAAAGTAACTAAAGCAAGCGTAGCCGAAAACGTTGAAAAGCAAGCTCGCAGTAATGGGGCTACGCCCAACAAACTGGCACACAATATATTTTGGGGTTTTGTCTTGACAAATTGTAAATTATAGGCCTCCAGACGCGCAAATGGGTATGGCTTACACTCGACTTGGCGTTTGGTTTCGCAAACAAACTTTTTTTTGAAAAAAAAAAACTCTAACGTGCGATGAATTTTATTGGTCATCCCAAGTCACTACATGTTGCAGAATCATCTCGCGAGCTGGGTTGTTCAGCGTGTGCTGCTTATCGTCAAGGGTGTGCGTTTCACCTTACTGCTGCCCAAACACCTGAATGTTTTCCTGTGTGGCAGAGCTGTTCGGGCTGCCGTACACCCACGAGGACGAGGAGCACGGCGACTCGTTTTGTTTCGTGTGTTCGTTGCTCTCGTCACAACCGTCGTGCTGATCACGTCCACGATTGTCAGAATCTCGATGAAGGTTCTACTGTGCGCGGTTCGATGGCCCCCTATCGTGCAGCGCGTGCTATCGTCTCTCAAGCGTCAATAAGTACGAATGTCGATGGAGAAATACAACCGCAATTGAAGAACGAGACCGTCCGAAGATCGAGAATTCAAGGTGCGGACGAGAAGGTTGGTTGAGGATGACGTGGCGAGTTGGTCCAGGAAGACCATTTTTTTCACAGTCGTGAACTTGCTAGCGTGGTTATTGACTGCATTTCAGTGCATGCGGTCGACGACCGGTCGTAGAGAGGGGGGACCAAAATCGAAACCAATGCCCGCCAGCTGCAGTGCAAATAGGCAAGAGGCAGTTCTTAAATACAAAACGAATAATTACAAAAAGCGCGTGCAGCGCGCTCTACTCGCATTTATGATTGGCTGGAATTAACACCCACCCACAATCTGCTGCATCAAACCCACGCGCCCACTTTTAGCTAAATCTCGAATCGCATCCATCGCCAAGCTGACATCTCGGCGTAAATACCCACAATCCAGCATCCATTCAATCATCTCCACTCGGGGACAATTTCCAGCATAATCCAGAACACACCTCCCAGGACGAAGCAACAACTGCACGAGCTCATCATCGCCAGCACGGAGAATGTGCTTGATCATCAGGCCGTAACGACGACTTCCATACATATCCAAAGGCGTATTCTTGTACAGCCATCGCACTACGTCAAAGTGGCCGTGTTTGGCTGTAGCTAATATGATGTCATCGTCCCAATAAACAATGTTTCTAGCGTTGGCATAGCAGGAGTTCACTGCAGCGACCTTTTGCTTCTTGTACGACGGAATGTCTCCACTGGTGGCCTCCTCGGTGTACGACCACAGAAACTCCAGTACATGGAGGTGGCCATGCATCGCTGCCTCGCAGGGCTCCCGATTATGGTATTGATATTTATCATGAACACCTACACAGCATAAATAATGTAATTGCTTTCTCTCGACTAATAAATAATGTCATCCCCAACGACCATCAAATACTTAAGTACATAAGAGCATAAAGGAACATGATATTACCATTTACCTCGTTGCTTCATCTACCGTCTGGGCCGACCAATACTGCTCATTTTGGCGAAGGAAGAGCAGCATCTCCAGCGTGATCGGCTGCAGGCTGTGTCGCTCTTGGCCGTAAGTCGTTCTGGCGACGCTAAAAAAACGCTCAGCCACGTTAGAAGTAGGAGGGATGCGCCCCAGCAGCTCGTACCTTGGCTCCACCGCTGCTAAGCGGCGTCGCTTTTGGAGCTGCTCTACAAACGAGCCCTCATCACCACTCTCAGCGTCTGCGGCAACACTTGATTGCGCATCGTCACAGCGAAATGGTCGCAACGCCGCCTTCTCGCCCCGCGTGAGGCGGTTCGCCTTCTCTCCCAGGACCCGAACGCAGCCCGACTCGAAGTCAGGGCTGTGCACGATGTCGGCCCGGGGTCCTGTTACAAAAAATAAATTGATTTAGAGCTCAATTTCGGTTAGCATGTCAATAAGTAAAAACAAACTTACCGAGATACGTTGCGTAGTGTGGTTTAATGGCAATTAAGCCATCAAACCACACCCGCACATCCAGCAAACTCACGTTGGCTCCTTGAAGGGCCTTGGACCCTGACTCAATCTTCTTCAGGTCATTGAGCAGTGCCCGAAGCCGCTTGTTGCTTGCCGGCGCGGGGAGGACGTCCGCCAGCGCATCGTCCGTCGTGTCGAGGTGCTCCAGGAGACGAAAATAGCGATGCACCATACAAAAAGTCGAGCTCCATCTTGTGTCTTGCCGAATCACTGGGCGAAGCGGGGTCTTCAGCCTACACAAAATAACACCAAATTACAAAATAAATTGTTAATAATACAATTTCCACAGGATAAATATAAAATTAGTGCCACATTATAATAACTTACCTGAGCTTCGCAGACTGCTTGAGCGTCCGAAGTCTCACCATCAGAGATTGAACAGTGGCCAGGTCTTCCTCGTGCTGCTTCATGTCGGCTTGAACAGCGCGGTTCAGTCGGTGGCTGGCGCATCCTACTAGAGGAACGCCCATGCGCGTTGCCAGAAGCCGGTTCACGGCGCAGTTATCGCCCACTAAGAATAGACAATCTGTTACCTGCTTACCGTAGTCGCGAGGCAGCATGTCGGCGAGGAACTCGTAATGCCCGCGCGCAGAGAGGTCCTCGTCGAGTGTGTTGAGTAGGGGAGCCATGCAGAGGAGGGGTGTCTTCATGACGCCGTCCACCTCGTAGCAGGCGAAGACGGCGATGAAGTGCTCCGAGGCGTGGCTCCAGCCGTCGAAGATGAGCCCAATCGTGCGGGCATCTCGGCGGCGATGAGCCGCTCAATAATCCGAGTGAGGCCTTCCATGGCGCGTAGAAGGGTCTCGACACAGATGGGGTCCAAATTGGAGTAACTATGGTACACAAAAAATAGTCAGACTAAAATTAGGTACCATAGTTAGAAGTAGTCATGTAGAGCTTACCGCCTCGCAGCTTGGTTCTCGCAGAAATGCAGCGGCAGGTTGTTCTTCACGATCCAGTCGAGCCAGCCGTACACGATCTGAGCTGAGCGTCGAACGTAGTTCAGCATTGAGCCGGTCTCAGCTGTTGGCGCAGCCAGCATCACAGCCTCGTAGTCGGGGTGCTCCCGGCGCACGTGCTGCATGAGGTTGGTGTAGCCGTTCCGGCGGGTCTGCTTCCGCACCGTGCCGCAACGACAGCGAAAGTACTCCGAGATGGTCTCGTCCATGTCGTCACGGCACGGACGGAAGTAGAACCCCGCTACTTGGGCTGGGGTGAAGGTGGCGTGACGGGGGCGCGGGGCGAGGACCATGGTGGTTCGTGGGCTGGTGAAGTGCTCGGGCTTGGCTCAAATTGAGAAGTGAGGCCGCCTGTCAGACGTGGCGGAGTCCTGCCGTAGCAAACTGTTGGTCCGCGTGAAGGTTTGCCTTCCGAGCAAAGTCTGGCTGGCTGTGAGATGCCCATAATGATAAAGAGGTTCAACTCATCAATTATGGAAGATAACCCCCAAAGCCAATAAATTATTTATTGTGTACAGGTATCCGAGAAAATAAATAAATTTATTTTTTCATAAGAAATTATTGCAAACACCATGCCATAATCGGGAGCCCTGCTGCCTCGTGTGCCACACGTACGCCTACTTCACAGTTCGAGAAATGTGCAAATAGCCACTTCACGATCTCCAAATCCCCTTGGCGAGCTGCCACTATCAGTGAATATGAGAACTGGCACGAATAGTAGATAGGGTCCGACCGCAGGTAGTTCGTAAGAGTCCATCGAGATGCTCTGTCTTCCACCGAGGTGCAGCTTGAATTCCAGATTCAGTCCAACAGTTCGACGGAGCCTCTTGAGCAGGCGTCACTCAGCGACATATTCAGGGACGGCCCGAGGAACCCGGTGATGATCCATTCGAGATCTCGAAGTGCAGGAGAGCAGCGAAGCACGGCGTCTACGGAAACCAGCATTGTTGTTCTTCACGCTTGGGAAAGTGGGACGGAATTTCCTCTTTCACCACGAATTGATGGATTTAAGTACGAATTTTGCATATCCATCAATCAAACTGGTAAACTTACAGCTAGTCGCAGGGCCGATGGAAGGTCAACTTCTTTCCGTTTTCCAGCGAAAGCAGTAGGTTCGATTACGGACCGAGATAACTGGAGATGGTGGGGGCGATGTGAGCGAGAGCTGCGACTTGTGGGTGATGACGCAGTGCAAGTGCCACTGCGCGGAGCTGGAACGGTGGCATTTCCAGTGTAGGGGTGTACCCATTCTACACATTTCGATGTTACTGTACATGTTAATTTCAGCCAATCATGAATGCGAGCAGAGCGCCCTACACGCGCTTTTTGTAATTATCGGCACTGCAGCGGGCAGCGGACGGCCGCCTGAACGGGAGAAAACTGATCAGTAGATTAAACGGTGGAGGGTACTATAGCAGGATAAGACATTCAAACCAGGTCTAGACTTTGGTTACCCGACAGTGTCAGGCCGACACCATAGTACCAATACTTAAGCTGATGCCTGGTACTTACTTACATGTACATTGAGGTTGTTACCTTTCTCTTGGTAGCTACCGACCACCCCACCACTTTTGGATCGATGGGTCTGCTAAACGTCGTATCCATCAATTCGGTTGCGGGGAAATTCCGTCCCAGACGTCATTCCTCTCCAAAGCGTGAAGAAGAACGATGCTGGTTTCCGTCGAAGTCGTGCTTCGCTGCTCTCCTGCACTTCGAGACCTCGAAGTCAACTGCTGGATCATCACCGGGTTCCTCGGGCCGCCCCCGAATATGTCTCTTAGAGACGCCTGCTCTAGAGGCTCCATCGAACTGCTGGACTGGATCTGGAATTCAAGCTGCACCTCAGTGGAGGACAAAGCGCCTCGATGGACTCTTACGAACTACCTGCGGTCGGACCCTCTCTACTATTCGTACCAGTTCTCAGAGTCACTACATGTAATAGTAGCAGCTCACCAAGTGGATTTGGAGATCATGAAGTGGTTATTTGCACATTTCTCGAACTGTGAAGTAGGCGCCGGCGTGACCTACAAGGCAGCAAGGAACGGCCATCTCCATGTACTGGATTTTCTGTGGACATACCGCAATAAGACCAAACATGAAGAGAGTCCGTCGTACAAGAAACAAAAGGCAGATGGTGGCGGTGCTGCTGTGAAGTCCTGCCATATCAACGCTAGAAATTGTGTTTACCGCATAACACATATCATAGAGCACATATATATCATAGAGCACACTTCCAATCGGCCAATGACAGAGCTCCTCCAGATATCACATATCATAAAGCACACTACCGAATGTGACGATATTACCGTAAATATCAAGTTAAGCACCACAGAGCCTCGCAGCCAGTCGCTTTGATCTCCAGCTCGCCGCTCGCGTTTCCCTCACCCACTTTGCGATGGCTCGAACGGGAAGAACGCGACTTAAGGATGGCGGCGGAGCGCGGCCGAAGCAATATAAGCGTATCTCGGTGACCTATGAGTTCAAATTGCGCGTGCTTCGGTTCTTAGATACGTCTAAGATGGCGGCAACAGTTGCTAAGTTTTTTCCGGATGGAAAGGTTAGCTCTAAAAGGCGCCAGGTATACGCCTGGAAGAAATTACGCGCTGTAATTGAGCGGAAGTGCGCCCAGGGCGCTCGTTTTCACCGGCGAGGGCGTAGCTACGGCATCGGCTCCACGCTCTCCATACAGGCGGAGGAGCAGTTGGTGCGGTGGATTAACGAGCTGCGAGCCGATGGAGTGCCTGTGACAGGACTGATGCTCAAGCTACAAGCCCAAGAGATGTACCAGGGAAGCGGCGGTCGACCTGGAGCCTTTAAGGCATCGTGGAGCTGGCGGAAGGCCTTCCTTCGCCGCCACAGACTGTCCATCCGCCGCCGCACGAGAGAGGGGCAGACAACGCCAGCGGACGGCGATATCAAGGCCGACGAGTTTAGCAAGAAGGTGCACCAGAGGATGCAGGAGCTTGGCGTCTCCGTCGTTTACAATGCAGATCAAACCGGTACGCACCAATTGCATTGTTTATTATATTAATTTGACTAATGTGATGAATTGTTACAAGGTGTAAACTATGAGTACGTTCCCACCACTACGATAGGCAAACGCGGCCAGAAGACTGTGTGGGTCAAGTGCTCGGGCAAGACGAAAGAGAGGGTGACTGCTATGCTGTTGGCGGGGAGCGATGGATCGAAGAAAGAACCGTTCCTCGTGTTCAAGACTCGGCCCTAAAAAAACGCCACCACGGCACACGAGAACAAGGTGCTGCGCCACGGCTTCGGACGCAAGCTTTGGAGCGATGTGGCAGGTCTACAGAAGGGCGTGCACATCTACGGTAACTCCGCTGGCTGGTGGAACAGCGACTTATCCATTGAGTTTCTGTATGTCCAGTTTGGTCGCAGGGAGAATATGCACGAGCCGGTACTCTTGTTGTGGGACGACTTCTCCGGACATTGGCGCCAAGACGTTGTCATCTTTGCGCGCCTCATCAACGTTGAGTTGATGAAGGTGCCACCTGGCTACACGTATGCATGCCAGCCAGCGGACGTGGCCTGGAACAAACCACTCAATGACACGATCAGAAAAAGTTGGATTGATTTTCTATTACGACAAGTTAGAACAGCGGGTGCCGGGGTCTCCTTCAAAATGACACCGCCCGCGCGCCAAGACGTCGTCGCCTGGATTACAAACGCGTGGGGGTTGCTTTCACAGCGGACTATCAAGGCGGGGTTCATCAAGGCCAGGATCTCACCCCGCGACACCAGCTCCATGTCGCTCCAGCGGCTGCTTCTGCCCTGCGCCGTATTGCCCCCCGAGTCGGACTGGAACTTGCTCGTTTACCAGCTGAGGCAGAACAGCGTTCCTGCAGACGGCATCAACGCAGCGCTTGACATCGACGACGACGACGGCTCAAGCAGCAGCATCGCAGTTGCCGACGACGACCCAGGCTGCGTTGGCGACGATGAGGGCGGCGAGACTGGCTTGGATGAAGCGCCGTGACTGAAATAGACTACCGGGGGGAATCGAACCCCCATCAACCCGAAACGGGCGCTTTTCCGTTAAGCTACGGTAGTGGGTCTTCACAGGACCTGTAGAGACAACACACAGCAGCGTTAGAGCTTGAATACATGTAGTAGGACATCATGAAGATTGCGCAGGTTACCTTCTTGTGTTGGACGGGGAATTAACCATTAATATGGCGACAACCCTGCTAGGACACCCAGTCCCCCCTCAATTCGCTTCGCGGTCAATCCAACACTGAATGGCTCTGCGAGGGGGGGCGGGCTATAAATATCCAGTAAGCCTGTCGCTCTGGCAGATGGTAACTGAATATTCATCTTATGATAAATGAAAATTTCGGGATCGGCTGCACTTGGCCTTTCCGGTGTTCACGGCCGAACCACCAGCCCTTGTGTACTTGGGGTGTGCTCTATGATATGTGTTATGCGGTATTGGGACGATCACATCATAGTGACTGCAACCGAACATGGCCACTTTGACATCGTACGATGGCTATGCAAGAATACGCCCTTGGATATGTATGAAGACCGTGTATACGGCCGGGCGATCGAGCATATTCTCCGTGCTGGCAATGATGAGCTCGTACGGTTGTTGCTACCTCCTGGGAGGTGTGTTCTGGATTATGCTGAAAATTGTCCCCGAGTGGAGATGATTGAATGGATGCTGGATTGTGGGTATTTACGCCGAGATGCCAACTTGGCGATGAATGCCGTTCGAGATTTAGCTAAAAGTGGGTGTTCTGCGTCCTCGGTGTTCGCGGTCGAGGAGTGCCTTGTTCAAGGTAAATTGCAAAGTGAATTGAAAGTAAGATAGAGCTCGTCGCTCTCTACGGCTCCCTACTGCTCGCCTAGCTACCTAGCTTGCACAGCGTCCTTGGTCGCGTCCTTGGCTACAGTGAAGTGAGAGCGGCGGCTGATGCATCACATCTGACATCTGGAATCTCACACAGATGCTCATCATCTGGGGGGGTAAGCTTTTGGTCTGCGACCCAGAACACTTCCCCCTCCGCTTGGGAATCCCCATCAGCGCGTAATCAACGTCGTCGACGGGTGTTCCGGCGTCGGCGGTGGGATTGCGCCGAGACCATCGCGTTTACATCTGGTTCGTCGGCATGTGCAGCACAGTATCGGTCGAGTAGTACAGGGGCATCCGCTTGCAGCGCTGAGTAAGGCTCCCACGTGTTTTCGATAGCCTCGAGTCCGAGCCACTTGACTTCCACTTCCCAGCGGCGTGCGGCTTCGTTAAAGCGGACGCCTCGAAAGGCTTCAACTAGATGCCCTCCCTGCGAGTGAAGCGCGTATTGTAGCAAATCCTCGGTGACTCCACGGCTGGCTTCAGCATAAAAGCGGAGTCGGGACACATGGTGAGTCGTCGTCACTTGTGGTGGGTTCAAGCTCTCCACTTCAAACACCCAGTCCGATATCGCACGAACAATGCGCTTAGGCCCCTGCCAATTGATGGCCAACTTGTTAGCGTGTTGCGTAACCATGGCGACTAGAACGAAATCGCCTACAGAGAAATTCGGCGGCTTGGACTTGCTGGCGCGTCGAGCTCTTGCTTGCATGCGCCTACGATCGCTCGTCTCTGCAACGTCACGGTGCATAGCTTCTAGCGCTTCGGCCACCCGAGTCAAATGCTGTTCTTGACTGCGTTGCAGCACTTCGGCGCTCATTTCCACCACGTGATCGTCCGAAAAAGCCACTGCGAGTGGGGTGGTTGGAGGTAGTCCGGTGAAAGCCGTAAGGGGAGCCCGACCACCGAGTCTGTCTGATGGCTGTTGGTTTAGTGCTGATTGTACCAATCCTAGCACTTGTTCCCACTTGGACGGGGGGGGGTCTGCGTTCGCTCAGTACTGCACGGAGGCACTTTAGGAGCAATCGATTCACGACTTCAACAGTGCCGTTCGCCCATGGACAATAGGCCGTTGTGAAATGATGTTGCGAGCCAAGCGTGCGTGCCAGAATCTTCATGACTTCATTGCGAAAATGGGGGCCCTGGTCTGAGACCCACTGCTTTACCACGCCAAATCGCTTGAACCATCCGAGCAAAGCAGACGCGCAAGCTGGAGCATCTGCGGTTAGTGTCGGGTGCAGTTCAACGAAGCCACTGAAATCGTCTTTGACCACCAAGACGTACTTCTTCTGAGTGTCCTCGTCAGCAGGTAATGACAAGAAGTCAAAATGGATGACTTCATTCGGTTTCGTAGCGTGGAGAGCGGGTCCGTACGGACGTGGTTCCCTACCATTCTTCGTAGCGATACAGTGGATGCAGTTGTCGACGAACGCACCAACATCTTCGGGGAGTGACGCCCACCAACACCAGGCACTGAGAGCTGATGTTGTGGTTTTCTTGCCACGATGTCCACTACCCCCAGCATGTCCGACAACACAGAGACGTTGGATCAGGTCACTCGCAGTGCTCGGTATCCAAACTAAACCGCCTTCTGTCTCGTAGCATTCTCGTTCGCGACTCCAAATAACCCCACTGGGTCTACTTGGTTCTTCTTCTTGCACGCCACGGATCTCGTCCATATCGGGCCACTGAAAGACATCGTCTTCAAGAGGTGATATTGGGCGAACAACTGCAAGCTGCTGTATGCTCAGGCCACGACTGTCCGGTGGTTGCGATGCACATCCCCAGCGACTTAGCATATCCGCCCACGTGTTGTCTTCGCCGCGAATATGTTCGATCACATACTTGTAGGACGTCATTGTCATGGCCCATCTCTGCAGCTTGTCAGCTCGGTAACGCTGCATTGCCGTGTCCGTGGCAAAAGGGTCAAACATGTAGACGAGGTTGCGGTGATCAGTGAAGAGATGAAATCCACCTGGTCGTAGAAGCAGATACTCGAGTCGCTTGGCAGACTCCACAATAGCGAAAGCTTCCTTCTCGATCGTTGGCCACCGGGATTGCGCCGGGGTGAACTTCCCACTCAAAAAGGCCAGTGGAGTGTGATTTTGCTGACTCAGAGGTTTCGACAGGTCGCTCTGGTCAACCCCCGTGCAGATCGCGCCCCAATAATCTTGTGACGCATCACAGTAGAGACACACCTCCTTACTCGCATCGGGAGGAGCGAGCGGGACCATATCGCACAGAGCCTGTCGAATGGCTGTCAAAGCATCGACGTGCTCTTGGTTCCACCCAACTGCGGCGAGGTGTACGCGAGATAGCTGCTTGGTCTTGCGTCCTCCCGCTATCTTAGCTGCCGCGTCGATCACCGCTAGCAACGGCGACACCATCTGCGTGTACTGCGGAATATTCTGGCGCATCCAATTCACAGCGCACGTGAAATGTTGAAGCTGGCCTGCATTAATCGGGTCAGGCATTGCCACCAGAACCTGAATTCGTGAGGGGCAATGGCGGATACCTTCCTTGCTCACGATCTTGCCGCACCACCGAGCTTCCTGTTGGTAGAAATGGCATTTTCCTGGGTGAAGCTTCAGGCCAAAGCTCTTGCAGGCCGCGAGAACTCTCTCCAGGACCTCCAACATGTTCACCGGGTCCAGTGCGTACCCTAAAATGTCATCAAGCCAGGCTAGGACACCTTGGTACAGAAGGGGTCTAAATACTTCCTCCACCACGTGCTGGCAGTAAGCCACGGCGTCCGTACCTCCCATCAGAACTCGAGTGGGTGTGATAATTCCACGGTGGGTCATGATGGAGAACATCTCTTGAGAGTCGTGGTGCAGGGGCAACAGCCAGTAACCGCGAAACCAGTCGAGTGTGAAGTAGCAAGTCGACTTCTCCAGCAGTCCCAACGCTGACTCCAGCACCGGCATTGGCCACTGGATTGGATCGGTTCTCTCGTTCACCGCCCGGGTATCCACAGTCATTCGATAGGTTCCAGGCTCTTGCTTGGCCACAATTCGAGGGGGAGATGCCCATCTGCTGCTCGGATTCGTATACGCTAGCCCACTCGCTAAGAGCTCGTCAACATGCTGGTCCAAATACTGCATGTGAGCCGGCGGGTAACGTCGAGCGCTGATCCGTACAGGCGTCGCTCCTTCTCGCACCCGAACACGGAGAGGTTCGACTCGGATGGGTGGATCCTGTCCGAAGCTCACTCGAAAGACGTCTCGGTACTCGACGAGCAGTTCTCGCAGTTGGGTCACAAGAGGCTCGGCAAGTCCCGCATCGGCTGCTTCTTGGACTCGTTCCTCCAACAATCTTGTCACCATTTCATCAGCTTCTAGAGGGCCGGCTTCTGGAGTGGCCGTCCGCAAACGCTCGTCAATCCCTTGCTGACCACGACTGTCCTCTTGAAGAGCCTTCACTGCACCCTCCTCGGTTGCGAGGTCCTGCAGATCCCATTCAGGCCTGGTACCGTAAGCTTTAGCGAGAATAGCATCAACTGAGTAGCCAAGCCGCTCCATTACGGGTCGGGACAGCATCATGGTCAGCGGCTCGGCGTCGTCCCCAAAGGTCCAAGCTGGGGTACGTCGTAGTAGCAGCGGCCCAGCACTGGTGTAAATCTTGATCGTGTCGAACCAGGCCTTCTGCATTACCGTGAGCGTCTTGCCGTCGAACATGGACAATGATCTCGGCGTACACGTCTCCACTCGTACCGAAATACCATTTCTTTCCAGATGTACGACCAATGAGCGGCTAGCAATGTTCACATCAGCCCCAGAGTCCAACAGCACTCTGTCCAGCTCCAGGACATCTTCGATCATCACCTGACAAGTACTGCCAGTGTCCTTCGACCCGTCCGGCAGCTGAAGAGCTTTAACACCTTGGACTGGCGGAGCCGTGCGAGTGGCTGTCTGGGCGACAGTACGTCTCTCGCGCCATTCGCGAAGAAGAGTCTCAGCTTCTCCGGGTTTCGCTTGAGGGCAGTCCTTCACACGATGGGCAGTGCTGTGACATTTCAAGCATGTCCGCTTCCCGCTTGCGCCAGGCACCCCGCTGGTGTTCGGTCTCGCTGAATCCCTTTTCACAGCTGGTTTCTTACTATCACCGTGTTTTCCTCCCAACGGCGCAGGCTGCGGTTTCTTGGCATTCGCCGGCTCCCATCGCAGATACTCCTTACAGCTGGCCCGCAGCCACTTGATGAAGGCTACCACGTCCTTGTAGAGGGGCTTGTTCGCCTCGCGCGCCATCTCATTCTTGATTGTTCGTCGAAACTCCTCCGGTGAGAGAGTGTCGATGAGGTAGTTCACAATCTTCTTCGGCTCGCCCTTGACCATCCACTCCATGTTCGCTTGCTCCAATACTTGATACATTTCGTGTGCCAGCTTGGACACACGAGAGTCAGCATCGGTTAGGCTCACGTCCATGCGGAGCTTCTCCTTCATCAGAGCCTTCACCTTGTCGAAATCCAGCTCGCCCACGATCCGACCCTCCCAAAAGTAATCGATCCAGTCCTTCTCTGTGATGTCGTCGAGCGATTTGCAGATGTCAAACATCGCAATCAGACGCCGACGCTCATCTTCAACACAGGCTCCGACGGGCATTCGGAAGGGGCGGAAGAACGCCGTCTCCAAGGCCGATAGTTGTCGGCAGTAGGCCTCATAGTCCTTCATGAAGCGCTGCTTTTCCAACGCCGTGGACCCTCGGAAGGTTGGCGGCTTTGGCAGAGTCGGCATCGTTTGCACACGCTTGCCCAGCTCCGATGAGATCGCCCGGTCTTGTTCCGACCTAGAGCGCGTGGTATCGCCACTGACATCTTCCATGTCTACATCGTCCTCACCGTCATATTCGCGGCGCGGCATGGCGAAGGGGCCTCCGGATGCAGCATGTAGAACCCGTAGGCTAGTCCGTCGAGCATTTACGCCGCGTTGGGTGGTAGCGTCGGGTCCTTCCGGGTTGGCGGGCACAGCCGCCGGCGAAAGGGCTCCGGGGGCAGCAGTGTCGACGTCTTGGGCGTTCGGGTCAACGTCCCCAGCAGGTGGCGCTACTTGTTCTTCCATCGTGAAGCCCGCCATCTGTGATGATCTGGCGGAACGGCGAACAGTTGAAGCGCCTAGCGCTCACTTACACAGCGAGGCGTTGGCTTGCACAGCGCGGTGTTGGCTTGCACAGCCAGGTGTGGGCTTGCACAACGAAGTGTCGGCTTGCACAGCGAAGAGTCGGCTTGCACAGCGCGACCCAGCAATTAGTACACAGTACTAAAGCTAGCTTTGTTCCGCGTCCTCGGCGTTCGCGGTCGAGGAGTGCCTTGTTCAAGGTAAATTGCAAAGTGAATTGAAAGTAAGATAGAGCTCGTCGCTCTCTACGGCTCCATACTGCTCGCCTAGCTACTTAGCTTGCACAGCGTCCTTGGTCGCGTCCTTGGCTACAGTGAAGTGAGAACGGCGGCTGATGCATCACATCTGACATCTGGAATCTCACACAGATGCTCATCATCTGGGGGGGGGGGTAAGCTTTTGGTCTGCGACCCAGAACAGTGGGCGTGTGGATTTAATGCAGCAGATTGTGCAACTACACTCACCGTTACCAGAGCGATATGTACATAGCTGGTCATCGACCTGGCGTGATGCGTTAACTACGGCATGCAAATGCGGTACGCTGCCTACCGTCCAATGGCTAGTGACGCAGCAGCGGATTCCACGGAATCAATATTGCTGGAATATCGTCCATGCAGCCGCTGAAAACGGTCACTACGCGGTGGTTCAGTACCTCTGCCAACAAAAGATCGCGGACTGCTACGTCCTGCCTTTATACAGCGCGATTCGTAATGGTCACTTGAAATGTGTCGAGGTTTTGCTCACTCAGTTATCGTGGGATAGCCAACGCGCTTCCGCGGTAGAATATGCGGCAAGCCAGGGAAACTTGGCGATGGTGAAGTTTTTGCTCGACTTTAAGCCCCAAGAAGTTGTGGCAGAACCAAATCAGAAGAGTCTGGTTCCAGCTGATGCATTGAGGCCTCAATCTAGTGACTTAGGCCCGTTCTCAACCGATTCGTTTTTTGGACGCATGCGTGCTAAACGCACGCATGACGTTTTGATTGGTTAAATGGACGTGTTACGGCACGTACACATGCCACGAACTTCGGACGCATGCGTCCTCGTGCGTTATCGAGTTTTGACCAATCATATCACCCTCCCTTCTTGACGCTGTGAGAACTTGTCTTTCGCCTTCCTGCAATTCGAGCCAAAATTGTGCTTTCTGCGACGCTTGAATGTCGTCCAAATCTTGTCGGTCAAAGTTTTTCCCTGCATCACTGATCAGATTAGTCTTCGCTGCTAAGACGAATCTGTACTTCACAATATACTTACCCGTTATCTCGATGAGCCGATTGATCATGTCCTTGGACATCAGACAATTAATCAGCCGGAACATGCAATGTTTTGTACGTCTAGTATTGCCTGCGGCTTGCATCGAAGTTGATGACGCACGCTCGCCGCTGTTGACAAGCCTGTCATAATGGCGAAGACATTTGGTCCGATCCGCCTTGTTGGTTCGGGAGTGGACTTTAATTGCGCGCAGAGTACACTCTTTTCTAATCAGATCCATGGACATTTTATCGTAGGGCTCCCAAGCAAAGTACCCCTCAGTTGCCGAACCACTAACACCAGCAGAGGCCACACCAGCGCTTTGTATCGGTACTCCCCCGCTGTTTTGCGGGCGACCACCAACACCTGCTTGGCCTTCACGGTCGCCTTGACCGGCCTTCCGAACTTGACTGTCGATTACGCGAGGCTGGTTAGGTGGATCTCGCGACACACTAACCAGTTCAGCTGTCAGATTGCGTGCCACTAAAGGCGGCGGCGATGACGCGGGGGCCGTGTAGACGTCTGGAGCCTGGTACGAGGGAACGGGAGCCACGAGCGGGTATGGAGTCTGGTACGAGGGGACTGAAGCAGCGTGACCCTGCTGCACGGTAACTGGGTCTTCAGGTAGGACTGCAGCCGCCTCATTCCGCTGGTGGTGGGGTGAAGCCTGCTGCGACGGGACTTGTGCGGCGTGGGCTTGCTGCATGAGTTTCGAGTTGTGGTGAAGCCTCCCCTTCACTGAAGGGGGAGGGGCAGCTTACAAGTGATTGGCTTCTGTCTTGACACGCATCGTCCAATAAGAATCTAGTACTTTCATTCTCAACCGAAGCGTGAGGGGTAGGGCACGCATGCAGCGCATGCGTTCACTTGACGCACCGGTTGAGAACGGGCCTTACTAGATTTGGCTGCCGCTCAGACCCCCGCGGTAGAAAAACTAACTCCGAGTTGCGGCAATGGGTCCGCTCGCTGGAATGCTCGTCGCTGGGCCCTCCTCGCAACCGCTCACTACCGCCTTCTAATAATGTGCACCTAACCCTTAGGCATGGTGTTTTTCAGGCTTTTGTGGTGGTTTTCATATTTTGTGATCGCCAGCAAGGGCGAAAGGATGCCAAACCATGCAAGCCACGTCAGCTATATTTTGAACTGGAATGTCATCTGCAACAGGGCAAAATAGCGATGGCAGACTCAACCGATGTAAACTATAACAACGCCTCAGCATTCTGGTACGGTCACACCTCATCTGCTTGCCAAATTCCAGCTTGACTATTTAATCTATCGGCGGATCGATAACTTATTGCTACATATCTGACCGTCTGTCTTGCCAGTCGACATCCAGCAGGTGTTGGTTGGTGTCGACTAGCTTTTTCATTTTGACTGGTACTCTACCGAGATATCAACGAAAAGAGACCCACGACTGTCAGACCGACGCGCTCTGAACCGCTACCGTTGTCTTGGTGTCTTTTTTACTGGGTCAGAACGGCTGACCGTCATGAAGCTCATAAACTTCCATCGTGATATTGTACCGCTATTTGTTAGGCGTCGTTGAGTCGGGACCGTGACACCGTCGGAACTTCTGGTGGTGGAGTCAACCAAGGTTTCAGAGTGTTCCTGGTTCCCAGACAGCACCTTGCAGGGTTACATTCTTCGCCAAGACCTTTACTTGTGGCTGGCCGCTCTCAACTCATGTAGCAAACAGCAACGTAAAGGCTAACTGTGCCGCGAAGGTAGTCTCAATCACGTAAGTATTTCGTATGCTTCGCGTTTGGATACTAGTTTCCCGAGAACCCATACGTAATGACCAGCCTATTCGGACACATCTACTGTACATCCTGCTGTGGTCAGCTTCGCGCACGAACAGAGGATTCCAGCTCGAACAGACAAAGGACACTGGTCCCAGGGACATCGCACTGGCATCAGATTCTGCCACTTTCACATTTGCCTTACAAGAAGAACAGCTCCAGGAACCAGAACACGTTTTCCCAATGATAACTATTGCTGCTCTCGCATCCGCCGCCACGATTCTGGCAGCCTCACTCCCGAGCACCGATGCTCACGGGTACATGCTGATCCCCGAGTCCCAGTTCTCGGGCTCCGCGAACTCGGCTTGGCTCGTGCAGATCGACCCCGTGTGGGCCAGCGACAAGTGGAAGGGCAACACCGCGGCAAGCGTGGACGTGTTCACGTCGCTCAAGTCGGCGAACAACTTCAAGGACCTCAAGACGCTCATGGACGACACGTCGGTGTACGGTGCCGACTGCGGCTTCACCGACCCGAACGGCACGCCGCAGCCCGTTCCGACGGACGGCAAGGCCACCTTCTCCCGTGCTCTCGTGCACGTGGGTCCGTGCGAAATCTGGCTCGACGACAAGAAGGTGCTGTCCGAGGACGACTGCTACAGCAAGTACGGTAATGAAAACCAAGACATCAAGTCGGTGTTCCCGGTGGACTACTCGTCGTGTGCCAACGGTGGCTGCAAGCAGATGCGGTTCTACTGGCTGGCCTTCCAGGGTGTCGACAGCAAGACGGTGTGGCAGTCCTACAGTAAGTTGCTTGATATGAGCTACCTGAGTGTTAGCTTCGCTTGGCTAACGAGTGAGTGGTGTGTTCTTGTATTGCAGAGGACTGCATTCCGCTCCAGGGATCGGGTGGTGGCTCGACCAACACGACCTCAACATCGACGGGGGCCACTCCTTTGACCGCGGCTCAGACTCCGTCGAGTGGTAACTCGGCTACCCCCGCGTCGGGATCGACAAACTCACAGTTCCAGGCCCCCACGTGGTTCAACTTCTTCGGTCGTGACTAAGTACTCTCAGACTTTTGTAAGTGTTGATGTGTGTAGATTTTGGAGATCGTGTTAGTTGGTCCTACCTGTAAATGTGATAAATCATGGAATTGAGTGAGCGTTGCGAATAGTTTTTTTTCACGTGCATGGAGCCACACGCGTGCATACTAACTGGTCCACCAATATATTCATTGTGAACAAATAGCATTAGTATTTTGTCGCTTCGTTAGGCGAGTTCAAGTTCATTTGACTGCATGTACCAAAATGTGACTTTCTACAACCAAAACGCAGTGTGCAACCAGGTAAATGCATTCTTGTGTGGGTTCCCTACGTGGTTTGTTCGGTTAACGTAAGTTCATCATGCACAGTCAAGCAATTGGCGCTGCCGCTGGCGCTGTGGAAGGCGAGATTGTGGTGGAGCGACAATGAGGCAGAAGCTTTGGTGTCGACTCCAGTTCCTCCCCTAACATCCATAAATGTGGAGGATGCGTGTGGTTTATGGCAAAAACGAATCCAGTAGCTCCTGCATCGAGCGTGGGTCTGTTGCAATCGCTCTTATGCCAGATTTCCACGAGTATTTTACCTGTAAGTGCCACTTACTAAGTGGTAAATACTTCCTCGGCCGCAATGAAGATGATGGCGGCACTGTGGGCCGTCAGCGTGGGTTGTCCTGTGGGAGTATCCTAGTTTTAGTACGTAACTTCAGTGCTCAAGGGAAAATTTGTTTTACTCGTAGCGCCGCAAAAGCGACAAGAGAGCCTAAATTCCATGTTTTATCACGTTTACATCTATCGGACCCACTCGATTCGAAACTACACTGATCAAAATCTACACTCTTCAACACTCACAAACGGACAGTGACGCTTACTTGAAGCTGAACGACGGGGCAGTCGTGGCCGCCGGAGTACCAGAAGACGAGCTCTTGGACGTGGGAGCCTCAGTGGATGGCGAGTTGTTCGACGCCGGGGTCGGAGTGGTCGAGTTGCCACTCGAAGAAGGCGTCTCAGAGTCACCACTCGCAGGAGTGTTGGAGTCATCACTTGAAGGAGTCTTTGCGTTACCAGTGGAGGGGGGTTGTGTGCCCGCCGCTGAAGAGGTCTGCGAAGTCTGGGAGGTTGAAGTCGACGTTGACGTGGAGGTCGTGTTGGCCGAACCACCACCCGATCCCTGGAGCGGAATAGAATCCTCTGCAGTACAAGAACACATCACTCTCTCGTTAGCCAAACGAAGCTAACACTCAAGTAGCTCATATCATAGCAACTTACTGTAGGACTGCCACACCGTCTTGTCACTCAGACCCTGGAAGGCCAGCCAGTAGAAGCGCATCTGCTTGCAGCCACCGTTGGCGCACGACGAGTAGTCCACCGGGAACGTCGTCGTGATGTCCTGGTTGGGGTTGCCGTACTTGCTGTAGCAGTCGTCCTCGGACAGCACCTTCTTGTCGTCGAGCCAGATCTCGCACGGACCCACGTGAATGAGACCGTGAGAGAAGGTGGCCTTGCCGTCCGTCGGAACGGGCTGCGGCGTGCCGTTCGGGTCGGTGAAGCCGCAGTCGGCACCGTACACCGATGTGTCGTCCATGAGCGTCTTGAGGTCCTTGAAGTTGTTAGCCGACTTGAGCGACGTGAACACGTCCACGCTTGCCGCGGTGTTGCCGCTCCACTTGTCGCTGGTCCACACGGGGTCGATCTGCACGACCCAATTCGAGTTGGCCGCGCCCTTGAACTGAGACTCGGGCACTGCGATGTATCCGTGAGCATTGGCGCTCGGCAATGAAGTCGCCACAAGTGCGGCGGCGGATGCGAGGGCAGCAGCAGTCAACATTGTCGGACAGGTTTCGAGGCGAGGTGAGCTCTTGTTGCTTGGGAAGCAAATTTGGAAATGGTTGGGTTCTCAGGTCCGACACGAACGAAAGCCCGGCTGATCTTGTGTCTGTTTGAGACCGTCGGAATCCTCTGTTCGAGCGTGGAGGTGTCTACCGGTACTAAATCATTTGGAGCAGGCTGTCGGTCGCGGGAGTTCAAACGCGAGACAGATGAGACCATACAAAACATGCGATTGACCCTGCCATCGCCACACGATTTTCCTATACGTGCAATCTTCACACCGGGTGGCGCTGCTAGTATTTTGAAGATCCGCCAAAAGACGAAGGTGGCGTAGAGTATTTGGATCGAGCTTGGAGGCTGTCTGGAAACGAGGAACCTGTAGAAGTTGGTTGGCATGGATGGCTGGAGGCATTGTCTGCGAGACAACATGTGCATGTATTGACATGTGAGTACCACCGAAATGGCTAGGAGCCATCCCGATTGGGCAAACGCCACTCTGCCAGCTTCGAGCTCTACGCTGGTTGTCGATTTACAGTCCCGCACTCATCGGGACGGGACCAGCATTGATAATAAACCCGACCTTGCTACCGTAAGTCATTGCACCATGCCGGTGAGACGAACACCAAGTTGATATCCGATGCTGATCCCCTCCGTACTATGTAAGTTCGTAGGCAGGATAGAGGCGGGTTCAACGACACTGACACCTGGCAGGTGCTAGACCACACGGTCAGGAATCCCGTTAGAGGGAACCGTTAATCCCACCGCGATTTTCCTTATTGCCACCATGATGTACCATATATGTGGTACATGTGTCTATATTGTAGAAATGTTTCTATTCGACCTCAGTCTCAGGTGATATAGTAGATCCAATAACGAATTATTACAGTAATACAAATGAGGCCTCAGAGAGACCGTTTGCAACCGAAGCGAAGCGAAGGTCTGCAATGGTCGGCGCGTGGGCCGGAGTACGTGCCCTGACAAGGAGTTATTATCTATTTACCGACGCCTTGCCCGCCATGAGCGAAGCGAAATTGGCGGTGCAAACGAGGAGCTCACCCAGATGGTTTATAGCTTTTACTGGGGGTTGTCCCGCGACCGACCGACACCACTTTTGACCAGATTCGACCTTTTCTCACCACTTTTGTGTCCCGCATTTTCTGTCCCGCCAGCCCCATTATTTCGTATAGAACCGGATTGGCGCTTCGCTGAAGAGCCACACACAGCACAACGACGGTAACCTGGGGCTTGAGCGCAGGAAACTACATCAACAGCACGGCAAGGTATCCGGATAGATATTCGCCGTATAACTAGTTATTTGTTTAAGACAACGGCGTGATGAATATCTTGCTGTACTCATGTATTGATGCAGCCGAGTCGATGTGAGGCAGCAAGCGGGAAGGCGGTCGTCACCTGACGTCCTGGACGGATAGCGCGCCATCCTGAACGACAAGAAGACCAAGTTCGAGAAGATGATGAAGGCTGTGGGCGTTGAGCTCAAGTCGGACGAGAAGGATGCGTAGGTTCCGCAGCTGAGTCAACGAGAACGCGCAAGACAGGAGGAATATCGCAGCTGAAGAGAGAGTGAAAGCCGTGCCGCCGTGAAAGCTGATGCGCTACAGTAAGAGGTAAGCGCGATGTGCACAGTTGCTGGTTGCAGCGACTTAAGCCTAACTCTTGATGTTGTGATGTGATATGCCGACTCACAGCCAGCTTGATTAAAGTCACACCAGCTTCATCGTGACATAGCACTGAGCTTGCGCATTGGGAGGAAGCACCCCGCTTGGTGGTGAATAGACTATCACTGGTGAGTTAGCAATCTTAATTTTTCACAGCCCCAAAAAATGATCTAAGCTACGGACGTCTATCGTTTGTGATGTTGCACGCTGGCAGTGTGGATTCGAAGTCCGATCTCCGCATTTCTTTTTGTGATGACGACAACTAGCGCAAGACGTCTCCTTACGTTTGCGCGATGATGATGTTGGTTCCGAGTTTGCTGTGGTAACTGAAGCTGGCATCTTCTTTGGTGCTGGTGTGGATTTTAAGCGGCAGCGGAGAGCATTAATGGAGACTTGCGCACCAGGATCTGGGTAGAGCCTCGTATATTCCGCGAAAATACGATTCCACTTGCCATTTTGGTTTGGCAGCTGCGCTTCCAGTTTGCGTAGCTGCTCGATGTGCTCCGGGGAAATGAAAGCTGGAGATTTCTGTAAAGATAGTGTTGCTCCAGGACTTGGCGACATCGTGGATTCGATGGTTTCGCTTGTGCTGCACTGTTCAAGCGTGTTTGTGGAGATTCCACGAGCAACTTGCCCTGGAGTTGGTGGTGATACCGTCTGGGAGTGAACAACGAGAAGCGAGGAAGTATTGAGGAGTGGCGCTGGTTCGGCTCGAGTCTGAGTTGCTTGAACCGCTGAGTGGCTGGCGGCTTGCAGTGTAGAGTCCACCCCTTTTTCACTGGTTGTGTTGTCCCCGCTGGTGAGTGGCGCCTGACACTCGCCACTGCTGATCTTCGCCATCATTTCTGGAGGGACCTTGAGTTTAATTTTCAGACTTGCACCTCGATTTGAAGCGCGCTTCAGGTTCTCCCATCTTGCAAGCAGAATGGAGGCTGATTTTGAGTGGATTCCACTACATGTACAACTAGCGAAGTCGTAGATCTGTGTGAAAACTTGTCGCTTCTTTCGAAGACCGCGCATTTGTCGGAGAGTATCGAAGAGGTCAATTTGAAATGCTTGTTCGTGGCCTGTGAGTTCGTCGTTTACCGGTTCTGAGCTGTCAAACTTGAACAGCTTCTTCGTTGCAGCAGCGAGCTTCTGGGCCGATGCATCGGTGTCGTGTTTAGTTATGCCTTCGAGCTTGGCGGATATCGTGGTGTAGCTGCGACGACGCAGCCTCAAATGGTTGTTGGAATTTGACGTAACGACTACGTTGAACATAATTGTGGTGACCAACGCGCACTTATCCCAGCTGCGTGCTGAGCTTAATTGCTCAGCTCGGAGATGTCTGAGCAGAGCAAATTCCTGTGATGAGAACCCGGTCGCTGCCTCATAGTCGAGCTCAGTCGTGCAAAGTGAGTTGAAGAAAGCTGCCTTCGGTAAGCGACTGGTGGTTGAGAACACAGCTTGCATCGACAGCAGCTCCTTGATGTTTGCGCTATGCTGCTGCGCGCGGTGGAGATTCGTCTCGAGCGCTGCGAGGTCGACCTGGGCCGTCTCGAATAGCTGACCCCACTGCTCAAAACCAAAATCGTGTTCTGTGACCGACCGGTACTGTGGCGACACTAGCTTCGTAGACAGCAGCTTGGAGACGAATTCCAGCTGTGGAGACTCCGAAATAACGTCGCGACAGAAACTTGCTGCCTGGGCCAGTGTGGCGATATCAGCGTGCTCCAGCGGTGGATTGCGACCATACCTCGATCCAATCTTCAGGTTATGCCTCAAAATGAATACATCGAGGATGCGGAGACCGATCTCAGCAGACACAGATCTCGCCAACAGTTTCTTCAAAGCCGAGTGAAACCCTTCCAACTGGCTTGTCGACAGCACACGAACACTCTTACCCCCGCCTTCATCATAGCTATTGTCTTTCACATACACATCTCCACGCTCAATCTGCTCTAGGTTGCTGTTCAAGCAACCAATCCACTCTGACTCGGGGCAGCTCACGTCGCGAATGGCTACAGCAGCCACCGCATCACGAACACGAGCAGCCATTTCTTCTGGCATACGGAGCTGGTCATCAACAGAGTATATCGCATCATGCAGTCGAGTACACAGCTGCTTCTTGGCTGCCTTATCCTTGACCTTCTCTGTAAATCGCTGAATAATATGAAAGGGGTCTTGACGAACACCAACAGAAGCTCCAAACACGCTGCTCACCATGTTTCGAACGGCGTTTACGTTGTCACTGATCAAAAGCCGCTCTAGTCCATCCTCAGCGGCCAAAAGGGGGCCCTTCACGTGTTCCAGGAGTTCTCTCGTCTCGTCATTATTCTCCGATCGCGTAAGGCGGCGACCAACTATTTGGCCAATCTCATTTTGAAGAAGAAGAAGCATCTTGGCGTCCTTTATGCTCTCCCTCTTGCCGGTCCCTCCAGGCAAAACTTTCAATCGCTTACAAAACTTCACGGAATGGTCCATGCGTAAAGCTTTTCTCACATCCGTGCAGCGCATCACTTTTTCACAAACCGAGCTATAGATTCTAGAGGACTGCATCCACACCGCGGACAACGTCTCAGCACCAACTGGACGCTGTTTGGCGCAATATTGGTCAGCTGGAGGTGGCATCGGCGCCAAGTAGAGAGGGTTAGCGAGGCGGCGCTGGCAAACTTGGTCAGCAAACAGGCAGAGCAACTTGTAGTACCGTTTTTCACGACGACGCTTGATGTTGTCGACAGTACTGGAGAGGCCGTGTGGGGAGAGCATGCCTTCGTGCACTAGCTCCATGAGATCTTTCGAGAGCCCAGATTTCTTGGTTAGCACATAAGGGAAGTGCATAACGAGACGACCTTCACGTTGTAAATACTCCGAAGCCACTGTAGAAAAACAAACCTTTGTTGCTCCCGTGCACTGATACTTGATGTAGAGAAGATGACACTTCGTGTCAACCTCCTCTACCACACGCTGCTTGTACTCCTTCACGCGAGGCGTACAACTGCAACCCCGAACTGTGCAGACAGGCTTCTTCGAAGCTAAGAGAGACTCTGGTACCCACACAACGACTGGCCACGAGAAAAGTGTCGACAGAAGAAAGTCTCCTCGTCTTGATTCTGGGTATTGCATCACTGGTGGAAAGCGCCTCGCTGCCATGGCTTCGCAGGTCAAGCGCCGGACTTCTTGCTGCGATAAGCGCTCCCCCGCCGACAGCTCGGCCAGCTCTGCCTCCATTGCTTCGAGTTGGTAAAATAAAAATAAATCTGTCGGAGTATCGGAGATCGGAGGTCGGAATCGGATATGCCGGGGCCTGTCGGCCCCGGCATATCCTATAAACCACCCAGATAGCGTCCAATCCTACGTACAGAAACATTTCTACAATATAGAAATGGGTACCAGATTGATGGTACATTACGGTGGCAATAAGGAAAATCGCGGTGGGATTAACGATTCCCCCGTTAGACACCTTTGGTGAGACGGCTCCCTTTTGATAGTATGGATCGATCATCTGTCATTTCATTCAGCATTTGCATTAATCATCTGCGAATGTGAAAGTAAGGGGAACCATGCGAGGCACAACAATGCTTGAACTGCCATCAGCTGGATAGAGGGGGGATCAACACTGCACGGCAGTCCGCAGTTCGAATCTATCCACAGTAGAGCTAAAAAACAAATAAATATAAATATATAGTTGAGGGCGGTTCAAGCACCGTTGTGCCTCACATGG
Source organism: Phytophthora fragariae (assembly GCA_009729435.1). Classification (NCBI taxonomy): domain Eukaryota; phylum Oomycota; class Peronosporomycetes; order Peronosporales; family Peronosporaceae; genus Phytophthora; species Phytophthora fragariae. Next base: position 227,888 of record QQOI01000075.1, on the reverse strand, counting down.
TCCCCTTACTTTCGCATTCGCAGATGATTAATGCAAATGCTGAATGTCATACATGTAGCAGATGATCAATCCATGCTATTATATCAAAAGGGAGCCCTCTCATCAAAGATGTCTACTCCCCATCATGTACTGTACCTACCAGGTGTGAGTGTCGTTGTACATGCCTCTATCCTGCCTACGAACTTACATAGTACGGAGGGGATCAGCATCGGATATCAACTTGGTGTTCGTCTCACCGGCATGGTGCAATGACTTACGGTAGCAAGGTCGGGTTTATTATCAATGCTGGTCCCGTCCCGATGAGTGCGGGACTGTAAATCGACAACCAGCGTAGAGCTCGAAGCTGGCAGAGTGGCGTTTGCCCAATCGGGATGGCTCCTAGCCATTTCGGTGGTACTCACATGTCAATACATGCACATGTTGTCTCGCAGACAATGCCTCCAGCCATCCATGCCAACCAACTTCTACAGGTTCCTCGTTTCCAGACAGCCTCCAAGCTCGATCCAAATACTCTACGCCACCTTCGTCTTTTGGCGGATCTTCAAAATACTAGCAGCGCCACCCGGTGTGAAGATTGCACGTATAGGAAAATCGTGTGGCGATGGCAGGGTCAATCGCATGTTTTGTATGGTCTCATCTGTCTCGCGTTTGAACTCCCGCGACCGACAGCCTGCTCCAAATGATTTAGTACCGGTAGACACCTCCACGCTCGAACAGAGGATTCCGACGGTCTCAAACAGACACAAGATCAGCCGGGCTTTCGTTCGTGTCGGACCTGAGAACCCAACCATTTCCAAATTTGCTTCCCAAGCAACAAGAGCTCACCTCGCCTCGAAACCTGTCCGACAATGTTGACTGCTGCTGCCCTCGCATCCGCCGCCGCACTTGTGGCGACTTCATTGCCGAGCGCCAATGCTCACGGATACATCGCAGTGCCCGAGTCTCAGTTCAAGGGCGCGGCCAACTCGAATTGGGTCGTGCAGATCGACCCCGTGTGGACCAGCGACAAGTGGAGCGGCAACACCGCGGCAAGCGTGGACGTGTTCACGTCGCTCAAGTCGGCTAACAACTTCAAGGACCTCAAGACGCTCATGGACGACACATCGGTGTACGGTGCCGACTGCGGCTTCACCGACCCGAACGGCACGCCGCAGCCCGTTCCGACGGACGGCAAGGCCACCTTCTCTCGCGGTCTCATTCACGTGGGTCCGTGCGAGATCTGGCTCGACGACAAGAAGGTGCTGTCCGAGGACGACTGCTACAGCAAGTACGGCAACCCCAACCAGGACATCACGACGACGTTCCCGGTGGACTACTCGTCGTGCGCCAACGGTGGCTGCAAGCAGATGCGCTTCTACTGGCTGGCCTTCCAGGGTCTGAGTGACAAGACGGTGTGGCAGTCCTACAGTAAGTTGCTATGATATGAGCTACTTGAGTGTTAGCTTCGTTTGGCTAACGAGAGAGTGATGTGTTCTTGTACTGCAGAGGATTCTATTCCGCTCCAGGGATCGGGTGGTGGTTCGGCCAACACGACCTCCACGTCAACGTCGACTTCAACCTCCCAGACTTCGCAGACCTCTTCAGCGGCGGGCACACAACCCCCCTCCACTGGTAACGCAAAGACTCCTTCAAGTGATGACTCCAACACTCCTGCGAGTGGTGACTCTGAGACGCCTTCTTCGAGTGGCAACTCGACCACTCCGACCCCGGCGTCGAACAACTCGCCATCCACTGAGGCTCCCACGTCCAAGAGCTCGTCTTCTGGTACTCCGGCGGCCACGACTGCCCCGTCGTTCAGCTTCAAGTAAGCGTCACTGTCCGTTTGTGAGTGTTGAAGAGTGTAGATTTTGGTCAGTGTGCAGCTTACTTTACCAGGCCGGTCTGATAGATGTAAACGTGATAAGAAAATTGGTTGTTCGAGTTCACTGGTCTTAGCTTTTTACTGCGTCAAAACAATTGACAGGGGGCTCAATCTAGCTCGCAACCATTTCTTTTGTAGCTTCTTAGCAAGCCTTGCGAATGGTACAGCACCACTTCAATGGGTCGCTATCAGCCAGTTCCCCAAAATGTATCCGATAACACCAGAAGTAGCCGAACACTCGACTGTTCAAGTCGAGTTCACAGTCAAGAGGCGCCGTAGATCTTTTGGCAGACAGACAACAAGCATCGCCATGTCCGAGGTGGAGGAGACGCTTGAACGCATCAAGAACCACAAGGGTGTGGAGGGCTATGTGATCGCCGACCGCAACGGCAACGTGCTCAGGCGCCACCCGCAGATGCAGGTGGTGGAGGCTGAAAAGTACGCGCTCTACATGAAGGAGCTCACTACGAAAGCTCGGGGCGTGGTGCGCGACTTGAACCCAAAGAACGACTTGGAGTACATGCGCATCCGTGTCAAAAAGCTCGAGCTGTTGATCGCACATGGTCCGTCTGCATTTCCTGGTCTACCTTTGGTGCTGGCTCGCTCTTACGTTTTCCCTATTTTGTTGTTTTGTTACCACTTGTAGAGAAGGACTTCTTAGTTGTGGTCATCCAGAGATGGATGCCGACGAACGGATAATATCCCTGGCAATTGCTCCGTCGACACCTGCACCGAGCCACAAAATTCGTATCCTTTACTCCATAATACTCAAAATGGAGGCCCACTTTCATTGTTCATGACGTGAATTTCACGTCGAATTGTCAGCAGGAATGCGAGCCAGACGCTGATTCTCCAGCGACAGCATTGCATTCCAGGAGTCCTTTGAAATTTGTCCTTCTCCACGACTGAGCGCTACCAGACGAGCGAGGCGTAGCCAGCGGTGCAGATCTTCCAACTGTAACAAACACACAATGCACGTTCGTTAGTGGTGTAAACTTGGTACGGTCCTCACAGTCAAGAAACGTACCGCCACTTTTTGCTGAGACTTGCGGCACTCCACGTAATGCTTCTCAGCCATTTCAGCCTCCTCGTTGCCGATCGTAACAACATACGACCGCAGCACACTTAGGAACACGCGGAAACACTCTAATACCTGCTCCTCTGGAAGCGAAGCTGTCTGCTCCCCTGCTGCGGCAGAACTATCTACAGCAACAACAGGCACGGCCACAGTCACAGGCAGAATGCTCTTGCCCTCTGACACGGTGACAACCGCCACATCCTGTGGGAAGTCCATGTTGTAGTAGTGGAAGTCGTACGGCAGCAGCATCTTATCGATCAGCGACTGCAACGCAGCTACGTTCTTCACGCCTTGATCATTCAGTTGCCCTGCAGTCAGCGCGGTTTCATTCACAAGCATGGTGGTACCGTTGGCCACCTGCAGGACGCCGCTCAGCAGCACTTCGCGCTCGTAATCCTTGTGGGGCATGAACTTGGTGGAATTCAGCTCCTTCAGCGACAGATCCACTCGCGCAACTATGGGCATCAAAGACGTCAGCGTCTGCTGCACCCGAGATAGGAAAGCGGCCTTCTGCTCGTCAGTTGAAGACTTGTCCAGGGACAGGTTGAGCGACAGGTTGCCCAGTGGCGTCGAGGGGTCTGCCCGCGAGTAGACGTGCGACAGCAGACCCAGCAACAAGTACTCCGCCGCGAGCGTGTCACCGCGCACAGCCTTGGCCAAGTACTCGATGAGCTGCTGGCGCATGGCGGCAACGGTCGTCTCTTGGCCGAGCTTCGTCCACTCGTCCCGGCAGAACTTGGTCCTCGAGTCGTTGCTCTCGTGGATCTGCTGGTAGAACTCGCTGGACTCATGCGGACGCACGTGGTGCAGACTTTGCAGCGCGCTCACGTGGCAGCAGTGCAGCACGACGCCCGAGCGGCCCTTGCGCTGCACCTCGTCGATGCAGTCGGAGATCTGCAGCTCCTCCAGCTGCTTGGCACTCAGCACACTGTCACTCTCGTCGTCCTTCTTGGTGTCGGTGCCGGGCACCATCAGGTCCAAGATGCCCACGAACTCGAAGGCCTCGTTCACCTTGAAGGCGTCCAGCGGCGTGTCCTTGTACTGGCCGTCGTAGACGTAGATGTTGACGGTCTGGGGCAGCAGCAGACTGTCCTCCTGCTGCTCCGCCTCAGCCGGCTTGGTCTTCTTGGCGTGACTCTCGTCCTGCAGCGCTGCAGCCTCGTCCAGAGCCTCCTCCTCGTCTGCGGGTCGCTTGGTGCCCTTAGTTGCCTTTTTACCATCACTCTGACTGGTACTGCAACGACCATCACTCTCGTCTGTCTTTTCAACCAATGAATGATCTGTCTGGTACGCGCGTGTAGCCCAGTCACTCGCGTGCGGGAACAGAGTGACGGTCAGCGCCACACGCTCCACGAGCTGGCGGCGCACGGCGTCGCCGTCTTCAAGCGTGAGCACCTCTCCGCCCAGCAGCACGAGCTCCGGGTCCTGCACGTCGCGCACCACGCCGCGGAACTTGAGCACGCTGCCATCACGGTACGCGCCCCGGCGGAAGCTCCTCTCGTCCAGCACGGGCGCGGCCGCCAGGTCGCGCTCGGCGCCCAATAGTGCGCGCAGGTCCAGCATGGCTTGATGTGTGTATGGCCGATACAAAGCACAAGTGATTTTGGTGGAGTGTAACCTTCGGCGGGGTACGCATCCGTAACCTAACCTAATGGGGTACGGGTTACACAGGGGTATAGTTGAAGTCACAGGTTAAGATCTTCAACACACAATGCATCGCGCGTTGACGATCGTGGCGTTCGTTCTGCGCCACCAGGCGGACGCAGACGCACTGCAAGAGCTCAACGAGGTTGTCTCCAACTTCATTGGCCCCGACCCGAACCTCTCGCTCGCGGCCGCCTGCTCCTTGGGCTCGACGCGGCTGTTGAACTGGATCTGGAACGCCAGCGCTGCTTCCAAAGAAGAACGGACGTCCAGATGGACACTCGGCAACTACCTCCGCTCGGAGCCAAAGTACCATCAGTGGCAGTTCCAAAAGGCGGTGGGGTGGCAGTCGCAAGAGGGGAGTTGGGTCTGGTCAAGTGGCTGTTTGCCCACTTTTCAGGCTGTTTCGTGCCCGTCCTCGTCGTGGAAGACGCTGCTTCGAGTGGACGGTTGGAGATCCTCAAGTTCCTGTTGGAGCACGACGCTGGGAGAAATTGTACACACATGAGGGTGAAAACGCCAATTGGCGGCGAGAACGTGGTGCACTGGAGCAGTCGGAGCATCGTCAATGCTATTGAAAAGGGCCACAAGGACATTGCCAAGTGGCTGTACCAGCAAGTTCCGCATGAAAGCAGCACTGACGACATTCAGATGATCGTTGAGAGCTCTCTGGCGGCGGGGTACATCGATCTCGCGAATTTAGTCTTGCCTCCAGACAGAAATATTCTGGAGTGCGCCCCGTTCTGCCCAAGACCGGAGATTGTTGAGATGGCGTTGGAGACGGCGTATTTTCCGCTGAACAAGAGGTGTGCGGTTGCCTCAATCCAGAATTTAGCTAGAGTTGGGCGACTAGACCTGGTCCAACGCATTGTGCAGCTTTTCTCTCCGCTGCTGTCCCCAGCAGCGATAGACTTCGACTGGACAAGTTGCTGGTATCGAAGTATTAAGGAAGCTTGCACACGTGGGGACCTCGCTATGGTGCAGTGGTTGCTGGACCACCCAGTGGGGCGGGCACTTTGTGCTGAGATGAAGCACAATGTTTCCGTCAACCACTTTCTCCCCATTACAGCTGAAGCAGACCAGGTCGAGGTGATGCAGTATCTCTACCAAGAAGAAATCGCCGGGCAGTACACGGACGCGTTGATACGAGCAGTTCGCAACGGACACTTGAACGCGACGAAGTGGTTGCTACAACACCATTCCTACCTTGGGCGAGTCGCGATTGATTCTGTGATCGACGAGGCTGCAAAGAATGGTCACTTAGAGATTTTGAAGTTCTTCGGCATTTGGATCTATCTGGACAAGCGGCAAATGCATGGTGGCCTCGATCGCGCAAAACGTTGAACTTGGCTGCCTCTAATGGTCATTTGTCCGTCGTTGAGTGGCTGCACGCAAGCGGATCGCAAAGCTGCAGTAGGGCCATGGATAAAGCAGCGATTAATGGGCACCTTGGCGTAGTTAAGTGGCTGCATGGGCATAGATGGGAAGGCTGTACGACGAATGCAATGGACGGAGCCGCGGCTAACGGACACCTGGCCGTGTTACAATGGCTCTTCACCAATACGACAGCTGGATGCACACCGAAGGCGATGGAACTTGCAGCAGCACATGGACACTTGGCTATCGTGAGATGGCTTTTCAAAAACTGCAGCCTCGCTTGTACGTCCAAAATGCTTGACGAGGCAGTATCACATAGCCATCTCCATGTTGTCCATTGGATTCACTCGCAGTTCCCAGAAATCGCACCAACCACGGGCCTGGTGATTTATCCGCCAATCCAGTTCGAAGTAGTGATGTTCATACACGCAAACTATCCTGGCATCTACAGCGCGTCGAACCAGCAGACTCTTGTTGGATTTCTTTCTGGCCCGGACGACAAGATTGCTGTGGAATGGGCGGTGCAGCAAAACCCCAACTACGCGATGCTTCTCCCGGTGAACGATGAACCGGTTGCCACAATTCATCGCTGATCTGGCCGCACCCGAAGGTGTCGAGTGCAATCCTATGGAGTCCTCGCGATGGCAACGTCCGCGGCACTTGTGTAAGTCTGGTGTCGTGTGTATGGAGTGCTCCTCATTGGTTAGTGCACATTGCATTTGCGTTGATTTTGCAGAAACAAGAGTGCAATAGCTTCAAGCTGCAGTGATTATGTCTTCGACCGCTCATTCAGTTTTTGTTGACGGAATCCAAGGCACAAGTTCTAGTCACGATGCCTTCATTCCAGCTGGCCGCGTGCTGTGTCACCAACAGAAGGATCCCATTCTGCGTCCTTCGGAATTTGCTCAGCCCGAGCTGAATTAATGTTGCTATTCATCGACGCTTAGATCTAATTTCATTTATATTGAAAGCATCTGCAAACGGTGTTGATGCTTCTTTAAGATTCTAAGAAAATAAATTCTATGAAAATAAATTCTATGAAAGTAGAAAATAAATTCTATTCTCATAGAATTTACTTCGTTGTAGTATTTTCTTACAGAATGGGCCTGAGGCAGACCCGTTTCTATTTTAGGACGAACGTTTAGAAATGGGTAATTTCTTTTTTCATTTCTTAAAAGAAATGGGTAATTTCTTTTTCCATTTCTAAACTTTCGTCCTAAAATAGAAACGGGTCTACCTCAGGCCCATTCAGTTGGATACGATGCCTCCCGTCCTGCTGCAGGTTGTCGCGTTGGTGCTGCGGTACCGTCCATCCGTCACTTGTTCTCCAGTACTCGGAGCGCTCATCTCCCAGTTCCTCGGTCCGTCCACGAATCTGTCCCTGCGTGAAGCCGCCTCCTTCGGGTCAACTCGACTGCTGGACTGGGTCTGGGATGCGAGCTGCACTTCAGAAGCCTCCAGGACGCCAGGATGGTCCCTGCACAACTACCTGCGCTCCGAGCCGTACTACCACCACTATCAATTCCAAGAGGCTCTCCAAGTTGTTGCTAAACGCGGCGAGTTGGAGATGCTCCAGTGGCTTTTCGGCCATTTCCAAGGCCTCGAAGTACCGTCCGAGGCCGTGACAAAAGCCGCGGAAAACGGCCACCTGCCTGTTCTAAAGTACCTACTGGAACATGACCAAGGACGGGGTGTCCGCCATGAACTGAAGGAAGTGAAGGTGGGCTCGGATGGGTTCGCAGACAGTGTACCAGTGATGCCCCCAGACTGGAGGGGGCCTGGCAATGTGGTGAGATGGGGAGGACACGCCATTCGAAACGCCGTTCTAAGGGAACACCACGACATCGCCAGGTGGTTGCTGGATAACACGCCTCATCAATTGGATGAGAGGGAGAGGAACGGAATTCTGGAAGCTGCGGTGAAGGGAGGGAACTTTGAGCTGGCCAGGTCATTGCTACCTCTGGACCGTGGAGTAGGCGAGTACGTGAGTCGGTGGATGAAAATTGCAGTGGTCGAACAGTTGATGGAAACGACGGATGTTCTCAAGAAAGATCAGGAATTTGCAGCTATGATGCTTTGGAATGCAGCATTGGAGGGAAATTTGGACCTCGTTCAGCGAATAGCGAAACTTCACGAAAGGAAGAAGAAGAAGAACGACGAATGGTTGGAGCGGTGGGAATGGGGAATCGGCGATGCCTGTAAACGGGGTGATCTACCGATGGTAAAGTGGATGATAGAACATCCAACCGGCCGCGGGATTTGTGCGGATATTCAGAATGGCAGACGACACTCCGAATACTTCGACGACGCAGCAGCTGGAGGTCACATTGAAGTGCTTGAATATCTTTTCACTCAAGGTTTTACCGACTTGAAAGCACATGCGCTATTTAATGCGGAGCGTGAAGGCCACTTGGATACTGTGAAGTGGCTTCGCGATCGCTTCTCGTCGTACAAAGAATTCAATAGTACTGATTACGTTGTAGAAGAAGCTGCGAAGAACGGACATTTTGAGATTTTAAAGTTTTTCCACGATCTCGTTCCAAGTCAACACGTTACTGGTGAGAAGAAGAGCAAACGTCAAAGGACGGAGCAGACGACTGACTGGTGGAAGCGGTCAACCGAAGCCATGAACGAGGCGGCTTCTAACGGCCACCTGGAAGTAGTAAAATGGTTCCAAGCCACTCGTTCGGTGAGCTGCTCGACAAAGGCGATGGATGGTGCAGCAGGCAATGGCCACTTAGACATGGTGAAATGGTTGCATGAAAATACCACCGCAGGTTGCACAGTGCGTGCGATGGATGTTGCAGCACGCAACGGCCACTTGGACATGGTGAAATGGCTGCATGAGAACACCACGGCAGGTTGTACGACGAATGCGATGGATACTGCTGCTGCCAAGGACCATCTGGAAATGTGCAAGTGGCTACACGCAAACCGATCGGAAGGGTGCACTGTGCAAGCTGTCGAGTACTCGATCGGACACTTGCGTCTTGGGAGCTGGCTTCGGTCGCACTATCCGGAAATCCAATCGTCAGACAACCGACTGTGGTTGTATCCACGGAATTTATTCGACGCTCTGCTGTTCCTTGAAGCGAACTATCCTAAAGTCTTCACGCCAGAATTCGCACGAGGCACTAGGAGTGACCTCTCTTATGAATACTCCAACGGAAGTGACGCACTAGTTGAAGCCTGGCTGAATGAAAAATACCCTGGACAACCAACTCAGGAGAAAAAGTTTCGACTGTGGACAGCGTTGTAGGCTCGACAAGCCTAACGAATTAGGAGGAAACGTGATTGAAGTGATCGAGCAGCTGATGTATTCAAGGATATGCTTAAAAATCATGAGTTTGCGGCTTCGGCGATTTCATCCACAGCCTACGACTGGACCTGGCCCTCGTCCAGCGTATCGCAAAACTTCTTGAGAGGAAAAAGACGACAAGTTTGGGTGAATAAATGAGAAATGGGGATCGGGTACATCTGTGGCCATGGCAAACAGGTTGCACTCAAACCGGTTGGAGGGGTGTTCCATTCGCGCCGTCGAAGTTGCCATCGGTATTCCCAGGGAAGTTCTCTGGATTTTATATCCAGAGTTTCTCCATAGGTGGCACTCCAGCCTAAAAACGCTTTTACTTCTTATATATACAGAGATAGTAAATCTGTTTCCCGCGTAACTTCTGTTCTGTAGTCTTTAAAACCTTATCTACCTGTTATATCATTCGTGCTTCGATGAAATCCCGCTCTGCAGGGTGGGATTCCTCCCTTAATTTATGGTAAGCTTTTCTTGGATTGAAATGATTACACCAGTCATTCAGTATGACCTCTGTAGAGGAGGTGCTATAATCGATAGCCGGTGCACAACAAAATAACCCAGATGAATGTTGCTTGTGGTCTCGACATCCACCCATAAAACCCATAAATGTTACCCGAAGCTTAGTGGGTGAAATCACCTTCATTTCTGCTATGCAATAAAACACATGGACTAAATATCAGACAGAATACAAACTGCACAAGCGGCAAAGGACACCACTCGTACTTAGTGGTGGTTCAGTTTTGATTAACAGTAAAGCTGGTATTAATACTGTGTCTCCTCATGTCTACACTTTTAAACTGGGGTTTTCCAGCGTCATTTTAGAAGTTTCCTTAGAGCAAGACCCCCCACTCCGCACCCTCGGCTGGAGTCACTACACCGCTCAATAAGCATGATTACCTGCCCCCAAAACTGACAACGAGGTGTGAATAATCTAAGAGTAAGTATTTTTAAATTTAAACAAACAAATTTTATTATATTTTATTACTTCTGGCCCGCTAAGAAGGGGTTTCAACAAGAGAGCAGCAAAATATCTGATATTATTAGACATAGATGTTGACGTAAAATGGATATGACACTGGACGCCTACCAAAACTAGCTTAAAAGCGCCTTAACCCTTTCGCGAGCACTTGTGTTGGTTATACTATACAAAGCAAAGACATTTCACTTTGAAACAGGGCATTCTGCCCCTAACTAGTGTGTAGCCATTCCGACCCTTCGCGGCTGTGTGAACTCAAAACGGGCAATCTGCCCCCAACGATTTCAACACGGTACTCCTCTTCGCGTTCTCCTATTGGTCATAAACGAAAGATTTACCATCTCTAGGGATCTGACAGGACACCTTGTGCATTGCGATTGGCTGGTCTCGTGCAGAAGCTTCTTCAAGCCCCCGAGGTATCTTACCGATATCTTTCACGCACGTGCCAGCTTCGGCCCACTTTCGAAATCTCAGGACCAAGATCAGCACGTTCCGCTTCGACGGCCGCTTTGACGCTTCGGCCTACTTCCGGAAGCCCGGGAGAAAGATCATGTCGTCTCAAGGGAAGCGGAAGGTGACAACTCAGGAACCAAGCGCTGCCAAGCGCTCGCGGCGTGATCTAAGGTCGTCGACTGCGACAACTACTGAAGATACGCACGGTAAGTCTGTGTGGGCAATGAGGATATATGCTGAAGCTGACGTTTGATAATGTAGATGACAGTGTGTACTTTAAAGAATTGTGGCGTCTTCTTCGAAGTCAAGGTTGGACATCGAAGCCACCGCCACTGCGGCGAGGGTTGGATACTGGGTATCGCTACATCCGCCCCGGGTGCAGCGCGAGTGGCCGAGAAGGAATCGATTTTTTTGTTGGAGAGCAGGCTCTTGTAGAACACTACAAGACATCGCAAGATGACGCTGGACGAATTGTCATAGACGGTGATACCATTTTGGTTCGTTCAAGCGTAAGTACAGTGAACCCAACCAATACTGCTACTATGAGAACGCGCAATGAGAACGCAGCAACTACTGAACCCACAACGCATACGGATTGTCGTGATGTTGGGAGTAGTGCTGGCAGGCAAGCATGCCAGGAAGGTAAGAAAGCTTTGGCGTAAAATTAACCATACAAAGTGATGACACATTATGCACTTTTGAAACAGGTACTGAAACTGTCACTGGTAGCACGAAAGAATTTTTGAGCGAAAACTACAGGAGTACAAGTGTTACTGATGAATGTACATCACAGCTTGAGAGTGAACAATTTTCCGTTGACGGTTCAAGTGATTCTGAGGGCACCATCCTCATACCAAGCAGTTCCGATGATGCAACAGGATCGGATTGGGAAGTTGTAGTTGAAGAGAACCTCTGTCCTGGCTATAACGATTCGCCAGACCACGTGCTATCTGAGGGTACTGTGAGTCATGAACTCGTATCTACGCAAGAAAATGGAGCAAGCCACGAGTGTGGAGCTGATCGACTACATGAGGCTGGTCGAGAACGAGGAAGTGTAGCTGATGGTGGACGTGGAGCTGGTCGAGGTCGTGGAGCTGATGGTGGACGTGGAGTCGGTCGAGGTCGTGGAGATGATGGCGGACGTGGAGTCGGTCAAGGTCGTGGAGCTGGTCGTGGACGTGGAGTTGGTGGTGCAAGTCGTGGACGTGGAGTTGGTGGTGCAAGTCGTGGACGTGGAGTTGGTAATGCAAGTCGCAGACGTGGACGTGGAGCTAGTCGAGGGCGTGGGGCTAGTCGTGGACGAGGAAGTAGGGCTGGTCGTGGACATGGAGCTGGCCGTGGATATGCAGCACCCGTCGGTGGTCGTAACGAAGGTGATCATGGAGAGAGTGGGGACGGTCCGGATCTGTCTGTTGCTCAAGAGAACATACTCAATCCCGGTGTTAATGAAAGTGGAGTGGATGGTTCAGACGATACCACCCATGTGCAAGAATTGAATAATTTGCAGGGGTCCGAATTGTACATGAATTGTTTGGTTGCATTCACGCCATCAAAGGAAAAATGGCTCCTGACCAAAACTTTAGCGCCATTATTCCGGCAGGTTGGTACCGCGTATATATATGGACGCGTGTGCCAACTAGTGAAGAAGGCGAGGCAGGCTCCGCTTTACGAAGTTAGATGGCTGGACACCATGTTCAATAAAAGTGTTGAACTTTCAATTGGGGTCATTCAACGCGGTATTGAGAACTATCGCTTGCTTCAAAGAACGGCTTCAAAGCCCAGCTGGACAGAGCTCACCGCAGCTCCTGCAGGAGATGATATTCCCGAAGATGCCGTAATAGAAGATCTTGAGGAAGTGGAGGGTCTGGACCGCCTACGATTTGATCCTGATCAGCCGTTACCCACGTCCCTGATCGAAGTGGAGGCTGTCAAAAGCATGTGCTTTGATCCAAGAGTTCAAATGTGCGCCCCTGATGATCTTTATAAACACAGTGACGAGGCAACAACAACCCGCGTAAGACCCGAGTCTGTGTATCAGGTCACGCATTCTGCTTCATCCAGCTTTTTGGCTTATATTCCGATATATTTTTGAAATCAAGTTGTCAACGAAAGCAATGCGTACGCCGTCGTGAAAGGTGTACATCTCTCTCCACCAATTACTCTTCCGGAGCTCATGACGTTCATTGGGATACTGTTTTTTATGGCGATCAATGACAAATGCGAATATGTTAACTACTGGGGGGTGCAGCCGGAAGACGCAATTGTCGGTAATCAGAAGTCCTCCGGTCTTGAGCGCATCATGTCGTTGCGTCGTTTTAAGCTTGTTCGAAAGCTTTTCTGCTTCCGTGCTTCACCTCCGGGATATCGTCGTGATCCTGCGGCGAGAATACGACCCCTATTGAATCTACTGAAACGGACCGGTGGTGCTTACATCGAATTGGGGAGAGATCTTGCTCTCGATGAGTGCAGTGTTGCTTGCCGGTCCAAATTTGGGCGTCACGTCATTATGTTCAACCCGATGAAACCTACAGGTAAATACCACTTTCGTCTGTACACACTTTGCTGTGCAACGACGTGGATCTCTGTGAACTTTCGGTTTCACTGCAGCAGCAATATTATGGATAGACTGGAAGATGTAGTGGATGCCCACGAAGTCGCACGACTCCAGAGAGAAATGGCAGACGCCAAAGTTTCGACTGTTCGTCGACTGGTTCTCGAAGTTGCGCGGCCTGTTTACGGATCTAATCGCATCCTAAACATGGACAATTATTACACGTCTGTACAACTACTACAATCCTTACGTCTGAAGGGTTTGTACGCACGAGGTACAGTGCGTGGTTCAAGCCGGCACTTCCCGAAGCATACTGTTCTTGACCCTAAAACAGCCTCTCGTGGCGATTGCCGCCAAGGCGTCTCGCGTGAGAATAGCATTGTAGCTGCATCCTGGTGGGATGGTAGCATGGTTCAGATGGTCTCAAGTGCTGACGCTTCCACTGTAACGACGGTGAGCCGCCAGGTCGACAAAACGGCTCAAGCCTATCCTGCTCCAACGTGTGTAAAAGCCTACAATAAGTACATGCAAGGTGTGGATCGGTTCGATCAATTTCGCGGAAGGTTTTCTATCGCAGATGGTCACTCCTACAAGAAATGGCATAAAAAGCTTGCTCTTGCCTTGATCGATTTTGCTCGAGTCAATGCATACCTGACACGCCGAATGGTGGTCGACACGTCCAAGGACCGCGACCCGCACCGGACGTTTATGATTGAGCTGGCCGCGGAATTGATATCGGGGAAATGGACCGATGCACCCGGTGATTGCAGGATGGCGTTTGATAGTAGCTTCAGTGCAAGCGGTGCGGTAGGGGCAATTGAATCCATCGAGCACAATGCCTCCGAAGCACCTGAAACCTCACAAAAAGACTGCGTAGCTGTTGCGTCCGAGCAAGCGTTGAAGGAATGCTATCGAAAGCGTCGTGGGTGCGTGATTTGCCGTTGGGAAAATCGTTACGCAACCGAAAAAACAGACTACTGCGGATAGTGGCTAGCCGCACAGAACGTTCTGTACAATGTTCTGTCCAATGACAGAACAGCACACAGAACAATACCTTTAACAATTCGTACGTTACCCTTTCAAAGATTATATGCTGTACAAATTTGTAGTTGACATGGCACACAAACTACTTCACACAATTATCTTCAGCAGGCATGTCGACCTACTTTTGCTTCTGCTTCGAGCTGCCCGCCTGTGAGGGCTTTGCTGCTCTGCTGCGATCCATTGGCCGGAGAAGACTCTTGCTTCCGCTGCGAGCTGTCTCGAACGGTTGGTGTGGTGTTGCTGCTGTGAGCCTCTCGACCTGGTGGAACTCGGCGCGTATTCAACAAACGTTGATACTTGACCGTCTTCAGCGCACTCTCTCCGTTGCCTGACATGAAGGCGCCGCTACCACCTGCTCATTGGCCGGATACAAATGCCCGAGGGAACTCTTGCAGTCGCCATCGCTGCTTGTGCCATATAGTGCGAATCCGTACCGGTGAACAACGGCATTGTTGTGTTGCCGAAGTAGTTGCCCTCGCACCAATCTCGAACGAGTGACCCTTGTTGCCCCAAAAAGTTGTTGGCAACGTGCGTGAGAACATTGGCTTCCCTCTCACCACCCATCGTCGCCGAACGGCCCGAGGTGCCGTGGATGTAGTTGTTGAGCATGCTGAACCGAGTCCTGTCGTAGTTCATGAACGACCAGTTGTGGTGTCCGCATGATCATCGGTAACTCGGACTTCGACGGGAGCACCGACTACTCGTCATCGTGCGGGGAGTCGGTACTCGCCTTGTTGGTCGTACCGGTAATGAACTGCCGGTCGACACGCGAAATCTCGATGTGGTCGGGCCAAATCATCTTCATGGCTGTGCTGTCACCGTTGTTGCCTTTCATGTAAATGCCATCGCCACCCCAGACCAAGTGGTGGTTGGCCTCCGTGATGTGAGCGTTCTACACGATGATATTGTCGTCGACACGCATCAGGCCTTTGCCCATGATGTACTATTACCGATACCCCGAATGGTATTGCTGACTGTAACGGTCATGGCTTCAGAGCTTATCATACGTCACCTTCACACTGGTACCACCGGTGCAGCCACCCGTGGCCTCCATGTTGGGGCTCTTGACGAGAAGAGGACATCCACGTGAGCGCTGACTAAGGACAGCAGTATCTCCACGGTTGCTTTGGATTCGAGTCGAGGGTATCATACAATTATACTAGTTTGACGGCCCCCTTGTCACAAGGCTTGTGTTGCATATTCACTCGTGACCTTTTACCGTGTTACCCCTCTTCGATGCTAGCGCACCTAGTACGTGGGTGGGAAGAGGTATGAAAGCGGCGCTATTCGGCGCTGAGCTGTCGGCAATTAAATACCTTCGTGGGTGAGGATACGGATTTTGGCTTGCGTCGAGCGCTCTAAATTAAGTACATCTTCGAACAGTTCTAAATTAATTTAAGTACAGTACTTCTGCGGTATAGACCTCTTGGCTGGTTTTATCAATTTGCTTATTACAGAAAAAGCAGTGCGGGAGCGGAGGGAAGCGCTGCGAATGCTGGAAAGTATGACTGACGAGGTGGAGCAGGAGAAGCAGAACGTGATTGATCATGAACACACAAGGGAGACGCATGAGACCGAGCTAGCGCAGCTGAACGAGGTGCGGAAGGAGATCCAAAATAGAGCTGCGACGCCAATTTCATTGTGGACAGTAAACCCGGAGAATACACAGAAAGAAGCAGGTCTTGCCTCCGCTACACAGGAAACACCGCGCCTGTATTGGGCGAGATCGGTTAGTTGGCGAGCGACTCGCGCATTGTGGGGCGACGTGGCAATCGCTCTCAAGACAATTCACCTCGATACGCTGGTACGTGGGCATGTACGCGATCGGCTCGTTGTGCTACCGGTAGCTGAGTATGAATTTCCTAGTGCATCGTGGACAGGTGCAGCAGCCCCGACGCCTGTTGAGAAGGTCAAGTTCCTGGTGATGCGCTCTAGCGCGTTGATATCTTCACTCGGCTGATGGTTGTGACGCTCAGGCAGTTCGCCGAGATCGTGATCGTTGAGGTGGCAACTGGGAGCTGCATGTTGGTAAAATATGGTTCTAAATAGTGTTCGTGGATGCTGTGTTCGTGCCTTGTAGGTGAATCGCCGCATGCCGTGGCTCTATCCGCTCCTGATGGACCTCGTGAGGGTGTCAAATGCCGAGGTACGAGCAGCGCTCGCCAGCGTGTTCAGCAAGGTCGTTGGTCTGCGGTTCCGGGTGGTGCTTGTCGCTATGTCGGACGTGCTTGGCGGTAACGGATCACAGTGACCAACATCGCGCCGTCCTTCGCGTCAGCGTTGACACTCGTGATCAACGTCCCGTTCAACACCATCAACGCTCAAGATCAACTCAACGGGGTCTACAGAGTTCACGATAAGCCAAGCTCCGCTAAATTGCACTTACGATAAATCAAAATCGCTAGTAACCGAACTGCTGGACGCCCATCAACCTTCCTGGGTAATATTCGTCTAAGACACGCTACCGAAAATAAATGACGTACGCAACTTTGGTGCGCTTTCACTTCTTGTTTTTGTCGTTAACCTGACTTGTCGCTATGGACGGGAAAGCTCGAGATACTACATCTTCGAGACTCGCTTTTAAGTCATATAGATGAATAGATATTTAACATATTCAAAACAACACAAACTGTTTGCCCGATTTTTATAAGCTCTCAATAACATGGTATCGTTTTGGAAGCGAGATGTTCGGTTGACGTCTTCACAAATATGTTTTCTCCACTCGCTCGAAGAAGATGAAAGTGGTCTATTCAGCATTGGTTATGAAGTTGATGTGTGACGTTCACTTGTGCGCAGAGTACAGTATTGCGGTAACTACTGTACACCTCTAAGTTGTTCTGTGCGTCGTTCTGTACAATCCCACAGAACAATGCACAGAACAATTGATTGTTCTGTCCGGCTAGCCACAGCCACTACTGTGGAAATCACAATGTGTGTTTGTGCCGAGTGGTGTATCCGGGCGAAGCGATGGCTTTCATGTGTCCCGACACTACTCTGACCTGCTGGCAAAAGTTTCACATGTTCTACTTTCCCAAGTCGTTGTTCTCTGCAAAAGGCAACATCCGAAAGCTGGCAGATCTGTACAAGTTGAAACGAGCCCACAACACGCGAGTGGAAAGTGGGCTGGCCACTCCAAACGTATCTTCTTAGATAAAAAAATAGGATTGAGCCAGGCGCATTAATAAACACCAATGTAAAGCAACACATGCAGCGAGATCTGGCCGGCATTCGACTCGGCCAGCATCTCCATCGTCCTGGACATCATCACGCCCAGCACAGCCACGGAACGCGGTGCCAGCAGCACGAGCAGCGAGATCTGGCCGGCATTCGACTCGGCCAGTATCCGTATCGCCCTGGAGATCATCACGGCCAGCAACAGTCATGGAGCGAGCGGTGCCCCCAGCATAGCAGCGAGGTCTGGCCGAGGTTAGACCCGGCCAGCACCTTCATCGTCCCTGGAGATCATCACGGCCAGCAATCGGATCGTGGAGAGCGGCACCAGCGGCGAGACCCAACCGGCAGTCGACTTGGCTAGCGTCTTCAACAGCAGCAGTGGGAACATGGACAGCGTCGCCACATAGTGATGGCGACCACAATGTGTTGGGTGGCCGGCGAATTCGGAAATGAGAGTTGATTTCGGACGCAAACCGCGGCCCTCGCGCGCACGACACAGCGGCGGGTCGCTCTTTTTGGCGCCATTCAGATCTGCCAATCATCAGCCAAATACGCAAGATTCCGCCAATCATTAGCCAGATACGCAAGATTCCACCAATCAATACAGTATTTTATAACATCAGCCAATCAAGGAGAAGCGGGGACATGGAGAAAACCAAAAAGCTTGGACAAGGCACGAAAAGCTTGGGACCTGCCACTGATAACAAGAAAATTACATTGCGAATGAGCACCCAATCGTACCCAATTTTGAGATTCAATTAAGAGAAAAAGAAAACAACAACATGAAGAAATAGTGGCCGAGCCGCCAAGTAAGCTTACATCATTTTACTTCACGGCGGCACGTCCCATACTTGAAGTAGTATGGGACGTGGCGCCGTGAAGTCCTCTTCCTTGTCACCTCTAACCTGCCACTAGAAGATGAAGATGGCGGTGAGGCACATCCCCGTGAAGGCGGAACCCTCCGTGCGGAAGGTCGCTGCGTACGAGAGCGTCGGGAATCCGAGCAGCTGAAGTGGGCCGTGCAGGCCCGCAACTCGATGCCCAGCATGGTGCAGATGCCGCTAAGGGCACGAGCCACGCGATGTAGCCCAGATTGTCGGCGCAGGCCTTCTCCCAATGTGTCCACCAAGCTCTCGGTCAGCGTCCTGGAGTGGAAGTACACGGTCTCTAGTGGGTGTCCGCCTTCTTCGTAGCAGCGCCCACCGACCTCGGTTGGAGGTCGAGTCGAACTCGTCCTCCTGGTCACTTGAAGCACTTGAGGATGCAGACGAGGAGTAGGGCCCTTCGGTGGGAGCTCGAGCAATAGACGTAAAAATGATTGCGAAATTGCAACTACAGGATTTTTTGTACCGAAAATATGTATTCTGTGTGGGCATGATATTGAATATATTATTATTCCTAGTCTACCGTACTGTAAATTGCAATACTGTCGCTGGGCAATGAATGATCATTACGGCGTTTATTTACCTTTTTCCAATACTATACTATACTGTATTCCCATGTTCTGTATTTTTCGTCTTCTGTTTGCAGCGATATAATGTATGTATGTATGTATGTATGTACTTAGTACTGCAGTATACTTCACTTCGTGGATATGCAGCGAGTGCTGTTCTTCATTCGGAACCACCACAAGAAGAGGTGCCGAAAATGAAGTGCACTTGTTTTCAAACTAAATATACTCGCATCAGCTATGTATAACCTCTGTTTGCTATTCATTCTCAAACTGCAACACCTGTACTGATAACCAGCTTACAGAAGCAATATCTCAAGTTTGTGATGAACTATCCATTTTATTGGCATCACATCTACATCTATGAATTTCTAGCGATACTAGTGCCAGATAGACCACGTTGCGTGCATCAAAGTGGCCAAGTACTGGTGACTAACCTCCGGTGTGTCGAAATCACCACTTGATGAAACGTCAACACGGTGCCAACGTCTACCTCGACGAACTCTACAGCTTCAGAGGGATGCAGTCCTCTGTAAAACAGCAAAATGATACGCGTTAGTTCACGTACTCACAACAAGGTCAACCTCAACCGGTATCAAACAACGTACTGTAGATCTGCCACACGGTCTTCGTGTCGAGGGCCTGGAAGCCCAACCAGTAGAACCGCATCTGGCAGCCGCTGCCCTTGCACGACGAGTAGTCCACAGGGAACTCCGTCTTGACGTTGTCGTTGTTGTGGCCGTACGTGCTTCTGCAGTCGTCCGCGTACAGCACCTTCTTTCTGCCGAGCCAGATCTCACACGGACCGACGTGGATGAGGCCGCGGTTGAAGACAGCCTTGCCGTTCGTCGGAATGGGCTGCGGCGTGCCGTTCGGGTCAGTCCAGCCGCAGTCAGGGCCGTACTTCGACGTGTCGTCCAGGAGCGTCTTGAGGTCCTTGAAGTTGTTGGCCGACTTGAGCGACTTGAACACCTCAACGCTCTTGTCGGTGTTGCCGTACCAGTTGGGGCTCTTCCACACGGGGTCGATCTGCACGTTCCAGTCCGACCTGGCGGGGCCCTTGAACTGCGACTGGGGGATCAGCATGTAGCCGTGGGCATCGACACCGGGGGCCGAGGCAGCCATCAGCACGGCGGCAGACGCGATAGCAGTAGAAGTCTTCATGGTTGAGGAAGTGCTTGGGTTTCTTGGGTTGCTGTCGCTTGGAAGGCAAATTTGAAAGTGGTTGGGTTGAAGAGGTCGCCACGAACATGATACTGAGTGCTTTCATCCTGTTCGAGGCTGTTGGAATTTGCAGATCGTAGGCAAGTCAAGCGCTACCATGCAAAACGTGCGATTGAAGCTTGACTTAGACAGTGTCAATCGCACACCGGTTACCGGATGCTGTAATTTGTTTCGAAGAAGCGGCCAAAGCCAACATTGTGATGGGGACTCATGCAGTCTGGAAACTATGAACTGTACAACGTTGAGCGGAAGAGAATCGTCTACTGCATAGAAGTCCGTCAGCCAGTCAGTCGTCTTGGATCCAATTATTTGTCGTACCGGTACCGGTACTTCCTTGGGTTTAACTCGTCACCGTTGTCGTCAAAAATTGCAGCCCCGCGAAGTACGTGTAGCTAACCGCGGGATTGCAATTTTGGGAAGGATGCGGAGACAGCGGAGGTTATGCTGACAAATTTTATTAATACAATATTTAACTTATTAACCGTACCACTGGAAATTAATCGTTAATACGGTGGACATGCACACGATCACCAAAGTGCTGGCTGTTTTGGACATTCGCTCCTGTATCAGAGGCGGATGAAGCGACTTGACGAACACTTGCCATGTGAGCAAGTGTTTCGGAAATGTATCCACGTCGCATACCTTCAACAGCACAAAACTGTTATAGCTTGTCGGCTTGACAAACTACGCCACACCGTACATGTATCAAGTGTCTCAATGAGTTGGTCGTATGAAGCTTTGTGGGCGGTTCCTGAGTCTGTGTGTGCGTCTTTGTATTCATAGAAGAATAGTGCCCAAAATACGTATGTGTATGGATACCGTCGAATTGGGAGGATCGATACATATGTGGTGCCTCGGACAAGATTCTTGATGTCGTTTGGAGGAAATAGGACCAACACACGCCCACCCCCCGCACTTCCCAATCTGCGGCCGAGCCCGCAGACCAGAGTCCGGACAGAGACGAAGACCTCCGAGAGCCAGTAAAACTGGCCCCCTTGCCTTGGGTGGGAAGTCCCTCATACTGAGGCCAAGGTAAAAAGGGGGGAGGCCTTCTCTCCACTGCGTGCGCCGCGGGGGCAGCGCAGTGGGCAACCCGAGAGGTGAAGCCTACCGTAAAGTTACGACCCGAGGGGAGGGGGCGTCGGCCGCCGGAGCGTGTCGACCCCCTGAACCATTGCGAATTAATTCCTGCTCTTCTTCGTCCAAGTCCAAGACGCCACCCCGTTCGCTGCGCCCAAGCCCAGTTCCATGGTAGTGAACTCCTCCGAGACCGTGGTGCCCCGTTGAGATCCAGTACCGGACCGTATTTGTAGGAGCAAGCACGTCCAGACACCTCTCCGTCCAGTGATGACAAGGTTCCGCAAGCGCACGTTTTCTTCAAGACCGTCAAGGAGAGCAAGAATTTCCGTCCCATAAGGAGATGTCAGGATCAGTGTCAAGGCGCAAGCTAGATGGCGTAAACGCTCCGGTTGAGATCCGGTCGCCCGTGCCCGCCCAATGTCCCCTGTCCCAGTGCGATGCAGTGCCCCAACCAATGAGCTACCATCCGGATCGACCGTGCACGTATAACTAACCCCGGACTTGGTCAACGAGTCCACGGGACCTCTTTGGAGTGCCCCCCCGTGACGTCTGAAGTCCCAAGCCAGCAGAATGAGACAGCGAGGAGGATGCAAGCGAAGTCATGGTAGATGACAAGAATCTCTCAGCTTTCAAGCAACTAAGTTATTTGCTCGAGTAGGTAACTAGTTAAATTGAACCAGCTGACTCTCTCTCACCAACACACGCCCACGCGCGGCCAGCACACACAAGGGTGGGCGACATCTAACGGGGAATGCTAAGGCCCGTTCTCAACCGATGCGTTTTTTGGACGCATGCATGCTAAACGCACGCATGACGTTTTGATTGGTTAAATGGACGTGTTACGGCACGTACACATGCCACGAACTTCGGACGCATGCGTCCTCGTGCGTTATCGAGTTTTGACCAATCATATCACCCTCCCTTCTTGACGCTGTGAGAACTTGTCTTTCGCCTTCCTGCAATTCGAGCCAAAATTGTGCTTTCTGCGACGCTTGAATGTCGTCCAAATCTTGTCGGTCAAAGTTTTTCCCTGCATCACTGATCAGATTAGTCTTCGCTGCTAAGACGAATCTGTACTTCACAATATACTTACCCGTTATCTCGATGAGCCGATTGATCATGTCCTTGGACATCAGACAATTAATCAGCCGGAACATGCAATGTTTTGTACGTCTAGTATTGCCTGCGGCTTGCATCGAAGCCGATGACGCACGCTCGCCGCTGTTGACAAGCCTGTCATAATGGCGAAGACATTTGATCCGATCCGCCTTGTTGGTTCGGGAGTGGACTTTAATTGCGCGCAGAGTACACTCTTTTCTAATCAGATCCATGGACATTTTATCGTAGGGCTCCCAAGCAAAGTACCCCTCAGTTGCCGAACCACTAACACCAGCAGAGGCCACACCAGCGCTTTGTATCGGTACTCCCCCGCTGTTTTGCGGGCGACCACCAACACCTGCTTGGCCTTCACGGTCGCCTTGACCGGCCTTCCGAACTTGACTGTCGATTACGCGAGGCTGGTTAGGTGGATCTCGCGACACACTAACCAGTTCAGCTGTCAGATTGCGTGCCACTAAAGGCGGCGGCGATGACGCGGGGGCCGTGTAGACGTCTGGAGCCTGGTACGAGGGAACGGGAGCCACGAGCGGGTATGGAGTCTGGTACGAGGGGACTGAAGCAGCGTGACCCTGCTGCACGGTAACTGGGTCTTCAGGTAGGACTGCAGCCGCCTCATTCCGCTGGTGGTGGGGTGAAGCCTGCTGCGACGGGACTTGTGCGGCGTGGGCTTGCTGCATGAGTTTCGAGTTGTGGTGAAGCCTCCCCTTCACTGAAGGGGGAGGGGCAGCTTACAAGTGATTGGCTTCTGTCTTGACACGCATCGTCCAATAAGAATCTAGTACTTTCATTCTCAACCGAAGCGTGAGGGGTAGGGCACGCATGCAGCGCATGCGTTCACTTGACGCACCGGTTGAGAACGGGCCTAAGGAGGGCACTCATCGGGAGGGCCCTCGTTACAGAGAGAGCATTTGGGTAAACAGATGACAGGAGCTAACGCCCCAAATGGGCAACCCGTAAGCCCAAAAAATGTTGACCCACGTTGGCTGTTGTGGGTCAACTTGGGTATTGACCCGATTTCTTTGTTAGAGGTCAACTACGCCATTGACCCGGTTTCATCGTCTACGGTCAACAAACAGTGGTGGGGGTCTACGTTTTGGGAAATACCTCGTCGTGGGTGACCCACAAACGTTGACCCGATGCTACTGTTTCGTGTCAACTGTAGGTAGTTGCTTTGAGAGAAAACGTTATATTCTCTAGCCAACAACTGAACTAATGCCTGATCAGAAGCCAACACCCGTTGTCAGCTTTACTTGTGCTCGGTGGTAGCATTGACAAACAACGGAACGGACGTTGCGTAATTATCAATATTGTGGGCGTCATTTTTAAATATTAAGGATAAAACAACTAACAAACGAAGTGGTTCATACATGTAGTAAAAATTAGAGATGGCTGAGCCTGCATAACTATAATTAATTGTAGTAAGTGATAATCTGCTCTTAGTTCCTAGCTGTGCGATTACAAAGGGCGGGGCACTTGAGAAGCCTTCGTTAGCAGAGACAAATGCCAACTACTGAGAAGTAGACTAACATGTAAAACAACTTGCAGCAATAGGCACTTGTCATAACCGCCCAGTTGCGTTGCTCGGGAAAACTTGCGCTGCCACGCAACGAAGCCACCTCATTCAGACACTTATCTAGAGATGATACTACAAACGACCTAAAACCAAGATAAGTAGTAGTTTCCTGGCGCTTGCACTCGATACGCCGAGCGATATATGCAAGATTAATATCAATAAAACACGCACTTCCATAGATGCTTATGTTCTCAACATACATGTATTATAATAATATGTTGAGAACATGAGAACATAACAAGCATCGATAAGAGTGAGAACTTTTTATTATAAGATAAAGCAGCAGTATGGAATTTATTTGCTTTGGCTATTCATATTGGTTACAGTTTGGGGGCTACCTCCGCCCAGGGCTGCATCTTCCGCGTTCAGAGTTCATATCACGGAGACGATTCTCCTGGCTCTAATGTTGATGTTGCCACTTTTTGGAGCTCCGCCGATATGATACAATACGGTTAGATGATAGTTCATTTGCATTAGTTTGCGACCATCATTTAGACAGAGTGGAATTTAATGATAAGTGAGATCAGATCAGAATACAACTCTGTTAGCATTTATTCTAATATCTCCACAACAACAAATTATTTGCGGAACTCTTTTAAAAAATGTAACAGAAGTTAACATTTATCTTAGGAATTCGGTCGACTACTATATATATGAAAGCACCCACGACGATGAAATCAGGTCAATGAATTGTTGACCCTCAACGATGAAACCAGGTCAATGGCGTAGTTGACCTCTAGCAAAGAAATCGGGTCAATACCCGCAGTGGATGCAGTTGACCCACAACAGCCAACGTGGGTCAACATTTTTGGGTTTATAGATTGCCCATTTGGGGCGTTAGCTCCTGTCATCTGTTTACCCAAATGCCCTATCTTTAACGAGGGCCCTCCTTAGGCCCGTTCTCAACCGGTGCGTCAAGTGAACGCATGCGCTGCATGCGTGCCCTACCCCTCACGCTTCGGTTGAGAATGAAAGTACTAGATTCTTATTGGACGATGCGTGTCAAGACAGAAGCCAATCACTTGTAAGCTGCCCCTCCCCCTTCAGTGAAGGGGAGGCTTCACCACAACTCGAAACTCATGCAGCAAGCCCACGCCGCACAAGTCCCGTCGCAGCAGGCTTCACCCCACCACCAGCGGAATGAGGCGGCTGCAGTCCTACCTGAAGACCCAGTTACCGTGCAGCAGGGTCACGCTGCTTCAGTCCCCTCGTACCAGACTCCATACCCGCTCGTGGCTCCCGTTCCCTCGTACCAGGCTCCAGACGTCTACACGGCCCCCGCGTCATCGCCGCCGCCTTTAGTGGCACGCAATCTGACAGCTGAACTGGTTAGTGTGTCGCGAGATCCACCTAACCAGCCTCGCGTAATCGACAGTCAAGTTCGGAAGGCCGGTCAAGGCGACCGTGAAGGCCAAGCAGGTGTTGGTGGTCGCCCGCAAAACAGCGGGGGAGTACCGATACAAAGCGCTGGTGTGGCCTCTGCTGGTGTTAGTGGTTCGGCAACTGAGGGGTACTTTGCTTGGGAGCCCTACGATAAAATGTCCATGGATCTGATTAGAAAAGAGTGTACTCTGCGCGCAATTAAAGTCCACTCCCGAACCAACAAGGCGGATCGGATCAAATGTCTTCGCCATTATGACAGGCTTGTCAACAGCGGCGAGCGTGCGTCATCGGCTTCGATGCAAGCCGCAGGCAATACTAGACGTACAAAACATTGCATGTTCCGGCTGATTAATTGTCTGATGTCCAAGGACATGATCAATCGGCTCATCGAGATAACGGGTAAGTATATTGTGAAGTACAGATTCGTCTTAGCAGCGAAGACTAATCTGATCAGTGATGCAGGGAAAAACTTTGACCGACAAGATTTGGACGACATTCAAGCGTCGCAGAAAGCACAATTTTGGCTCGAATTGCAGGAAGGCGAAAGACAAGTTCTCACAGCGTCAAGAAGGGAGGGTGATATGATTGGTCAAAACTCGATAACGCACGAGGACGCATGCGTCCGAAGTTCGTGGCATGTGTACGTGCCGTAACACGTCCATTTAACCAATCAAAACGTCATGCGTGCGTTTAGCACGCATGCGTCCAAAAAACGCATCGGTTGAGAACGGGCCTTAGCGTTCCCCCATCTAACACACAAAGCATAGAAGGGCCACCGGAGGCGAGCGGGTGTGAGGAGCGTAGCCAGAGCAAACCCGCGCGGGGAGCCCGCGAAGCAGGGCCGCGCGGTATTTGCGGAGGCGGGCCCAGCGACGAGCTCCTCAGCGAGAGAACTTACAATCTTTAAATCGAGAGCGAAGCGCGGCTGGTCACTTTTATGGCGTGACCTGCAATACTCAATTATAAAATCGTGCGTCAGGTGGGAGGTCAGGATCCATAGTTTATCCTTATCAAAAGGATTTGCTGTGTGTTCTTACGGCATTAACGGGTGTTCCGCATGTTCTGTCTGTGGTTTGCAGGACTCGCACTTGTTGATGTAAACCGAACACCGGAAACATATGAGTTCAAACTGTGCCCAAGAACTGAAGGGACGTTCGTGTTGTTGCACCAAGTTCGTAAATTCAGTACATGTACAGTAGACTGTCGTCTAAGATCTTAATCCAACCATGTCCGTCGACAGCTCGAGCAACACAGCGGCGGATCCAGCGCTCTGCGATACTTAAGCCTAAGTGTCCTGATTCAGAGCAGAAGGCATTAGCGACAACGCTTTTTCTAGGATTCTTATCATGCTTCAGCGATTTGCCTGCGCTGCTACGTAGCGTAGCGACACCGCCGGAATCGCTCACGAGCAAAATCGGACACTCGCTCCTCGCGTCGATTGTGTTTCGCTCGACCGCAGAGTGCAGCTTGCCTATTCACAAATGTAGCGATTTTGGAGCTGCGATTCGCTAGTGCAACAGCGGAAGCAAGCACAATCTGCTAAATACTAGGATAGTATCCCCAAGCTTCCCATTTTTCCATGCCCGCACTTGGATCGTATAATACACTTCAACTTTCGTTCTGATCACCGATCACACGTTTGCCAGTCCCGGATAAGAATTGCTGACGCAGCGATCTACCGCAAATAGCAAATTGGAAGCACTCACATTTTCTTTAGATCACATTTACATTTATAGCATTTTAACGAGACTACTATGGCAAATCCAGGTGCTGCTTGTTGCTTTTGTGGCAAATTGAATTGTGTCTGCTATTGTCTTGCTTATCCTAATCGGTTCAATCCTCTCTGCTCGTCTTCTATATGTAGTGCCCCTGGGTGCGGCCCTTTACCCGAAGGGAGAATGCATGTCGATTACGCTGTGCTGTTTACCCCAGCAGTTGGCTGTTGAGTGCTGGTGTGGTGCCACGGAGTGCTGGTCTCGATTGCTCGAGCTTACCAACCTCTCCTGAATACTGGTGGTGG
Organism: Phytophthora fragariae; assembly: GCA_009729435.1. Taxonomy (NCBI): domain Eukaryota; phylum Oomycota; class Peronosporomycetes; order Peronosporales; family Peronosporaceae; genus Phytophthora; species Phytophthora fragariae. The sequence continues at coordinate 200,571 of QQOI01000075.1, read as the reverse complement.
TTGTTCTTGTTTGTTCTTGCAGCCAAGGAATGTAGGTAGCCGACGAAGTGTTGCATGCATGCGATGCAGGAGGAGCATGGCTGTGAGAATCCCCACAGTGCCCCCCAAGCCGTGCTTACTCTTGCAGAGCAGCAACTGCGGCACGAAGTCCGTCGGAAGAGCTCTCGGCAACGTACTCAGCCACTTTGGCTGGCACATCGTTGTGCAGTTCTTCCAGGCCTTCGTACGAGTTCTCTGCATCCTCCAAACCTTGCCACGATACCTCCAATTCCCAGCGCGACAACTCGTCATTGTAGCGCGCGCCGCAGAATCGCTCCACGTTAAGGAGAAGCCCTTGGTTGGAGACGTGCTGCATCATTTCCTCAGTGATATCGAGGCTTGAGTCGGCGTAGAATTTCAAACGAGAACCGTGTACATCATGACGGGCTTTGGTGATGAGATGTTCAATGATGAACGAATGCGAGAGGGCATCAATCACCTTGAATGGCCCGACCCAACGGACCATGAGTTTGTTTCCTGGTAGTCGAGCATCCACCCGAGACCATAAAACAAAGTCTCCTTCCGAAAAGTTGCATGGGGCCCCTTTTTTTGCTTCCATTTGCTGTAGACGACGGCGCTCACGTATGTCCGCAACCTCTTTGTGCATCTACTGGAGGCTGCGGCGTAGCTCATCAAGTCGATTCACAATGGCCGGCTTGCTCAGATCGACCGCAATCGGTTCGTCATCGTGGCTGCGATGCGGATTCCAAATCACATCCAGTGCACTAGTAGGTGGCAACCCCGTGAAAATCTCCACAGGAGCCTTGTCACCCAATGATGGTAGCTCCGTATGGTTCAAATTAGCTTGGACTACCGGAAGCAAGTACGGCCACTCCTTGGTGTCCAGCTGATACTCCATAAGGAGCACTCTGAGCACCTGCAGGACATCGCGGTTCACTCGCTCAACAGTGCCGTTGACCCACGGACTGTATGGCGGCGTGAAGACCTGCTTGCTTTTCAACCGGCTGCTAAGCAGATTCAAAACCGAGTTGCGAAAATGGGTGCCACAGTCAGACTGCCAGGTCTCCGGAGATCCGAATCGCTTATACCAGTCCATGATGGCTTCAGCGGCTATGAACGCAGTCGGGGAGCTGCAAGCGACCAGCTCGCAGAAATGCGTCAAATCGTCCTTCAACACGAGTACGTAGCGCAGGTCCCCATGACTCGGAGTCAATGACAAAAAGTCCCAGTGCAAAACCTCATTACGTCTGCTGCACTTTAGCGTAGGTCCCCACGGGCGCTGAATCACATGCGGTCCCTTCACGTGCTTGCACAAAAGACACGTTCGCATGAATCGCTTGATAATACCAGTGGCATCATCCAATGCAAAGCGACTCATTGCGTTCAGCATTGCCTGCTCTCCTCGATGTCCGTGGGAGCCAGCGTGGGCTACGACCAATATGCGAGCCAGCAAACGCTTTGCTGCTGCATGAATCCACGGTTTGCCGTCAACACACACCAATCCATCCACCACTGTGTGGTCAGGTGGTGCTGATCGTACATGCCTCTGCTGAGCGTCAGCAAGACTTTCGTTTGAAGGCCAGTCAAACGCGCTGTACTCCAATGGTCGAAGCTGTGAGATTTCTTGCGCGCTGCGGGTCCGCACAAAGTTAATCTTCTTCACGGACTGACTGCCATCCCGCACATGCCACTATCTCGACACGATGTCCGCCCATAGGTTATTCGCTCCGGGAATATGCTCAATTGTGTAGATGTACCCAGTTAGACGCATGGCCCAACGCTGCAGCTTCGCCTTGACATGCTTCTTGAGCTCTTTGTCCGGGTCAAAAATTGCGATCAGGTTCGCATGGTCACAGTATAACCGAAACCCATTTGCACGCTGCAGCAAATACTCCAGTGTAGTGCACGCTTGCACAATCGGAAACGCTTCCTTTTCAACGATACTCCAGTTGGCCTGTGAGTCGCGGAATATTCCCCCTTTGCACACCAGCAACTGATGCTGTTGCTCATGGATGGGCAAGTCATTCTTCCAATCCGCAACCTGCGTCACCACTATAGCATACCCCACATCACTTGCGTCTGAGAACACGCAGATCTGCTGGCTGGGGTCTGGGAACGCGAGCGGAGTCGAAGCGCCGATGCGTTCAAGCATCATGATGTAAGTGGACTTCTCATCATCGCTCCAAACCAACGGTATGCGCAACGCCTGCTGTCGACGTCTGCTCGTGCCCTTCAACGCTGCATCGAGCTTGGCTTGTAGAGGCGCCGCATGCCGAGCGAAATCCACAATAGAATCTCGAAGCCAATTCGCGGCGCACAAGAAGTATTGTAGATCTCCAGCCGTCTCTGGCAATGGCAGCGCCCTCAGTGCATCAACTCGCTCGGGGTCATGGGCAACACCATCTCCACTAATGAGTCGCCCACACCACTTGGCCTGAAGCTGGAATAGCTTACTCTTCATGATGTTGAGTTTCAAATTAAACTCACGAAGCAACTCGAAGAACTTCCGCAAAGCCTGCAGAAATTCCTCGACAGTTTTTGCAAAAAGAATAACATCATCGATCCAGATCAGCACTGCATTGTAGAGCAACGGGTCGAACACGAACTGCATATGGTTCTGGAAGTGCAATGCACTATCGGTAGCTCCTTGAGGCACTCGGGTCGGGGTGTAGATCGCGTCAGGGGTCATAAAGCTGAACATCTCTTGCGAGTCCGCGTGCAAGCCCATTTGCCAAAAGCCTTTGTGGAGGTCAAAGCTGGCAAATCCACATGACCCACGAACCGAACTAGTTACCACCGACAGGATTGGGTGCTGTGCCCGCAATAGGCACAGCCATTGCGTTCAACCTTCGGTAGTCTACGGTCATCCGAAATTCCCCTTGCGTTCCAGGTTTCTTCACAGGAACGACTGCTGAAGCCCAGCGACTTAAATTATTCTTGCGAATCAATCCCCGGTCTTCTAATTCCTTCGTGTATTCTCGAAGGAACTGCTGTTGCAACGGCGGATAGCTACGAGCCTTGCAGCGATAGGGTACAGCATCAGCTTTCAACTGAACCATCAGTGGTTCCACTCGTGCTGGTTCCCACGGTCTCCAACTCGGAACGAAAGACATATCTGAACTCCGACACTAGGTCGCCCAGTGCATCTGCGTGCTCCGCCGGAAAACCGTTGGACACTGCTTCCGTCATCATTGTGCGCAAACGTTCAGCATGTGTCCCAGCGTCGATAATGCCAAACACAGAGTCAGGTGGAAGACCACCATCAGAGTCATCAAGGTTCGGCGCCACCGCAAGCTGCTCAATCATCCGGCCCATGTCAATTCCAAGCGAGCGCAAAGTTATCTTGCCCAGCAAGAACTCATCAGTGTCTGCATCCAGTACCGTGCATGGAACTTGATATAGGTTGACAGGTCCCGCTGCTGTGTTAATGCGCAGATCCAGATGTGCTTCCTCTGTACACACTGTAACTCGACCATCGTACATCTCCACCTCCTGCGGCACTGCAAGTGGTTCCAACCTGACGTCACTTTGCAGCTCGACAAGGTCGTCAATCACACGGCGCGGCACAACGTAGGCGTCGGCACCACTATCCGGGCAGAATGGTACGTCAATAAGGTCATTGAGGCGGACAGACTGGCCATCGCCTGCCGCATAACCTCGTAGACGCCATCGCTTCACCTGCCTGCGGCTGCTACGCATCTCGGTCATTTTCTGCCGAGCGCTCTCTTTCTCTGCATCACTGGCTGTTGGGCAGTCGTCTAGGCAATGCGGGCCCTTGCATACCCAGCAGCCTGTGCGAGGCGGTTGCCTCTGCTGGGGTTTCGAAGCTGCTGCAGCTCCATGCTTGAAATGCTCAGGCCGTGGCTTGCTCTCACCCTGAGCCGTGGGTTTTGATGCCGGTGCTGCTGCCCTCACCACTGGAGCTTGTTTCTTAACGTCCTTGCTCTTTCCAAACTCCTGTCTGAGATAGTGGTAATGCTGTTGCAGACGGGCGCGCTGCAATACGAGAGGATAGAGCTTCACGCAGCTCGTTGCGGCCTCTCGATGCTCCAGCTTTACCATGCGTTGAATCTCAACCCGCAGCTCTTTGGGCTGCAGACTGTTGATTAGCAGCTTACAGCGCTGCTTCATGCGAGGCTTGAAGAATGGGTCTGTTTCCGGGCATATCCCGAGCTGTGTTGTCAGCCCATTATCCTCAATGATGCGGTCAAAGTCGGCGAAGTAATGCAGAATGCGGGCATCACAATCGTCAATGCGCAGGTTCATCTTTAATCGGTCGCGAAAGAGACGATCCAAATCAGGAACGTGAGCGTTCTTCAGGTGGTTGCACCGATTTTCGATTTCAGCCACCAACTCAATGTCGTTCACCTCAGCGCGGACTTGAACAGGACGTAACGGGCGATCACGGCCAGAATATCGACGTCCAAGGAAGACTTCACGCTGGCGCAAATGCGTTCTGGGTTCTCTCCAGTTGTTGCACAGCGCTTGGCAATCTTGTCCACATAACGCTTCCTCTCCCGAGTCCATGTGACAAGTGACGCCTGGTCCCACGACTTCAACTTCGGGGCCGTGATGAACTCGTACACGGGCTGCGGCACGCTCATCTCGACGTCGCCGTCGCTGTCCAAGCGGTAGCCACCACTCATTGCTAGTGCGAGAGAGCTTGGCCTTGCTGCGCGGTGTGAGGTGCGTTATTGCGTGCGATGCGATGCGAAGACTTGAAAGCCAAAGAATTCTTTATGGCAAATCCAGGTGCTGCTTGTTGCTTTTGTGGCAAATTGAATTGTGTCTGCTATTGTCTTGCTTATCCTAATCGGTTCAATCCTCTCTGCTCGTCTTCTATATGTAGTGCCCCTGGGTGCGGCCCTTTACCCGAAGGGAGAATGCATGTCGATTACGCTGTGCTGTTTACCCCAGCAGTTGGCTGCTGAGTGCTGGTGTGGTGCCACGGAGTGCTGGTCTCGATTGCTCGAGCTTACCAACCTCTCCTGAATACTGGTGGTGGTTGTTCTTGTTTGTTCTTGCAGCCAAGGAATGTAGGTAGCCGACGAAGTGTTGCATGCATGCGATGCAGGAGGAGCATGGCTGTGAGAATCCCCACAACTACACGTAGTACAGTATGACCGCGTTGAAGTGACCGGGCAGTGGTGACCCACAGAGTGCTAAGAGATCCACCTCCGCTGTGTCGACGCCACCGCACGATCACATCGAAGTACCAAGCAAGATCTAGGCGTTCTACGCCGACGTCGAGTTCGAAGCGCCCGAAGCCTTCAGGGGGATGCAGTCCTCTGTAAAACAGGAGCAAACCGTTAGTACAGTACAACGAAAACAGCTCTAGAACAATAGCGATCGAACTTACTGTAAGTCTGCCACACGGTCTTCGTGTCGAGGGCCTGGAAGCCCAACCAGTAGAACCGCATCTGGCAGCCGCTGCCCTTGCACGACGAGTAGTCCACAGGGAACTCCGTCTTGACGTTGTCGTTGTTGTGGCCGTACGTGCTTCTGCAGTCGTCCGCGTACAGCACCTTCTTGCTGCCGAGCCAGATCTCGCACGGACCCACGTGGATGAGGCCGCGGTTGAAGACAGCCTTGCCGTTCGTCGGAATGGGCTGCGGCGTGCCGTTCGGGTCGGTCCAGCCGCAGTCAGGACCGTACACCGACGTGTCGTCCAGGAGCGTCTTGAGGTCCTTGAAGTTGTTGGCCGACTTGAGCGACTTGAACACCTCCACGCTCTTGGCGGTGTTGCCGAACCAGTCGGGGCTCTCCCACACGGGGTCAATCTGCACGTTCCAGTCCGACTTGGCGGGGCCCTGGAACTGCGCCTCGGGAACCAGCATGTAGCCGTGGGCGTCGGCGGTCGGGATCGAGGCCGCCATGAACACGGCGGCGGACGCGAGTGCTGCAGCAGCCAGCATTGTCGAGGGTAGTGTTGTGTGTGTTTGTGTGGATTGGGCTGTTGTCTCTTGAAAGCGAATTTGAAAGTGGATGGACTGCAATAGGTCGTCACGCACGCGAGTGACTTCCGTTTGAGACGGTCGGAGTCCGCTGTTCGTGTCCCTGCTCGAGGGTGGCGGTGCCTGTTTGTGGACAAGGTGGGCATCGTGTACGGTAGAGTACTATCTAGTACATAGGGAACATACATTATTTCAAGTTTCTTGGGAAGGCAGACGTTGCCATGCGGGTGGGTGAGGCTGCAATTGCCACACGATTGACCTATTATACGGAGACATTCGCTCACCGGGTGGCGCTGCTATTGTAGTTATCGAAGAAGCGGTTGGCAGCAGAATTATGATCGGGCTTGGTGCTGTCTGGGAATTAGGAACTGTTGGACGACCATGAGAGATGTCGTAAGTACTACTAAGTAGATCGACTTGCAGACTTCCGCTATTGAGCCAGGGTCGATACTTGCTCCAGCTGATGTAGCTAGTACTTACGACATCTCTTATGGTCGTCCAACAGTTCCTAATTCCCAGACAGCACCAAGCCCGATCATAATTCTGCTGCCAACCGCTTCTTCGATAACTACAATAGCAGCGCCACCCGGTGAGCGAATGTCTCCGTATAATAGGTCAATCGTGTGGCAATTGCAGCCTCACCCACCCGCATGGCAGCGTCTGCCTTCCCAAGAAACTTGAAATAATGTATGTTCCCTATGTACTAGATAGTACTCTACCGTACACGATGCCCACCTTGTCCACAAACAGGCACCGCCACCCTCGAGCAGGGACACGAACAGCGGACTCCGACCGTCTCAAACGGAAGTCACTCGCGTGCGTGACGACCTATTGCAGTCCATCCACTTTCAAATTCGCTTTCAAGAGACAACAGCCCAATCCACACAAACACACACAACACTACCCTCGACAATGCTGGCTGCTGCAGCACTCGCGTCCGCCGCCGTGTTCATGGCGGCCTCGATCCCGACCGCCGACGCCCACGGCTACATGCTGGTTCCCGAGGCGCAGTTCCAGGGCCCCGCCAAGTCGGACTGGAACGTGCAGATTGACCCCGTGTGGGAGAGCCCCGACTGGTTCGGCAACACCGCCAAGAGCGTGGAGGTGTTCAAGTCGCTCAAGTCGGCCAACAACTTCAAGGACCTCAAGACGCTCCTGGACGACACGTCGAAGTACGGCCCTGACTGCGGATGGACTGACCCGAACGGCACGCCGCAGCCCATTCCGACGAACGGCAAGGCTGTCTTCAACCGCGGCCTCATCCACGTGGGTCCGTGCGAGATCTGGCTCTGCAGCAAGAAGGTGCTGTACGCGGACGACTGCAGAAGCACGTACGGCCACAACAACGACAACGTCAAGACGGAGTTCCCTGTGGACTACTCGTCGTGCAAGGGCAGCGGCTGCCAGATGCGGTTCTACTGGTTGGGCTTCCAGGCCCTCGACACGAAGACCGTGTGGCAGACTTACAGTAAGTTCGATCGCTATTGTTCTAGAGCTGTTTTCGTTGTACTGTACTAACGGTTTGCTCCTGTTTTACAGAGGACTGCATCCCCCTGAAGGCTTCGGGTGCTTCGAACTCGACGTCGGCGTAGATCGCCTAGATCTTGCTTGGTACTTCGATGTGATCGTGCGGTGGCGTCGACACAGCGGAGATGGATCTCTTAGCACTCTGTGGGTCACCACTGCCCGACGCTCGCAACGCGGTCATACTGTACTAGTCTCGTTAAAATGCTATAGATGTAAATGTGATACAAACCAAATGTGAATGCTTCCAATTTGCTCGTTGCGATAGATCGTTGCGTCAGCAATTCCTATCCGGGGCTAGTAAATGTGTGTTCGGTGATCAGAATGAAATTTGAAGTCAATCGTCTCAACATGGACTTGTTTAAATCTCGTGGTCTGATGGAGGGGTCGAGACTCATGTGCCGCTCGACAAACCAAACGTCCGCAGAAGATTCTCAGGGCAAGAAGATACTTGTGTTATAAGAATGAAACGAATTAAAAATGAAGGTTATCAAGAACTTCTCATATCACTCCACTCACTCACGCTGCCTTGGAATAGCGACAGCGGACGTTCATCAATGGGGGAGGCCAAGTCCAAAAGAGGACCCAGCACTGCAACCACCGACATCCCGAATCAATGAATGAAGTCGAATACGATCATCAAAGTTATTCTTGCTGCTGCGCAATTGACTACCACTAATAGTGCAATTGACTACCACTAATAGTGGTAGTCAATTGCGCAGCAGCAAGAAGCTTTTTTTTCTTGCAGCAAGTCACAATTTTTTTCCAATCCTCTGATTGGTCAGTACGATTGTTGCCTAGCTGCATCAAAACACGTGCCTTTCAGCGTGCAGCAACAAGTAGAAATATTTTGAACGTGGGAAACAAGCTGACGCAACCAAGCTACGGCTCGATGGCGGGCAAGCCACGACCACGCGCATCCAAGCCAAGCAGCAGTGTCGACAGCCAGACCCGCGCTCTAAGCAGGTCCGCCAGGTCGCGTGGGGCTACGACAACCGATACCGAAGCGCGAAGCTCTGTCGTCAGCAGCAATGAAGACCCACAGACGCAGCCTGCGACCACCGACTCCCTGCCCGACCTTCGCGACGACAGCACCAACAATTACCGCCGTATTGCCCCTGCAAAAGCTCCAAGCCTCGCGAGAAGCCATACCGTCGGCTCCATTGAGTTGCAGCTCCAACTCCCGGAGGAAGTGTCTAATTCCGCCGCTCTGAGCGGGGCACCGCGTCCACAGGAGGCTGAAGACAACCAAATAAACCCACCGCACGCAGCGAATACCGCTACAGCTCGTGGAAAGGTTTTATCCAGCAGCACAAAGCGCATGGAAGGCCTGCTCGCCATGCTCGACAGCAGCAGCGAGGATTCTGACTCGGACTCCCGTCGAAGAAGCGTTAGTCCGTGTCGTAATGAAACTGCAGCACTTGCCAACTCATATGTCGGGACATTATTGTCAGCCGAGGTTGCTACAAACGACGACTCGCAGCTAAACTCTTCGGGCACTGTCACCTGCCGGTGGAAGGACTGCAAGAGAGTCGATAAAACAAATGGGGGAAATGCATTTCAGACGTGCAGCAGAACTGGATGTGACCGTGAAGCACACGTGGCTTGTGTCGCTGCAATGCTTGATGCATTTGGTGCTGGTGCAACCTTCAACAGTGCTGCGTGTGGCAAGCGGTGTTACAACGCGCTGGTAAAGCTATCGAAAAAGGCTGCAGCACCCCCACCAACTGGAAAGAAGCGTGTTATGTGGCACAACGATGGACCTTCAGACGATGTGAGCTCGTTGAGCGTGATAATTGATTGGATTACCGATGGCGATAACTACGATCGGTACCGTGGGGGTGAAGAGCAGAATGGGGAGACCAAGGTCGCTCTTGCAGAACAAGTTTCACGCTTAATTTCATTCAAAGGAATCAAGACCATGCGCAGTGCAAAGGACATCACGAGCAAGATCTCATCGCTTGAGTCGTCGTATCGAGCAGCGGTGGATTGGCTCGCGGCGACTGGCCAAGGTGTCAAAGACGAATCTACCCTGCGCCAGCGCATTCTTGAGAGATGTCCTGAGTACTACCTGCTATACGAAACGATGAATAGTCGGATTAGTACTCGCGCTCAACCCCTTAACACAGATGTTGGCTTTCGCAAAGAGGACACGGAAAGTGAAGGTGTGAGCTCCAGTGACGACTCAACTGGTGAAAGTGACGCCAAAACAAAGCAGAGCACGAGCACCAACGCCGCTCCGAAGCGATCCGCATCAATCCCGATTTCGATTGTTCAGCCGCAAACTAAAAGGACTCGCAAAGATGACTTATCGTCCCAGCCAGCTCTGGTGAGACTAAAAGAAGCGCAATTAGCACAACAGCGTGATCAGCAACGTGCCGAGCTCGTCCTACGGAAGCAAGAGATATGTCTACGTGGAAAGGAGTTCGATGCTCGCGGGAAACAACTTGAGTATGAAGTGCGCCTTACCAACGCGCGAATTGAAGAGTCAAATGCGCAAGCAATGATGCTCAAAGAAGAAGCTGATCACTGGCGACAGCAACGGAAGATCGCCCTCTTGCGTGAGCGAAAGAAGTTGCTTGACGAAGGGATCTCAATGGAGGAGATAGACCTCCTACTACCACTACTCTCGCATCTCGAGCATGTAGGCTAACAGCTGGTTCCTGCGTTCATCTCCTCTCGCGTCGACAGGGAGTGGGGCGTTCAGTTCATCATCATCATCAAGTTTTCCTTTAATTTGTCGGTTCAGCTCGTCGCGCCAGTTCTGCGGTATCGGCTCTGCGATGAGTAAGTTGTGCAAGATACTAGCACAAGTGACGTATTTGATGAGTCGTCTCATGTGCTTCCGTTTCTTGCTCAATTTGACTCGAATTTCACGAAGATAAGGGAACCGCATCTTTAGGAGCCCAATGCAATGCTCACTTTTGATTCTTGCCTTCGCGAGTTTTGAGTTGAAGAACTTTTGCCGTGGATTCATCATCGCCTTAGGAGGGGTTTTGAAGGCTGGGATCATGATGGCCGATACCTGGAACGCGGAGTCGCCCAGTAGGTATTCATTATGATTGAATTAATCATGGGACTGGATCATCATCGGGCTGTTCGTCCAGACACGATTATCGTGCGTTGAACCGGGCCACCCAACGACAAGGTTTCGGATTCTTGCCATATCGTCACACGTCACCAGCCCGTTCACCGAATATGACGCCTTCCTGCTGTAGTAGTCTTCTCCATGATGACGGGGTTTGGCTGCGAGTGGTCGATGCTGTCGACCTCTGTAAATAAAGGTACAAATAGTAGTTTTTGCGGTAAAATGAGAAATGATTGAATGTTAACTGTGGCTTTCCTCCTAAAACTGATTTCTATAAAGAGAGGTTCTGCCAACGAGTGGTTGGCAGAAACTCTGACCTAATGCTTGAGTATTACTGGCAGAAAGACCCTGCTTTCTGACCAATAGGACTGCTTCCTAATATGAATGGTGACCACACTGAAATGTGGCCCACCTGAATGTATCCACTTAGTGCGTGTTGCACTAAGGTGAGGTTAGCCGAATGTGTAGCCTCGCTACAGCCGCCGCCATCGGCAGCACGACGACACGACTCATTCGGGGACCAAGACTCGAGCCGAAGGGCATGATTCTGCCGAATGGCTTCTAATCTTTGATGGTGCGTGTCGTGGTAATCCAGGACCCGGAGGTGCCGGGGCTGCGCTTTTTGACCCGTCCGGCAAGATTGTGTGGACCTTCGCGCAATACCTGCCAGGAAATAGGACAAACAACCTCGCTGAATACGCTGGTCTCTTGGCTGGCGTCTCTAGTGCAGTGCATCATGGCATCACCCACTTGCGGGTCGAAGGTGATAGCACACTGGTCATCGAACAAGTCTTAGGCCGCTGGCAATGCAGAGGGCATTCACTTCTTCGCATGCGTCGACAAGTCCGTGCACAGCTTGGCCAGCTTGCCCACTACACGCTCACACACATTGACCGTGTAGCCAACCACGTGGCGGACAACCTGGCCAATGCAGCGCTGAATCGCAAGGGTACGCGAACAGAATGCGGCACACACCCTCGCAGTGATACCCCTGGCTGTTGGACCCCCGGCTCAGCTGCAGCAAGGTTCACCACGAATTCGGAAGAAGCTACACCGGTGGTGAGGCGAAGTGAAGCGACCATGTCTCCCGATGAGCAGGCAGACATAGCCCGTAGAGATGGAGGCGAAGTTTTTCCCGTCTTTGATCTCGACTCGGGTGCGGTACCAGCGCGACGCCCTATACTCCGTCTCCGTCAGCTTACTACTGCCGAGATGGAGAAGGCAGAAGCTGCAGTGGAGGCAGTCGCGTCCACCCTTGCAGTAAAAATTTCTGATACGGACGACTGGACTATTGGAGAGGGATATATTACAGCGATGTCTGCTCGACTTTACGAGGCACTGCTCCCGTACTCAGATGCGGCTGTTGACAGGGATACCAACAGCCCAACCTCTGGTCGACGTCGTCCTCAAGCCTCAAGTAGTCAGCGCCGTCTCGATGAAGCTTTAAGACGATTAGAAGAACAACAGCGGGGTGCCCCGGATGACCGAGCTGCAATCAAACGTGCACGACGCAAAGTTGGCAGAATTCGCACCGCCATCCGTCGGCAAGAGATGCGCGGCCACTTCCGCTTGAGAGAGAAGGCCTGTGTGGAAGAGATACTTCGCTCAGCGGAGCCCCCCGATGCCACTCGGCAGACAGCGACGGGCGAGACAACTGCGACTACGCCGGCCACGCGCTCGTCACAATGCCCGATATTGCGAGCGGACCTAGAAACTCACTTCATCGGAGTCAACACTGAGCGCAGCAGTTTTGTTGCTGGCGCCCCGATTGGTCGAGCTTTTCGTGCAGCGCTAGAGGGACTTCCTCCAGCTACTAAAGCTACAGATGCATTCGAGGGCGAAATTACACTGGATGAGGTCGAGGCGCAACTGCACCATGTGACAGCTTCCTCGGCGCCCGGACTGGACGGCATTGGATATGCTATCTACAAGCGCTTTGCACCTCAATTGCTGCCGCTCCTGCACGCGACCTTCAAGTTCTGTTGGCATCATGGCCGGGTACCTCGCTGCTGGAAAGTGGGCGTTGTCCGTCTGCTGCCGAAGAAAGGAGACCCTACGAACCCTGGTAACTGGCGTCCAATTTGCCTTCAACAGGCAGTGTACAAATTGTACGCTGGCATGATTGCCAAACGTTTTACTCGTTGGATGGAGATGAATGAAAGACACACAGACGCTCAAAAGGACTTTCGAGCGTTTAATGGATGCGCCGAGCATAACTTTCTCGCGTCGGCTATGTCGGACCAGTCCAAGCGGCAAAATCGCGCTCTCTACATCGTGTGGTACGATCTTGCCAATGCTTTTGGCAGTGGTGTACCACACGAAATGATGTGGTTCGTGCTACAACAGCTGGGTGTACCCCCGTCGTTCGTGTCGCTTTGTAAGGACCTTTACACGGACGCGGCTTTCATGATCTCAAACGCTCAGGATGGATGTACCTCCCCGATCCGCCAGCCCATCGGAGTTTTTCAGGGATGTCCACTGAGTCCCCATCTGTTCACGGCGACGCTGATCCCCCTACTGCGTGCACTACAGCGCCTCCCCGACGTCGGAGTGGAGCTATCTGGCGACGATAAACCAAGTGTGACGGCATATGCCGATATTTGAAGGTGTATAGTACCAGCAAAGCAGCCACCCAGCGTCAGCATGATTTAATGCAGCGATTTCTCAAGTGGAGTGGTATGCGAGCCAACGCCGGAAAGTGCTGTGCGATGGGCGTGGCGCCTAATTCACATCGGGTCGTCCAGCGGGATGACTTGAAGCTTACGATCCATGGTGAGACGATCCCGTCACTTTCGTTGGAGGAAAGCTACAGTTATCTTGGCATTGGCGACGGTCTCAATCACGAGCATCGGCGCTTGGAAATGGCGCCTCTGCTGGACCGCATCAAACGGCAAGCGACAGCGCTTTTTCAATCGGGATTAGCTCCCTGGCAGGTGCTCAAGGCATACAAGGTGTACCTGCTGCCTCGACTCGAATATGGGCTCCGTTTTTTACGACCACTGGACAGTCAGCTAAAAAGTCTCGATGCACACATTCAACGTGGCTTTCGCCACCTTTTACGGCTCCCGAACCAAGCAACCAACGAAGTTCTTTACGCGCCAACCTCATGTGGAGGACTCGGACTTCTACCTCTTGGTGAGATGTGGGCGGCTATACAAATAGCATACGGGTGGCAACTACTGCATTGCCGGGACGCAGAGGTACAGAGAATTGCCCGGGCACAGCTCGGTCAAGTGGTGCGCAAGCGGCACAGTGTCGACGAGCACTATTGGCGAGGGAAAGAAGACGTTCTACTTGAACAATTCCTCAATAACAAGCTTCGCAACTCGCCATATGCGCCGAAGAAAAAGCACCACGCAGACATTGAATCGCTGTGGTCGGACATTCAGGGTCATCTGGTGACTTACAAATTGGCTTTTGAGACGGTGGTGGACTCAGAACCCTCTGTGTCAACTGCGTCGCGCACCCCTGTGCCACATGGCGCCCTGCACCTAAAGGTACCCCACTTCAAGCAGTGGCTCGATCGAAAAACGGTGCTTCGGCATGTAAAATTGCACCTTAAGCTCCGACACAAGGCCAAATGGGAGTCTATGCCAGCGCAGGGGCGCACGGTATGCGCACACGGTGGCCGCGGTAGCTCGTTCATCACCAACCCTCGCGGGCTCTGGGATGCCGACTACACCTTTGTGATGAAGGCACGACTTGACGAAGTCGATACCAATGCTGTTCTCAAGCGGAAACATCTGCGTGCCCACGGAACCTGTCGATATCCGGGCTGCTCCCATGTCGAAACTCTGCCCCATGTGCTCCAGAAATGTCCAGGAAATGAGGATGTGATCACGAGCCGCCATGACTTTGCTCTCAATATGATTACACGTGAGCTAAACGCGCGGGTCAAGGCATCTAAGGGACGGCTGCAACTTCGAGTTAATCAGACAGTGCCTGGCTATACTGGGTCCGCCCTCCGGCCTGATATACAACTATACGACAAGGAGGCACGTACAGCGGCGATCGTCGATTTAGCCATTCCGTTTGACGCTAGAGCTGATGGCAACGGGTCAGTCTTGGCCGCAGCACACGACAAGAAGATCCAGAAATACAAGGTAATTGAGCGGCATTTAACTGACAGAAGCTGGCAGGTCAAGTCTGGGGCGATTGTTTACGGGGCTCTGGGCTCTGTAGCGACGTCCAATCAGCGGACGTACACGGACATACTCGGGCTGCTCAAACGCACCGGGCGGAAGCTGGACCAGCAACTATCAGCTGCAGCCATCCAAGGAAGTCGTCGTATTTGGCGATGGCACGCGGCGCAGCATATTCGCAGACAACGTACCAGGCGCGAGGTGACGAGAACCGGGGGGGGGCTCGTCGCCAATGCAACCTCGCCAACGGAGACCAAGGCAGATCTAGGCTCTAAGCAAGCCTAAAGAGACCCACCCATGTAGGGCAATCTCTCAGCACAGGAACTCCCGACAAAGTCTATTACAGCATTTAAACTGTCTTTACAGGCTCACTAAACGGTTTCTAACGTGGCAATACACACTTCTTACAGGATCATTTCTATAGTACCTTCTTTTCTATTCGACTTTCCGAATAGACAATTTCAATAGTGGTTGTCAATTGTGCAGCAACAAGTAGAAGTTTTATTTTCCAGCTCTCGTGCAAAGTTCGAAGCGGCCAATCAAAGATGAGTCAATTGACTACGAAGTTGCAGCAACTTCCTTTTTTTCGGGAGCCAAGGTTTCCTTTGCAATGTGAATTGCCATATTGTGAGTTCTACACCAAACTGGCCGGGGCAAATTGGTTGAATCGCCCGAGCCCAATCGCGCGGCCAATCGCCCCGCGTGTACTCTGGCGTATACAATTTCTACTAAGTACGAGTGTAGCCATGACATGTGGATGCTGGACTGCTCGGGCGATTGAGCCAATAACTTGGGAATTGTATTGGGGCGATTCAGCGAACCGCTCGAGGTGTCCAAATTTAGCCGGAATTCACAATACCATCAACTTATAGCAGCGCCATAAGCAGGTTGCCAAGATGCCGCGTTTGTCTGCGCGCGGGAAGGAGCTCCGTGACCTGCGTCGTATCGTGGAGAAGCGGAGCATTGCAGGAGCTACTCGTGACCTCTTGAGTGATCACGACGCCTCGGAGGAGGAGCTTGATGAGTATTGGCAGCTGGAGTATGAAGGTGTATTAGCGACCCGCTATTTAGAACGTTCAAAACACTACCGACGTCGGAAGGACCGCTGGCGGAAGCTGCACAATGACCGCGAATACATGAACGACACCGAATTTCACGAGCATTTCCGACTCGAGCGGGCGGTGTTTTGGCGCCTAGTGAGTTTGGTGAAAGATGACCCCGTGTTCTTGTCAAAAGGAACGAAACCATTTCGAGGTGGTGCTGTGCTTCACCTGTTGGTGTTGCTAAAGTTTCTCGGAACCTACGGCAACGACAATTCTAGCAGCAAGATTGGTCTGTTTCTTGGCATTGCAAGTGGGTCCGCTCACAATTACCTATTTCGAGCTTCATCGGCAGTGCTGCGGCTTGAGAAAGCCACCATGTCTTGGTCAGACGACATTGAACGCCGAATGATTGCGCAGAGAATGCAAGACAAGTATGGTTTCGTAAATTGTGTTGGTATTACAGACGGCACATTGTTCTCATTTTTTGTCAGATTTGGCCAGCATGTGCATCTCAGCGCGCTTTATTTATGCTGAAAACCACGAGGATTATGGGCTTCTTCACCACACACAACAAAGGGAAAGGTAAATAGACCTACCCCATGTCTAGTTTTGGCGAATCATGGTTCACCATTGCTACTGTATCTAGTAATACCCTTCCCAATATGATATTGTTTAAAATATCGATTTTAAAAATAAATCGCCGTCATTTATAACCTAAAACGGAGTTGATAGTTGTGCCGCAAGTACAGTGATTACAGTAGGAGCTCATCGCCTTCGCCCAGCTACACTTGGTCTAGCACGAGCTTGACCGACGACGACTGGAAGATGCGCACGCTGTTCGAGGTCGTTGGCGCCATCATGTGGTGAACAGCACTACCGCATCGAAGGTCGGCTAGCATTCGTGCGCCAATAACGCGGGTGGGTGAGTGAGTGATACCGAGCGGCGGCGACTGTCTTGACCGACTAGCTAGCCTGCGAGTCGCTCTCGAAGGACCAGGCATTCACGCTCGAGAATTCGCCGACCTCGTCCTTGTCGTCTTCAACGGGGCGCTCCTCGTCCGGCTGCGCCACCTGCAGCTTCGGGTAGTCGCCGTCCTGCTGCGCCATCTCGACTTCGTCGTCGTCCATAAAGTCTGAGAGGAGGTAGTCGCTCTCGCCGGCGCTGCTGCACTGGGCGTTGGCGTCCTCGTCATCGTAGCCCTCCACCTCGTAGCCGAGCTCGGAGGCCGACAGGAATGTGGTCTTGGTGCACGTAGCCACCATGGTTGTGCTTGCAGTTGAAGACCAGCGTGGCCTCGTCGGCCGCGCCCTTCTGCTGCTGCAGCGCAGCGTGCGCTTGATGTTGGTCAGCAGCACGCGCTCGCGCTGGTCCTCGCGGCGTAGCAGCTTGAGCTCGTCCACCGGGTCCTTGAGCAGTTCGCGGCGGCGGCCCAGCATTGTGCCCATCTGTTTGCTGGAGAAGGCCACGCACTTGAGCGCCTTGAGAGCCTGCTTGGAGTTCTCCGCCGGGTCGTCCGAGACCGAGAGCTGCAGCGGCGGCGCCAAGGGCGACCCGCACTGGGGATCATGGGGCTGCGCGTACTTCGATCAGGCCAGCGCTTGTGCAGAAATGGATCTGCTCGAGGAAATCGACGCTGTGCTGGCGTTGGAGCACGAAGCGGGGCTGCGTCGGCGATGGAGAGACGACGGAGAGGTGCTGGCGATGATGCCGGAACTGGCGGGAAAATAAAGGTATCTGATTGGATAAGCGCGGAAAAATAAAGGTATCTGATTGGATAATCGCATTTTTACAACCCTCGGATTATTGAGCCTTGTTGTGTAAATCATAGGTACGCGCCTTCTTAGACGGGGTGAAAATGGCTTGCGGTTTCTGAGTGTTCTACGTGTCGTATGACACTGGAAGAGTCTTACTATTTTTAAGTTTTTGATCCTGGATCTAAAAATATATAGTTTGACTGGGGTGTTTTCTGGGTCCTCGATGCTGTCGACCTCTGTCAATTCAGTTCTCATTTTACCGCAAAAGCTACTATTTGTACCTTTATTTAGATCTAATTATACTTGTGGATACAAGTATACTTAATCTAAGTTAAATACACCTTACGCTTCCTCATACACGTGCGCTCACGTGTAAGCTAAAGTATTGGGCTAAGTAAGCCCATTACACCTGGTAGCACTTTGTAGTCCGTCCAACGACCGACTAGTTACGTATCGTATGAAATTCGATACGGGGGCTGAGGACCTGCCTGTGGACGCGAGTATGTCCACTGGTAACCCAAACACGAGGGCAACGCATGTTGCACGCGAAGACTGTCTCCATCTGGCGGATCCAGAGTGGGAGGCGCTCCAACGACTGTCGACGGTCATTGGAGAAGCGGCCGTAGCAACGATGCTACGCACGCTATCGCCGACAGAGCAACCCGGTGTTGCTCTAGGCTTTATCATGAAGGAACAGCGCGAGACCGCTGCTCGCGCTACGGTGTCGACTCCGTCCACACAGCGCGTGGAGTCGTTGAAACTCCACGTGAACAGCTACGTAGGAAGAGAGGGCGAGCCTCTCCTCCGATGGCTTGTCGAAGTTGACACTGCCATTACGGCTCGACGTATCGTCGACCCGTTGTCGAAGGTTGCGTTCGCCATGTCATGCCTTGGCGGGCGAGCAAGGAGTTGGGCGTACGGACGCCGACTCACTGACCCTACGTGCTTTAGCACGTACGAGGTGTTCAAGGAGGAGCTCAGACAAGCGTTTGAGCCCCCGCAGAATGAGTTCAGATCGAGGGCTGAGTTCCTCGACCTGCAACAGGGCAAGCATGACGTGCATGCTTACGCTCAAAGGGCGCGGTACTTGGTCTCGAACATCGTGACCAACCCGATAGACGAGGCGACAAAGGTCGTCACGTTCATGAAGGGCCTGAAAGATGGGCTTGTGAAGACCTATCTCTTCCGAGAGTACCCAAGTACTCTCGAGTCTGCGATTACACTTGCCATGCAAGAAGAGTTTAGCCTGCGACAGGCTAAACTCCATGTGAACGTCCCGCGGCCGATGCCGCGACCGACGGTGAAGCCGACGGGAGGTCCCGAACCAATTGACCTCTCGAGTGCGACGGCTGCTGGGTCTCAGCAGCGTCGTGGACCAACGAATGTCCGCTGTTTCCGGTGTGGAAACAACGGCCACTACGCCCGTGAATGCATAGCACCTGTGCAGGCAGCCAAGGGCCGGCGTGACGATACCGGGTATCGCAACGGGCAATAAAAAAACTAGAACAACCAGCAGGCGCGGGGCGCCCTGCTGGTGATGCAGTCGAGCGTGTCGATATCGGACACGCCGTATTGAAGACTGCTGCCCCCAGTGAGAGTCACTCTCACTGTAAGAAGCGGGATGACAGGCCGAACCTTGTCATCCTGAAGGTTAACTCGAAGAGAGAGAAGTCTCTTCGTGCGTTGGTGGATTGTGGTGCGTCGAACAACTTTGTTCGACTGCAGAGCCTAGCGAGGCTTGACTTCGAGGAGGTAGTAATGCCTCGAAGTCTATTGGAAGTAAGACTAGCAACGGGTGTCGTTGTTAGAACCGAGAAGCGTGTCGTACGCGTACGCTTCTCGTATCGAGAGAAGAAGTTCGTGGACGAGCTTATCGTACTTGACTTAGACGATAAGTTCGACATGGTGTTGGGCATGCCGTGGCTTGCACGGCATGATCCGGTGATCGACTGGACGAAGCGCACGATCGTGCACTTCGGGAGTAGCGGCGCGACAGTGAGCGATGGCCCTGTCGGCGCAGCACGTACACCTCGCAGTGCACGCGACCCACCAGGAGAGGCAGCGCGACGCGCGGCTGTCTCCGGTCACCCCACGCGGACACCGACGACTGAGAGAGTCGTCGGGAGAAAATGTGAGTCGAATCCGAAGACTCAGATTCGATCGGATTCGAGAGGTTCTCGAAGCGTCAAGAGTGACGCGGTCGTGTCGACTATTAGTGTCGACACACAAGTTCAACAAGAGGAGCCAGTCAGTAATATGGACAGTGACTCGGGCGCGTCAGCTCAGGGAGCTGATGCGATTGGCCCAAACGTCGAAAGACGCTCCGCCATCAGGCGTCGAGGTAAAGAAAGCGCACCGGCTCTGGGAGCCGACGCTGCAGGCAGTGCGGACGGTTGCAAACGTCCCGCACCGGAAATGCTTGCGTGCTCGCGTGCAGCCGGGCTGCACGAAGAAGCGATGCGCGATCAAGCCGGGCTTGATTGCGTGCGCCCGCGGGTTGAACCCGCCGGCGATCAAAAGGAAGATCTGTCCGCGGCCGGGCCCGGACAAAACAAGACGCGCGGAACTGGGTTCCGCACAAGAAGCGAACGGCGCAAGCGAGCAAAGCTGCTGAAGTCTCGGTCAGGGACCGAGGCGCTACTCACAGTGTCTGCCGAGCAGACACAGGAACTGGAGACGACCGTCGAGACACTGAGTGTCTTGACGCGCACGAATACTGGTCTCCAGTATGAGAAGATGAAGTTGGAGAACCCTCCGACGCTAGCGTCGGAGTTGACTTCGCTTCCAGTCACGAGCTGGAGGCGCTTCGCCCGCGACCTGCACGATGGACGCATCGAGCAGATTTGCATCCTCTCGGATGTCGAGAGGATGAAGTGTGAAGCGGAAGAGTTGAAACAGCTCGTCACTGAGGGCGTCGACGCCCTCAGCGCCAAGTCGAAGAAGGAACGCTTCGACGAGCAGAGCTGGGACTCGCTGAAGTCGAGCCCCTTCTACGAGGTCTTGCGTGAGTACAGAGACGTACTCCCGGACGATATCCCTGCGGAGTTGCCGCAGGACAAGGGTGTTCAGCACGAGATTGATCTCGTGCCGGGAACGAAGTATTGCGTGACGCGGGAGCAAGTGAAGGCGATCGACGACTTCTTCGAAAGTCGTCGCAAGGCTGGGCAAGTGCGGGAATCGAAGTCCCCGCACAGCGCGCCTACGTTCTGTGTCAAGAAGGCACAGGGCGGGTGGCGCATCGTTCATGCTTACAACAAGCTGATCGACGCAACGGTACCGGCGCAGACGCCGATACCGCGAAAAGATGTGATCATCGATTCGATGGCTTTGAGCACTATCTTTAGTGCTCTGGATCTGAGAGACGGATTCTATCAGATCCTCATGCGTGAGAGCGATATACCTCTCACGGCGGTGAGCACTCCGAGCGGTATGCTCTGGGAGTGGCTTGTAGTGCCGCAGGGACTAAAGAATGCCCCTGCAACGTTCAACAGGTGCGTCACGCACTTGTTGCGCTCGGTGCGCTACTTCGCACCGAGCTATTTCGACGATGTGTTCATCCACAGCCGGGCTGTGGACGGGAAGTCGGAAGTGGAGATGCACAAGGAACATCTCCACAGGTTGTTTGCGCTCATGCGCAAACACAAGCTCTACGCGAACCTGAAGTAGTGTATCTTCGGGGCTAGCGAGATACCCGTCCTTGGGTGTCTCGTAGTGAAGAACGGCGTACGCCCTGACCCGGGAAAGGTCAGAGTGATCAATGAATGGCCTACGCCTTCCAATGTCAAGGAACTGAGGCAGTTCCTTGGACTCGCTACGTACTTATGCAAGTACGTGAGCAACTACGCGGGCAAGATTCGCCCGCTGTCGCAGCTCCTAAAGAAGGACGCTGCATGGGTTTGGACTGCTGATTGTCAGCAGGCCTTTGATGCAGTCAAGCAGGGCTTGACTGAGGCACCGATCTTGGCGGTGGCCGACCAAGATCGCCCATTCCACGTCGTGTGTGACGCGTCCGATTTCGCAATCGGATGCGCTCTAATGCAACACGATCACGAGGGACGTGATCGCGTGGTCTACTATCAGTCGCGTCAGCTGAAGCCAGCTGAGCGCAACTACCCGGTACATGACAAGGAACTCATTGCCATGAAGTATGCACTCGCGAAGTTTCGAGTGTATCTACTTGGGAGTAGACCATTTGTGGTCTACACCGACCACGCATCATTGCGTACGGCGATCAAGTCGCCGCACATCTCACAAAGAATGGCGAGATGACCCTCATTCTTTGCGGAGTACAACTTCCAGGTTGAGTACAAACCTGGAAGGTTGAATGTTGTGGCCGACGCGTTGTCGCGTCGACCTGATTATGCGGTGCACAAAGCCGACGCCAATGCAATTGGCGTCGTCCGGACGTCTACTCCCTCGTCGTCTTTGTTAGACGACGTGCGGTCCGCATACACGAAGGATGCGGATGCGAAGCAGTTGTTGGACTACTTCGCTGCGCCTTCTGACAAGTCTCGTCAGAAGCTGGCGAAACATCTCCGTGCACGTGTACACCGCTATCGTGTACACAATGGTCTGCTGCTTTACAGCGCAGTCGACGACAACGCTGATCGCATTGTCGTGCCGGACGATCGTGAGCTGAAGCTCAGGATCACTTACGAGTATCACGATGCCCCTACGTCGGGACATCAGGGTCGTGAGAAGACATACTTGCTTCTCACGCGTGACTTCTATTGGAGTCACCAGTACAAGTGGGTACGCAACTACGTTCGTGCTTGCGAGGTTTGCCAGCGCGTGAAGCCTGCGCCCTTCTCGCAGGCTCCACTTCAGTCACTACCGACTCCGTCGGAGTGTTGGCAGTCCATCTCAATGGACTTTGTGTTTGGTCTTCCGCCTGACAACAAGCGGAGGACTGGTATTGTGGTCTTTGTTGACCGATTCAGCAAGATGGTACATCTTGCTGCAGTACCAGCCGAAGTGACAGCCAAGCAGACGGCACGTCTGTTTGTTGACATGGTGTTTAGACACCATGGCATGCCGATCGACATCGTGTCTGACCGTGATCCGCGCTTCACAGCGCGTTTCTGGCAAGAAGTGTTTGAACTTCTTGGCACGCAGCTATCCATGTCGACTGCGGATCATCCGCAGACCGACGGACAAACTGAGCGCGTCAACCGGGTCTTGGTTGACGCTCTGAAGAGCTACGCTCACTCGTTCCAATACTGGAGCGACTGCTTGCCGATGGCAGAGTTTGCCATCAACAACTCGGTGCATGTCTCGACAGGACACACACCGTTTTACGTGAACGCCATGAGGCATCCACGCGTACCGAGCGTACTCGGTGCGGTAGCTCCTTCTTTAAGTGGGGGAGGGTATCCGGTTTCAACCAAACCGAATGAACACGCTGATACGAGCAACATATCAGCTGTGTCGACACGCGCACGGACTGCGCCAGTCTGCCACAGCCCACCGGTTTGACCGACGATGACGGCGATGAATTCTTCGACGCAGTAGGCGAGGCTTTTCAGGGCACGTTGACCCAATATCGCGGCAATCACGAAGACTCGGCAGAACAATGTGAACATGACGATGATCGACGCACTTGTGCCATGTGCGCACTCACTGACGACGTGCTGGTGGAGTCCGACCCGGTGATACACGACCAGACCGAGCAGCAACCGCTGTCTCCGTCCCCAACTCCCTACCTCGCGCCTACGCTGCCCACGGCGAGCGCGGAACCTGTCGTGACGCTGTTCGGCCACAACGCCGCAGCCTTTGGCTGCACGTTGTGTCCGTTCAGCGGCCGCCAAATGGCGGATCTACACCGCCACCGCCGCTCGTGTCACCGCTCTGTTACTTTCGTGGACGACTTTCATGCCAACTGCGACTGCGACGCAGTCTTTGCTGCACGGTCGGCTGCCACTCTTCACGCTGTGATGTGTCGTGGGGAGCAGCGCAGACGACCCGCTGAACGTGTTGATGCGGCAACTTTATCTCGGAACTCAGCGTCTGGGACCAGAGCATCAAGCCCCATCCCAGCGCGTGACGTTCCCCCTGCCTTGCTCCCGTCCAATGGTTTCCCTGGAGCGTCGATGTCCCCCCCCCACCCCGCTCCTCGCCCGTAGGTGGCAAACGCCGTCGCCTGAATCCAGCGACGGACCCCAACGTGAACGTCGACTCTGCGGTGAATTCTGCCGCTGAGTCCATGCCATCCCCGTTGCCACCTGGATCCCGACCGGCCCCACCTCCAGCTGCACGTGCAGCGCGGCGACGCCTCTCGACTCGATGGGGACAACGTACCACCGTCTTTGATTCCCCACCCGACCCACCCGAGGTTGTACCTGATACCCCGGAGGAAGGTTGGGTTGAGGTTGGTCCACCGCCCCCGGCTCCTTGTCAAACGAAGCCTCGGTCAATTACTCGGTGGGGCCCACCTAGGCCAACGCCTGTTTTAGTCCCGAATACGCCTACGGAAGGATGGGTCATGGCCGACGGCACCCCTCAGCACGCTCAGCTCTCGAACGTCAAGCCCGCACCGAAATCGTCGGCTACGCCTTATCCTCGGCGTCAAGCCCCTGGTACCGAACCGACTATATCGGTTTCTGTATCGGCGCTACCTGGTACAACACCACCGGGAACGGGTACGACGAGAGAAGATCGACCTGCTGCTCGACCGGCGTCCGCAGTGGGGCTGGCCCCAGTCACATGCAGGCCTTCCGAATAAAAGATTGTATTGCAAATATACGGAAATATTAGTACGGAATAATTTATTTTGCGGCCCAGCCAGAAAAAGTGGAATAACTTACGACCCCACTTTTTATAATATATGTTTACAGATATAAACAGTGTTTTTACGTGATTACAGTTTTTGTAGTGAGCGCGACGTTGTGTGATATTGATCTCTACTTTGGTTTCTGAGCTTCATTTAGCGCCTTGCGCGCGCGCAAGAAGCAGCGCGTTGCTGTCCAAGTCTACCATGGTGTCCCCTACCTCGAATACCGTCGAGCGGCTTTTTAGCAAGGCACGTCATATTATGACGAATATTATTCTCTCGCTTCACCGCCACCGCATCCCCCCATTCGTTTGGAGATGATGTTGTTTCTCAAGGTGAACAGGCGCTTCTGGGGGGGGGCTGCGACGGTCTCGAAGGCTGCCAACGCGTAATTTGACAGGTTTGCACTAACTACAATTAGAGGTTGCCATCTTGTACGATCCGCGGAATAATTTATTCTGCCGGTGCCCCAAAATGTTACTGCAACGTCATTTTCGGAAGGCCTGGTCACATGGCGTGACCTTGCTTCTGTTGTCTCGGGGCCGAGGGCACCGTTAGCCAGTCTCGCTGCGTCTGACACTACCCACGACCACGAATGGAACGCTGCAATCACCACGGTTGCCGCTGCCGCGACCGACATGGCTACACCCCACCCGGTCTGCGATAACTTATCCACGGTCGGAGATCCTCACCCCACTGACGCAACGGCGATGGACGTGGATGCGGTTGGGCCGGCCGACATGACCCACACAACGGATAGTGGTGACCCTATTCAGGGGTCCTGTCGCCGCCGCTGTAATCGGCTTACTTAGCCCAATACTTTAGCTTACACGTGAGCGCACGTGTATGAGGAAGCGTAAGGTGTATTTAACTTAGATTAAGTATACTTGTATCCACAAGTATAATTAGATCTAAATAAAGGTACAAATAGTAGCTTTTGCGGTAAAATGAGAACTGAATTGAATGTTAACTGTGGCTTTCCTCCTAACACTGATATCTATAAAGAGAGGTTCTGCCAACGAGTGGTTGGCAGAAACTCTGACCTAATGCTTGAGTATTACTGGCAGAAAGACCCTGCTTTCTGACCAATAGGACTGCTTCCTAATATGAATGGTGACCACACTGCAATGTGGCCCACCTGAATGTATCCACTTAGTGCGTGTTGCACTAAGGTGAGGTTAGCCGAATGTTTAGCCCCGCTACACCATCCCCCCGTTAGGACTTGGTGTGCCGGTCTCGACACATCAATCCAAAGTCTTCTTCGGAGAGAACTTCGTGCTCATTTCGAAATGAGCACGCCAACGACGCAGACTTCCGACGAGCTTGCTGCACCTGCAGCAAGCAACGCGGTCGTCGCTAACACAGCGACGACTGCCACATCTTCAGCCTCTTCGGCGTCCGTCGACACTTCCACGGTGACGACGTCAAGCTCCCCCAAGCGTACCATCTCGGTTGGGGAGTACCACGAGAGGGCGCGGAGCAAGCCGACCTATGCCAACGAGACCCTCTTTGATGGCATGGAGGATCTCGACATGGAGGAGGGCGAGGAGGAGCAAGGCTCCTCGACTTCAGGGCGCAATGAAGCAAGGGTGGGGACGCGTCGTCCCCGCGAGGACGACTCGGACGCTTCGAGCTCAAAGCGCTCGCGCAGCGGCAGCGATAGGCCGCTCGCTGATGCCGGGGCTCTGTCTACTCCGCGGGGTGGAGGCGACGACGACTCCACTCCGTCTGCTGCTGTGACGTCGCGCACCAAGCCTGTGCGCGACCCGTGGATGCCGTCTCCGAGCGAGATCCAATCTCGCTACGGCAGTACCACGCCGGCCAGCCCGTACGCGTTGTACTCCTGCAGCGCCATCGTTGGTGACGATGTCACCAAGGAGCTCGACTTTGATCCGGCGACGGATCAAATCCGTGATTATTACATCGGGCTCTTCCACGAGCTCCGATTCTACGGGAACAAGAAGCATTCCCGTAAGAGTAAGGTGACAGAGTGGGAGGCACTCTGTCAAAGCTGGGGGATGTTCGTCGAGAACTTCAACAAAAATCCCTCAGGCTATCGCGAGCGGGTCCGCTCTGCGGGTGAGCGCTATGAGCGCTACTCGAAGCGGCCCAAGATCTTGCGGCTGCACGATGGTGCAGTCGAGGCGGGGATTCCGTGCGCAGTGCCGTCTGGCGTTGCGTGCGAGCGCTGCCAAGCTGAGGCAGTGCGGCTGTACGAACGGGACCTTAACGGGTACACTGGTATTAGTGTGCCTGTGGAGTTGAAGACACTGCGTGAGAAGTTAATCACGCAGTTGTCGTCTGAGAGTGCTGAGGGTGAGCGCAACACTCAGCCGAGGGCTGTAGGCGACTACAGCTCTCGCTCAAGTTTTACGCCCTTCGGCGGAGCTGCTGGTGGCGGGATTTGTACTCCGTCACCATTTCCGGAACGTCGCTCATCAGGACGTTCCGCGGCTCCCACATATCGTGGTCAGGAGAGTATCCTAACCAACGAATACGAAAATGAACCGGACCTTGGGTCCGGATCTGATGATCAACGATTCGCTGGACAATCCAGCGAGTTTCCCCGCGTGCATCTCGCAACGGGGGCGGCGGCGGCGGGAAGATGCCACGGACCGTCGCCGGTCGAGATCTGGGATCGTTTGGAGGTGATGGAGCGCATCCAGACGGCTGAGCTCGCCGAGATACGGCAGGAGCCGAAGCTTCTGAAGGCCCGAATCGGTCAGGCCGGGCAGACCGCTTCGAATATTCAGGTCGACCTAGGGTCGATCGTTGCGCGTTTGGGTCAACGTGTCCACGCGCTCGAGACGAGGGTCGCGCCGAGTCACCGCGAGTAGGTGACTCGTGTTGCGAGTAAAGCTTCAGCCGCCCAACGTAAAAGGTTGGGTGGAGGCGCATGCTGGACGGTATGTCTAGCGTGTACGCGTTGCCATGCTTCGCCAACACGGTGAATGGCCCGATGAAGCGCGGGGCAAGCTTGCTTGCTCCGAAGTCGGAAACTGCATGTTTAGCTAGGTTCTGTGTAGCTAACAGAACTAATGAACCCACTTTGAATTCATTTGTGTTTCCTCTGCCATTGTTGTCAGCATTCAACTTCTGTCGATCGACAGAAGCTGCAATAGCATCTTGCACAAACCGTATTTCGGCTTGGCGGCGCTGGACAAAGTCCATTGCCTTCGAGTTGAACTCCTTGTTCAACCCGTTGTTCTTGTTCACTACAGGCCCGGCCTGTGTGTGGTTGTTGTTGTTGAGAGTGTCTACGCCCGGCGTAGACATTGCGCTCTCGTCGATTGGACTACCATCGCCATCCGCTGGGCGGGTTAGGGTAAGCAACTGGTACCGGAGTCAAATAGAAAAGAAGGTACAATAGAAATGATCCTGTAAAAGTACGCTCTTGGTTTGTTTCAACCTAAAATAGTCATCCCTATTCTTCAATACAAACCATACGTCCAGCACAACAGCAATTCTACGCATTCCATTGGTTAATCCACTTCAACGTCCTTTAATCCATTAGTCGCTGGAAGATCGCCATGGGTCCCTTAGAGCTCCGAGTCGTGGCGTTCGTGCTCCAGCACCAGCCATACATCGCCACCCCGAAAGAACTGGGGACTGTGATCACGAGTTTCCTCGGTCCATCGTCCAATCTCTCGCTCAGTGACGCGTGCAAATTGGACTCACTCCCCTTGTTGGACTGGATATGGGCGTCGAGCTGTGCTTCAGTCGCTCAGAGAGGGATTGGGTGGTCTCTGACCCATTTCTTGCGCTCCGATATGCACTACTATCGCTGGCAGTTCTCCAAGGCGTTGACGGTTGTTGCAGAGCGCGGTGATTTGGGTATGCTGAGGTGGCTCTTTGAGCATTTTGGGGGCTGTGTGGTACCGGTGGAGGCTGTTGAGGCAGCCGCTGCCAACGGGCATCTAGCAGTGCTCAAGTACCTGCGTGAAGTTGATACAGGTCGAGAACGCGACCAGGATCGTGTGGCTGCCGATAGTGAAATCGAGACAGAGTGGAATGGGCCAGGGAATTGGGTCTGTTGGGGTGGTCGGAGCATGCTAAAGGCAGTTGAGAATGGCCACGCGGATGTTGCGCGATGGTTGTACAGCAACTGCCCCTACGCACTCACTGACAACGAGTTAGAGCTGGTAATCTGTGGGGCGCTTAAGCGTGGAGACATCGAGTTCGCTCAGTGGCTGGTGCCTCCAACCCGAAGCCTCTTCGACTACGCGTCGGACTGTCCGCGTCCAGACGTCATCGAGATGATGCTGGAGAAGGGGAATCTGCAGCGGGACCAAAATGCGACTGTTGTTGCTATACGAGACCTCGCTACACATGGGCAACTGGACCTGATGAAGCGTATTGCTCAGATCTACACTACACCGCCAACAAATGACGGCGTTTGGTTGGACTATTGGCGTCGAGCTATGGCTGAAGCGATCAAACGAGAGGATCTGGTCATGCTGCAGTGGCTCGTAACGTATCCAAGCGGACGAGAGTTACGAAAGAGAAGGAGAGAAGACGTTGAAGCTCTTGGATTACTCGGAGTGGCAGCCACAAACGGTGGCGTTGAGATCATGCAATTTCTTCACGAAGAAGCCATTGCTGATGACTATGACGACGCGGTGATCAAAGCCGTCCGTAGCGGTCACTTGAATGCGGTGAAGTGGCTTCTTCCGCACGTCAGAAGACTCCCAAGTGACAATTTGATGGATAAAGCTGCGAAATACGGTCATCTGGCAATTCTCGAGTACTTTCAACTTTTATCTGAAGATACAAAGTTCGGGGTTAAAGGCTGCTCTGTGCGCGCTATGGATTTTTCAGCTGCTCATGGACATTTAGAGGTGGTGAAATGGCTGCATACCAACCGCGTCGAAGGTTGTACGACGTTTGCCATGGACAATGCCGCTGCAAATGGGTATCTCAATATGGTACAGTGGCTGCACTTCAATCGCTCGGATGGACTTAGCTGCGCAGGGAGGACACCTGCATATACTTCAGTGGCTGAACGCTAACAGGTCGGAAGGCTGCACGTTTAAGGCAATCGAGTCGGTGATCAGCAACGGCCACCTCCAAGCTGCTTGCTGGTTAAGGGTCCAGCACCCGCAGCATTTTCCTGCAATGGTGGGCAAATCAATCTCGACGGAAAACACCTTGGAGATCCTGCTATTTCTACACGTGCATTACCCCCACGTCTTCACTATATGGTTCTGTGCAAGGATTCAGCGGCCCCTTTTGAGCACCGACAGGACCGGAAGCGATGGTTTTGTTGTCCAATGGCTGGAAACTCAATACCCAGACCACGAGGGAACCTAAAACTAGGGATTTTTAGGGCTTCACGCAGCCTAGCCAAGCCTCTTCGACAGGGTCACACGGAAGTCCAAAGCCGTGGATGATTTCTTGCTGTCTCCCGTTGATGGCGTAAATGTCAGACGAGCTGCAGGAGATAACTTGAAAGAAATTGTTCATGCAAATCCCCACAACTTCAACGTCGGCACTTTGGTAGACAGGATCATAGCATCGACGATACATGACGCCCCCGCACATATCGACTTGGTACTTTGCAATTGGTTGTGGGGGAGGAAAATACAATGCGTTCGGGTCACAGGCCACTGGTTGAGTCGTGAAAATGGCCAGATTTGCGTCGCTGATATGATCGCTGGACGGTAGGCAAGTTGGTCCATTGCACGCAGGGTGGGACTGGTTGCATTTGCTGAGAAACCCATTGCAACACAAGGGTGCGTTTACGAGGAACAGATGCTTAAGGTGCTGGTTAGACGTAAGGTCGGGAAGCCGCTGAAGGGAGTACATCGCTACTAGCTCCAGTCGCTGGAGCTTCACAAGAGGCTTCAGCTCAGGGAGACTGGAGATCGAAAGCAAAATCGCCAACGACATACTCTTCAAATTGCTCAAGCCTTTGAAACTGGGTAGTTCAAGCAGCAGCGGGAGGTACCCGAAATGGAGAAAAGTCAGCGAGTTCAATCTGGAGAAGGCGTCCGACGGCATCTTCACTACATTCGTGTCCCCAAACTTGCCTTCAATGTCACTATACGAAGCATAATCGACGTTAGTAGACGATCAACTTGTGCTACGAGTTCAAATATCACACATTCGTACAAGAATTCAAGTTTGTGGAACACTTTGAACCAGTCTGGAATGATCTCAACCCCAGTGTAGCACAAGGATCTGTGAGCACAAACGTGTTGTTAGTGTTATTTATCGCTCAAGCGCCAACTCGCACCACGTACAAGTACACGAGATTTGTACACCGCTGAAGCTCCTCCGGCCACAACGTCATCTGTCGATTTGTAAGCTGAAGCACTTGTAAATCACCGGATAGAGCCAATGTTCGTACAATCTCCGAGACGTCAATGGGGTGAATCCATTCTTCATACGTTTTTGGAGCTTTGTCGACATCAACGAGCGCGAGGCAAGGGCACGCGTCTTGTTGATCCCAACGGTAGGCAAATGCCACGCACTGAGGATGCGCGTTGCATGAATTTTGTGATTCGGCAATGGCTTTCCCTGTATACGCCAGCGCAAAAGCACTCGCGGTAAGGAACACGACCCCGACCCAGCGTGGCACGTCCCGCTGAGCCTTCAATTTGGCCACTTTGCTACTGGTAGTCTGCGTATTCTTTCGGCGTTGGTAAATTACTTCCACAAGGCGAGTGAGTCGGTAGCTGAAAGAGATGTTCATCACGAGTCGAATCAACAAACTGGACCACGTGAGTGTACGCATCGAGTCGAAGCAGAACCGAAAGAGTGTAGTGGCGATTGGGTCGGCTTGCATCCTGGCCTGGCGTTGGAAACTACCCGGTGGGTAGACTCGGAGGTTGAGTCGTGCGATGCCTCGGTCCAAGTTGAACATGGTGTACGAGTAGCCCAGAAGGAAAATGGGACATCCGACGGCGAACGTCATGTCAAA
This sequence comes from Phytophthora fragariae, assembly GCA_009729435.1. Lineage (NCBI taxonomy): Eukaryota > Oomycota > Peronosporomycetes > Peronosporales > Peronosporaceae > Phytophthora > Phytophthora fragariae. Next base: position 169,374 of record QQOI01000075.1, on the reverse strand, counting down.
GCTAAAGCAAAGAGTTAGGCAACTTCAACCACTACAATGATGCACAACTTACACAGTGTCGACCAGCACTTCGGTGAATGCGGAGTGCGCGACTGGGTGGAGGATGAAGAAAGCCTGGGAGAGGCAGCTCATTGATATCAATGCGGTGTAGCCATAACACAAGCTGACAGAAAATCCGGCCTCCAGCAAATGGTTTAACTGGATCGACTCAACGATGAGATCTCCGACTTTAAAGAGCACATTCTAAAGCATGTACAGAATTCGTCAAGTGTTCGATAATACGCATCAAAAATCCACGTTAACGTACCCAAAACTTCCGATACTGTCCATAATACCCCGTCAACTCGAGCCAAAACGACGCAGCCTGCTGCAGATAGTCCCCAATATGCGGTAGTCTCGCAGCCCAAATGGGCGACACTGACACTTCTTCTCGTCTCGGACCGACGGGGGCAATGCGGAAACTGGAGTTCCTCAATACCGTCATTTTCAGCATCACGTGGATGTAGCTCACTGCCAGCCCAACGAGTACGAACGTGTTGACGCTCATGAGCTCAGGCTCGGGGTCGGCAATGAGCCAGAAGTACCCATCGTCGAGGTCTGCAGTGTCCATGAGATAGTTAGCAGTGTCGTTCGGAGCAATTGACAAGATAGTGAGCCACGCCGTCCAGCACACGGAGACCCCTGCACCCAGCAGCAGCAGGATCCCGATAGAACCGAACGCTTCAAAGAAGCTGTCGGGTTTTACAGCAGAGACGCCGTGGTTTGCTACCACTGGACATTTGCCACCGAGTGAGTTACTCGGTTGTTGGGGTAGAATTCGGATTGATCTGACAGCAGGCGAATTCTTCGAGTTCATTGACCCATTAAATGCTTCTCGTACAGTCAAACTTGTCATCGTGGGATCAGTGAATGCTTAGTATGTCGGAAGTGTGCCAGTTGTGGAATGACATGACGATCAGATCAACCAGGACACAAAGTTGTATTGTATTTTCAGCGTCCCGCGGAACTATTCTAAGTCCTCTGGATTGTATATCCTGAGGAGCCCAGTAGAGAACTTTAGATCCTAGGTTCAACGTCCTGGTAAAACCTAGTGCGGTCCTTGCAGCCTCGACTTAGATCACTTATCCCACATCCAGTATGTCTTGGTTTGGTCGATTCCGTGGAGCGCAGATCTCGCCGCTCGAAGCTCGCATTGGTCCAGCAGATGACAAGTTCTTCGCTTCTGCTGTTATCCGGTCCACCTTTCCAGCCAAACCTTCGAGCACCCCAACGATTAAAGACATTCAACGAGCGAATAGCTCGTCACTTACCTTTGCTGAAGCTTTTGGAACACGAGGCGTGGTTATCGTCCTTGTGGTGCTCATTTCCATCGCGTGGACGGTGTGCCAACTCATCTTGACTGTCGCGCCTAACGGGGCCGCGAACTTTCTCACCAAGACGACGGAGTTTGACAACGGCCGGTTCTGGCTGATCACTGACCCTGATTCGGTCTTCTTAACCGTTAGCGCTCTCAATCTTGGAATGCTCGTTCTCGTATACGTCGATGTGCTGTTGAAGATGTCTGTGCACCGAAACAGAATACACACAGTACGGCCGTTCAACTTCTTAATCAGCACCATGTGCCCTGGAAGGAGATCGAGCTTACAATTCGAGCGGAAGATACTCGGGTTCTGGTATGAGCTCACGGCGTTCGATGGTAAAAAACGAAAATATTGGGTAAGACAGAAACCAGAAACCCAATCTAAGGATGTAGTTTCGTACACTAACTTTCATTTCAACTTGCCAGAATGCAGTGTTAAAACTGCCTGATCTGGTGATTGAGGCGATTGCGGTTTATCGACTGCTGGAAGACGGCATCCCGATGCCATTATCCTACGCCTACGCGTGCTTGATCTCTGCAAACTCCCTCTCCTGCGCGATACTAATTTTAAGGACTGAGCACACGGCGCTTTCGGAAGTGTTCGTAGACTCCTTGTACGTATAACTTGCGCTGGTTGTAGTCTTGACTGGATCTCCTTCTTCTAATACGTTTCGCATCGCGGCTTTGACATGGTTTTCGCTGTAGGGTGGCCCATTCTTTGGTTAGGTTACTCAGTGAATCACTTCGACTTTGACCGAGCTAAGGCACTTTTGTATCTGAAAGTTTACCCACCTGGGTGGTTTGAGCGGAAAGTGAGGCTCATGGCGGACGCAGCTAGTGTAACCCTGTTCCAGATCAGCTTCGACGCCCTGCGAATGAAGTCCGGGTCCGATCTGTCTCTGCGGATGGCGATGAATCTCTCGTTTTCCTATCGTCTGAATCGAGCTGTGGATTTTATGATCCGCCGGCAACGCCAAGTCCTTGGGCGAACCAAGTCCTTTAACCTGCTGAAAACCGCCCACCAATCGAATTTACCGCGGCTGGCAGCGTTGGTTTTTGTTGCTGTGAGTGTTGGCGTGCTAGTTGGCACTCACATGAGCATCGTGACCTCTGGAAATGTATGCGCTAGCTCCCCACAATGCGTAGTGTATGCGTATCGGTGGAAAACGCACGACTCGTGTCCATGTCGTGCATTGATCGATGTAGAACAAGCCCCTCGATCGTACAGTGAATGGACCCACCCCCCAGACGTGACAAACCTCGTCAAAAATCTGGCCAAATCTGGAGATTTACGTATCATCCAGATCATTAACCCTTTCATGGTGAGAGGGTGCATTCTTCGCCCTTTAGTGCTGTTACCAAAACACGGTAGTAAATCTTCTTCTTAAAGGGCGCAGAATGCACCCTTTTAGCTCCATCCCGCTCTTTGACTACCGGGTTTCGTTTCTACCAATCGGAGTAGAACCTGTAAATAGGGCTGGGGGTAATTTTGAATTGTCTGCTCTCCGAGTGGTTTTTTATTGCTTCGATGGCCGTAATCGACCCCTGCCACACGACCGCGTCATCGACCAAGTGTGACGCAAACCGTGAGACCTCAGGATTGCTGTTCAGCCATCCACATCACCATACAAAAGATAAGTCAAATGCACCACTCCTGATTCAATTTTTGATATACTTTAATCAACAGACATGCGCACAAGTTTCACCGACTCGGAAGACAAGCTGCTGGTGCAGATCGCCTTTCAGTTCGAGAGGGAGGGCTTGCGGATAACCTGGGACTATGTGGGGCGTCGCATGAAGACAAAGCGCACTGCGCGGCAGCTACAGATCCGGCTGTCCAACCTTAAGAGGACGTACGGGAAGTCGCTTAGCGACTTTCCGCCTTGTTTTTTTAGCGGTATGACTTCACGGCGTCTACTTCGGGCGCGAGGGCCACCACCGCCACGTCCTCACGTTTCTCAGCAGTCAACCTGCGTGCCCTCTGAGCCTCGGTCGCACGTTCAAGGCTTCGACACGCGAGATCATGATCTGGGCGTGCAGAGCGACTGTGGGTACTGTACAGCATCCGTGACTGGTGAATCGGGTGAGGCATGCGTGGAGTGGCTATTGATCCATGTAATGATACTAATGTTGTGCTTGTTGTGTACGCAGTTGCCGTTGTTGTTGCCGGTGAACCTGATGGCAACGACATTACGACCGTCGACGGCGCCTCCGGTCAGGCATTATCGGCTGAACGTCTAAGGCAAGGCGCTTGGCAAGGGCACGATGACCAGGAGGCCGCACGCGGACCGAGACCAGGAGGTGCGGCGTGGGGGGGGCATGCAGGCAGTGTCGGTGCTCTTTCTAATCTCGTTTTATTTGTTTTTGTGATGGCTCAGGCTCTGAGAGCAATGGTGAGAGTGCGGCCATTTTGGCCTTCGACGGTGACCGTGATGCTCGAAAACATGCTGTGCGAGGTGAACGCGGAGGGCGTGTGGGTCGACGGGTGGATAGAGCTGCATGTACTCCGGGTGTGTATCGAGTTTCGAAGCGCGTAACAAAGAGAATGGCATGGCTAACGTGTGTTGTATATGTTGTAGCAGCTACAATTGGTAGTTCTGAGGTTGTAGACGGCGTCAGCATGGACGTTGGTGAATCTACTAATGAGCCAGTTGCTGCCCACCACATGTCAAGAGGATATGGTGTATGTTCCGAGCACAGAGGTTCTACGACTCGGCGGGAGACAAGTTCTGACAACGGAGCAGGTGTGGGTGGCATTGTTAGGCTACTGATAATTATAATGTGGCTGATGTTGCGCTGTTGTTGTAGGTGCTGGAGACGTTGAGGGTGCTGGTGGCGAGAATGGCGTGAGTGGTGGGGTCGCTGTCGACCACTGCCAATACTCACCCAAACTAAATCAAGTGCAAGCTCATGAAGCAGTGGCTTCAATTTTCGGTAATATCAGTGCGAACGACGTTCGACAGCAAGCTGGTCGCACCTGCGATAATGCAGGTGAAGTTTTACCGTCAGGCGTCTCTCTGATACTTGCAGCTGTTGGGACAATCGGAAAAGCTGATGTTTTTCTCGATGTCGGAGCTGGCATGGGCAACATTCTCGTCCAAGTTGCTCTTACAACAGACGTTAGAGCTTGTATTGGCGTCGAGCTTCGCAGTGATCTCGTCTCACTCGGACACTGCTCTATTCAACAACAGCTCAAGCATCATTCGCAACTTGGCAAGGTGCTGCTCAAGCATGTAGATGTTAGAGATGCTTCGATGTCAAGGCAACCTCCCATTTGTGAAGCTACCATAGTCTTTGCGAACATATTTCTTTTTGAAGAAGATGCAAAGCTGGAAGTCTCACGTGAACTCAGCGAAATGCCAATTGCGCGCGTGGTCATCGCAACATCGCCGTTCTGCCCGAGGCATCGCTCCTCGTGCTCGGAACCTTTTTGTAAACACTGGAAGCTGGAGCGCAAGATAGAAGTACATTGTAGCTGGAAGGCGGCGTTACATCCGATATACATTTACCAAAAAATATTATGAATCACTTTCTGAGCTAGCACTACTGTAAAGAACCGACCTCCTCGTCGCCAAGTCCGAGTGCTGAACATCCACCGCCACTCCCTTCCGATCCACCACCACCGAGTCGGCGAGCACCGCCGTCGACGAGCGCCGCATCGCCGCCAAGTCCTCGCGCTGCTACAGCAGCGCCAGTATCGGGTTGGTGGGCACCGCCGACGCCGAGGGCTGCGTCGCCACCATGTCCGAGTGCTGCTTGAGCAGCAGCAGCACCGAGTCGGCGGGCACCTCCAAAGCCCAGGGCCGCGTCGCCGCCAAGTGCTTCTTGCGCAGCACCACCACCTAGTCGGCGAGCACCACCGAAGCCGAGAGCCGCGTCGCCGCCATATCCAAGTGCTGCTTGAGCAGCAGCAGCTCTGAGATGGTGGGCACCTCCGAAGCCCAGGGCCGCGGCGCCGCCAAGTGCTGCTTGCGCAGCTCCACCACCGAGTCGGCGAGCACCGCCGTCGACGAGCGCCGCGTCGCCGCCACAGCGGCGCCAGTATCGGGTTGGTGGGCACCACCGACGCCGAGAGCCGCGTCGCCGCCAAGTGCTGCTTGCGCAGCTCCACCACCGAGTCGGCAAGCACCTCCGAAGCCCAGGGCCGCGTCGCCGCCAAGTGCTGCTTGAGCAGCACCACCACCACCACCGTGTATAGTGTCAAAGACAGCGTTTCCAAGCGCAAGACTACTGCAAGTCCCGAATGCAGCAAGCCTAACAGCATTATTCTGCTCGCCGTCACCTCCCAGACTCGTGCCACCGCGATCAGCTCCACCTTCATGCTCTTGGGCAGCACCACTACCGAGTCGGTGAGTGGCAGCAACACCGAGTCCGGGAGAGGCAGGACGGCCTCCTGGCCCGTAAGCGATCTGTCGTGCAACGCGAGGCCGCTGTACAACTTCTGGTCGAGGCTCATGCGTGGCCTTCAACTTGGCGAGAGCAGAGTGGCGTCGCACGTTTCCTTTCTCAGTAAATAGATCGTTGGGGTAGTAGAACTGGTGAAACTTATCCCAGCATGTTGACGTCGTCGACGGACACATCCACGGCTTGGCGGGATGATTGTGTACAATCTGGCACAGACAGCCACCGTGTGTGAGGCAATAGTTTGTTACCTCTGTCGGATACCTCCCCTCCCATCTACAAACAATACAGCGGCGCCGCTTCCTGCTGCTATCCGCATGCATTTGTCTTGACGACACCGAAGTGCAAGCAGTCGCGAGTACAACAGCTTTTCCAATAGGACGCTGCGATGAAGGAGTGCCGACCAGTTCCTCATCTTCGTCGTCTAGCATTTCCCCACTGTAAAACATGCGACCATCACTGGGTGCGTTCTTCCATTACCCGTTCAATAATTCTCCTACCAGCTCCATCACAAATTTCCTGTGCGGATCACGAGCCGCTAGCTCGGTTTTTATCAACCGTCGCGTAAGATACGCATTAGATCTTGCCACATCGATTAGAGCGAGGGCCAGCTTTTTGTGCCAGCGTTTGTACGAATGACCGTCCGAAGTAGAGAATCGGCCTCGTATTTGATCCAGCCTGTCAACGCCTTGCATGTTGGCGTTGTACTGAGCGACGCACTCTGGGGCTGGAAATGACTGTTTCTCGCTGCCAACCACGCGTGTTACAGTAGTAACATTTGTAGAGTCTGCATTGGAGACCATGTTGACAACATTTCCGTCGCACCACGATGCTGCCAGCATACTGTGGTCGTGCGAGACAGCCTGGCGATAGTCGCCACGGGTGCAATCATCCTTGTGTAAGATAGTGTGTGCCGGGTAGTGCTTGCTATTCGCACGGATGGTGCCTCGTCCGTATAGCCCCTTCAGACGAAGCTCCTGAAGTAGCTGAACGGAGGTATAATAGTTGTCCATGTTAACAACACGGTTTGTCCAAACAGTGGCCTCGTCACCTCCAACACATGCTGCCGGATTTTCGACACTTCCTCGAGTTCCTCTCTCAAGCTTTGCGCTTCAACTTGATCAATCACACCACTTAGTCGATCCAAGATATCGCTACGATTACAGTGAAGCTTATAATTCAATGCTATCCACGTTGTAGAGCACCACACCATGTAAAGCCTGAAATGGTACTTCCCTGTCGGCTTCATGGGATTGTACACAATCATGTGACGACCTTGGCGCGAGTGGCAGGCAACACTTGCTTCATCGAGAGCAACATCTCGACCGACGTGAATATACTGACCACCAGTAATCTTAAGCAAATTCGAAAGTGGCCGGATACGAGCTGCCGCATCTTGGTCTTTCGTGTTAGGAATAGCATTGAAGCTCAAACATCGACGCAGAAGTTTGAATCGGTGAAGGGTCATGATGCTGTCTAGCGATGTGGTAACACCACCAAAAATTAGATCTTCGGCTTGTTGGCCCCAGTAATTAGCGTACTCGCCCTCATCATTCATGGCCATGAAGAAGAGAATGCCGAGAAAAATCATCAACTCGTCGAGCGTGAACGGTGTCGCCATTCGTATGCTATTCACCACAGCGTAGTTGTTGGTCTCGTGTAGGGCTTGGCGCCAGAAGTAGAGAGGTATATACGCAAAGAAACTTGAACTGGCCGAATGTTCAAACAAATGCTTGAATTCAGGACGCAAGTAGGTTTTACTCGTACCATCGTCATGTTGGTACAAATATGATGGCGCTTCAACTTGTCCTGACGGGACGAATCGCATGTTTCGGATAGCTTTAACCTCTGAGAGGCTGGTTGGAAGTAGCTCCGTAGGGTCAAACGCCTCAATCACTTCTTCTGCTTCTTCGTCGCAGTCAGAATCGGCGTCCTCAAAGTCAATCTCGTCGGTTGGATCTGGCCGAACCAATATCCGCCAATCTGGGTTCTTCACTCGTGTTAGCGCAATGTAGTTCTTGATTCCAAGCTGCACCATTCCCACACTGATATGCTCCACTGCGCTCTGGAATTGGCTGTCCAACCAACGAATATGAAAAAGTGAAGCGTTCTTCCCTTTCTTGACTTGGCGATACACACGGCCAATAGTGTAGGCAGTACCAATAGGCCTGTATGCCTTCGCTTTCATCCATCGCTCCTTATCGGGCGAAAATGCAATCAACTTGCTGACGTAGACATCCTGCAGCATGATGGGCGGTGTACGTGTAGGAGTTGTTGCAGCTCCTGTTGGCACTGCACGCCCCGGCTGTAGCGAGTCGGGGAATACAACACCTGCACTTAGGTCCCCACTGGCGCCCATACCGACGCTGTCGCCCACCCCCCTGCTGTTCTGTTCAGCGCCTGCACCACTAACACGCACAACGTCAGGAACTGGGTCACCTGTAGCAAGCCCAAACACAAGTACGCCTTCTGGGCAGGCTGAACACGCACCTTGTTGGGCCGCACGTCCTCCACGTCTTCCTGCCGAGCCACGCCCTCTTGCACCACGCGCTCTCGCACTGCGCCCTCGTGCGCCACGCCCTCTCGCACACCATCCCCAGCGACTCCTGCCTGGCCGGCCGCACCACTTGCGCCCACACCGACGCTGTCCCGCACCCCACTGCTGTCAGGTTCAGCACCTGCACCACCAACACGCACAACGTCAGGAACAGCTTCATCAACAGCAGGCCCGAACGCAAGTACGCCGTCTGGCCAGACTGAACACGCACCTTGTTGATCTGCACGTCCTCCTGCCGCACCAACACGCCCTCGCATACCATCCTCAGCGACGCCTGCCTGGCCGGCCGCGCCACTTGCGCTCACGCTCACGCCGAAGCTGTCGCCCACCCCACTGGTTTCGGCTTCAACACCTGCACGACCAGCAAGCACAACGTCTAGACCTACGTCACCAGTAGCAGGCTCAAACGCATGTTACGCCCTCTGGGCAGGTCTTACCCGCACCTTGTCCAGCCGTACGTCCTCCATGCCTTCCTCCCGCACCACGCCCTCTTGCACCACGCTCCCCTGCACCACATCCGGCGACCACCTCCTGACCTACTGCGCCACCGACACCAGCAACAAACACGATGTTAACAACAACACTAGAACAAAAATTCCGCGACGTCTGCACCGCATCCTTGCTTACTTGTCCCCGGAGCTGCATCTTCTGCAGGAACCTCACTGACGCGCAGGTCCTCAATGTATCTCAGGACGGCTAGCTCTCCCAGGAGGTAGTCCACCCCCTCGGCGCCATCGTGCCTTCCCCCAGGCCGAATGTATTTGTAGCGCGTGTCCAAGCACTTGCTGGATGGTCGCTTGGACGTCCAGCCAGCTTTCACCAACGCCCCCCACACGTCCTTGAAAACCGCAACGCCTCCAAGACTGCTGGCTGTCTCCATAGGATACCGGGATGATACGCGTCGGCGATTTCTAGCACCGACCGGCTCGTCATGCTTCCGCTTCATTCCGGGCGGTCCTGATTTCCAAATGAATCGGGTATTGATGGAAGGCTGATACGCGTCGTCAATTTGTAGAAAATATAAAGGGGTTTTGAAAGAGATATTGTATCACCTTTCATGTCTTATTCGCATTCGAACATCAAGGATATATGATAATAGAGTGTCCACGAAAATTTGGGCGCCAAGATTTGGCGGCAAAGTGCTGCGTATACAATGTTCCTCTTATCTCATACATAAATTAAGATATATGCATCAATTGATGTCACACATTTACGGAGAGCTTAGTGCCCGGAATTGATGGCAAAGTGCTGCATATACTATGTTCCTCTTATCGCATACATAGATTAGGATACATGCATCAATTGATGTCACACATTTACGGAGTGCTCAGCGCCCGGAATTGATGGCAAAGTGCTGCATATACAATGTTCCTCTTATCGCATACATAGATTAGGATGCATGCATCAATTGATGTCACACATTTACGGAGTGCTCAGTGCCCGGAATTGATGGCAAAGTGCTGCATATACAATGTTCCTCTTATCGCATACATAGATTAGGATACATGCATCAATTTACATCACATATTTACGCCGTAGATGGGTCCATACGTCTGGCTGGAGCCAAGTTCTCCGGAATCGTGCCACCGGAGCCGAGCGTCGCGGTGACGCTGGCACCCTGCGAGTAGCCACCGAGCACGAAGACCGTGTTGGGGCACTCCTTGGCAACAGACACCACGTGGTTGGTCATGTCGGTGGCACCCGGACCAGCACTGGGGCAGATTATTGAAAGTGGCCACAAATACATCAAACTTTTTGACACTGGCCCAAATACTGGCAGATGGAAATCTGGGACAGGTGAAAGAACAATGCGATACTGAGCAGCATTTCACAACTTGATTCTCGACTGAAGGTCCCAAGCGCAGAGGTCTGTCGTTTTCTACGGCGAGGTGGGTTTGCTTCGGCTTGGTAGTGCTTCCATTTACCCACCACCACGAGCCTTAACTATTAAGCGTATGTATCCATGTAGCGCCTGCTGTGACTCTGCTGTTGTGAATATTCGTGCTGCAGACACTGCCCGGCCTCAGCTTCGAGGATAGTGTACGTTTTGTTTGTAATGTCGTTCTTCAGCTAACCTTCGCTTGCATGTTCGTGGCGCGAGCGCTGTGTCAGTCGTGGCAGCAGCTCCACACCGGAGGTGCGCGGCGTCACAGGCAGCGGTCTGGACAAGTACGTCGAGTCCAAGACTTCTACGAGTCGCTGAACAATTTGGTCGAGGACGCGTGGGGCATGGGCGCCGCTGTGTTTGCTGCATCATGCACGCCCCGTCCAAGTTCGTGCCAATTGTCAAGCATGAGAAGGTAAGCAAACACTAACAAGTCATAGTATGGTGAAAGTATCTAATATCGGCTATGATGCAGACCGAGAGAGCAAGTGGTACTGCTGTGTTGTTAGAATTGGGACTACCTGGCGTTCTTGACCACCTTCGTTTGATCCGCATGTGGGGGGTGAGTGGTGTGGTAACAAGGCCCAGTGCCTCCAAACCCGGAGAGAAGGTCGGTCAAGAACGTCAGGGAGTCCCCATGCACTGACACATTTTAAAAGGTATTCATGATATTTGATTAATAGATTAGCTTCATCTAATTGTTCTTCGTATTGCATACGCTCGTAGGGACACCCGCAGCTATTGGACCCCGGCCCGAATTGATCAGAATGTGAACTCACTCAGGATCGTCAGGTTTAAATCTTGCGCTTTCTCGGTCCCGACCAAATTCCGGCGTTCCAGAAATTGAAGAGGACACGACCCAACTATATAAACTCCTGCTCGAACGTCGTCGTCCACAGTCCCCGTAGCACGGTTTGGACATTTTGCAGCATTGTGTCCCTCGGCCCTGCCACAGAGACTGCAGGTGTAGTTCTTTCGTTTTTTTGGCTGCTCGGCTCGGATCTCGCTGCTGAAAAGGTCGTGCATGCTAGCGAGAACTGCAGCCCGCTCACTGGAGATCGTTGTTTTTTTCTTCTGGTGACGCAGTGGTCGAGACGTTTTTGGTTCGCCAGTGCTGCGTATTCTTTTCTGTCGTGTGGCAATATCGCGTCTTGCAGTACGCGATGAACCACCAGCTTGTTTGTAGAGTGGTGGGGGCAGAATATTCGGGTCTGACATGAGTGCGGGGACGAACGGCAGGCTAATGGCAACGTGCTGGAATGCTTGTGCATACGACGGTGCTGTATACGCATGGTAAAAGAACCTGTAGGCCCCTGCCGTTGTCCTGGACGACCCACTTTGGGCGTGGAGGGCTGCCACGATGTACCGACAAGGTATTTGCATTTGGTGGCGATCCGGACAGCGTGTGCACGCACCAGTCCGCAGGTCTACCGTAAAGGTTCGCGAGCCATTGTTCAGAAGTGCATTTTCATCTTCGACGCTTGCTACTACGTCTTCGACGTGGAAGACGGACTCCGAATTTTTACGGACGGTGCAAGCGGAAGCACTCCATATTTGTTTGTCGAACTTTGCCTTCGCGCGAGGAGTTACCGTGTGTTTGGCGCCCATCCAGTCCCGAGCTTTCTGCTTTTTGGCCGCTATACTCTCGACGACGACATTGCAGAACAACACAACAGCATTGAACACTTGGCTGTCTCGAACTCCTGCAAGTAGCAGAGCCCGGTTTTGACTCTCTACAGCACTTGTAGTTCTACCTCCAAAAAGAGGACATCCATCACCAAATGCTTCTACAGACCCCCACTCGGCTTTCATCGCCGACGTTTCTTCTGGGGTGAGTTTGTCGTTGCCAAACTTGGTCCAGCTTGAAGGGTGAATCTTTCGCAAGTATTGAGCTACCGACTGCGTCTCCTGTTTTCCATTCACTGTGATCGTACGAACAACAGGAAAGCGCTCGTTGATCTCGGTCAGCACCGCGTTATACTCCACAAATGTCGTCGCGACTTGCAACGATAGGATCAGGCTCCTAATGCTATCGATATTCGGATCGATAGAGCGAAAGTGGCCGCACACGTTAAAAAAGATGTGCAGTGCACAAAACTTAAGGTTTAAGGGCACGCCACGCACACGGAGACGAACTTGCGCATCTCGCTGCTTTCCCCGGTCGGAAAAGAGAGGTCGGTCGTGCAGTTTTATTCCGGCCATGATACAGCTCGCAAAAAACCACTCGAAGTTCTCGGCTGTCTCCTTATGAACGAAAGCCACGACAACCGGAATGTTCCCCCAGTCTCCGTCTTTGCCGATGACCAAGAGACACACGCCATTATATTGAGCATGCTTCATGTGGGTGCCGTCGCATTCAATCAATGGCACCAAGTTGTCTTGTCCAGCAATGAGAGAACCAAATGATAGGAACGCCCGGTAAAAACGACCGCGTCTATCGAGCTGACATGATACCGTAGATCCAGGATTCTCGCGCGCGAACGACCGAAGAAAAGCCGGTAGCTTGTCGTAGTTGTCCTCCTCATCCTCCATCAGCTTTTTGGCACGGGATATCGCACCATACACTAGAGCATGACGGTCATCGACGTTGACATTGTCCGTTGTTTTCACCGAGGCAGCCACCCGCGCCCGTGCAGTGCTTAGCCCCTTCACCATAGCACTTTTGAACCCAGGTAGCTCCATCAGCAACTGCGAGGAGCACTTCCGCACCGCATCACAGCTGGGGGAATGGATAAGCTCGAAATCGCTAACAAACCAGGCGCCCTCAGGACAGAAAGCCAACTTTGTGTTAGCGCATTTAGTGGGCCGCTTCTTGCTCAGCGTCACCTGCCAGCCACATAACGTAGAAACGCATTGCCATTTTCGTAAGTGACCGGAATGTATCTTCTTTTGGATTGACTTGTTCTCGTTGAACGCGTAGGCACGTAGAAACTCTGTGCTATCTGGGGCTGTAGCAAAAACATCGTGTCGCTTGATGTCCAGGCGACCGAATTTTTTCATCAAATCAACCTTTCCGGCCTCCATGACACTTGAGCGAAGTTGGTAGTTGCGTGGTGACAGCAAAGATGGTTGTTGCGCAGTGACTGCTGTTGTGCAAATAGGTGTGCGCTTCGGCCTCGCTTCGTCCTCGCTTCGTCCTCGCTTCGTCCTCGCGTCTGATATTTATAAAGAGCTTGAAGTGAACAACCAATCAAATGCAGTATGTAATCATCTGCCAGTATTTGGGCCAGTGTCAAAAAGTTTGATGTATTTGTGGCCACTTTCAATAATCTGCCCCAGCACTGGACTGGTCCATGGAGGCGGCGTAGTTGACCGCGTACGAGGACACACTCATGCCGCCTAGGTTGGAGGTGATGCCACTGACCAGCGGTTCACCGCAGAGGCCAAGTCCTTGCATTTCACCACTGCCGCGAGCGAAGACGACGTGGACGTCAGAACACTCCGCGTTGATGAGGTTGGTGGGGCTGGCCAGCAGCACGAGCAGGACCCGAGGAAGCCGAGCGCGATAGCTGCTACGACGCGAGCATCATCGTTCGGACAACGCTGGCGCGTCATCATCCAAAAAAAGGTCGGCGAGGCGAATATATTCGTAACTTTCGCCGTTATATTTCCGCGTCGGTACAATGTGCCAAATTATTTTGACCAATCACGCCAGTAGGGTGCTGAAGCGGACTCGATCACTGCCGATGTTCAACTTTTAGCCAATCAAAATGCAGCCAAAAGGGCGCATTATGCGCCCTTTTGGGTTCGAAGCTACGACTATCAACAGCATCATTACTGATTAGCTCACCCTCCCTGTCTCTACCAACGGCTTAAAGGGCGATATTTGCGACCTTTTACATTGATTTGACTTAACTTTGTATACTATAGTATAGAAGATATTATAACTGCTCCTCGCGAAAGGGTTAACCGGCAGCTCCCTGTATGGCCCGCGGAGTTGCAGCGATGCTCAGATCTTCGCAGCATGTACGCTCAAATCTGCCTCTTGGGTTTAAGTCACCACGGTTTTACTGACAATTTGTGTTGTTCAGGACGTTGCTGTACACAAACATCAACGAAATTCCAGAGTGGGCAGCAACATTCCACAACCTCGAAATGCTGTACGTTCCGATTGAGCCCTCTTCGACCAAACTTTGAAGTATTTTAACGTTCTATACTGTATATCGTTCAACGAGCAGAAGTATCGAAGGGCGTTCAGTCGATAACAACTTGGTCACGTTGCCAGAAACTCTTTTTGACGGCATGTACAGGTTAACGTATTTGCACCTGGCAGTGCATCAAAACCTGGTTCAGCTCCCCCGCATGGACGGTTTAACAAACTTAAAGTTACTCACGCTGGCCATCGTGATGTCGCTCGAGCAGTTGCCGCGTCTAGACAAACTAACCAAACTCCAACTGGTCCAAGTGGTTGGAGCGACCAGCACGCAGCGGATCCCGACCCTGTCACCTCATGTCGGCTCGGTCAACCTTATCGTCGTCGAGAGTCAAGCGTGTTGCAACGGGTACATCGTCTGCAGCCCGTCCTCTCATCTCTGCTCAGCGCACCCTTCGTGCTTAGACAAAACTCTACCCGAGAACCGGCCGAACGAAGTTACGCAGCGTATTTTCGACTTGATGACAGTGAAAACCTGCACCACGTCCGGCTTCAAGACCGCGGATTTCTTCGTAAGTCCGACGAAAGAGGATGTCGACAACTGCGACGGCGTCTTGTACGCTCAGTGCCGAAAATTCAACGGCACCGCCAACATTCCAGGCATGTGCTACAACGAACGATTGCAGGTTGTGTCCTGCCAGACGATATCGCTCTATATGGCAGCTCGGAGACAGGAAATTCAACTCGGAGCCGGTATCCCCTGTGATTAGGGATGGGCAAATGCATGCATTATGGCATAAATGCAGTGCACGGAGTTCATCAATGCCATCAATGCGGTGCATTATTGTTAAAACGAGTCACTCCAAAAATAGATTCTTGTTAAAGTTAACCCTCATGCTTCTGTTCCTCGCTGCATTCGTATGATAGCGAGAAATCTTCAATGGCTCTGTTGCTGCCGCCGCTATTAGCGCTGCCGACGCTTGAGCCCTCGCTGTCCTGATCCACTCCGTCGACGTCCGCCTCGCCATCGTCCTCGTCCTCGCCCTCGTCTCCTAGCTTGTAGAATATGTTGGCCGTGGCATCCTTGCTGCCAGCATTGCAGTAGATGAACAGCGTTGCTGACGCCGCTGGAAAATGGCGTGGTCGGCTGCGACTGTGGCAGCAACATTTCAGTCACGACCGATTCTTGTGTCGCAGCAGGAGACCGAGAGTTGGCCGGCTTCTTCCGCTTTTGACGCTTGCGCTTGGGCTTCGTAGTGGGTTCTCCGTAGCGACTCCACTTCGTTCGCTCAGCGTCCGACAGCTGAGGACATGCGCAGCGTGGCGGAGCAATGGCGGCAGGTTGCATCTGGATACGTGGCCTCCGCCACGATGATGAACTCGTCCCAGGCGGGGTGTCGGCGTGGCATGGCGCTGGTGGGGCGAGGATGCTGATGCGGTGTTGAAGTCGTGAAGTGGAGGGGCACTGCGAGTGCCGCACTGGTCGCTGGGAAGCGGATTCGGATTCGGAAATGAGGAGCTGGAGCGGTCGCGCAGACGCCATCAGCCACGCGCCTACGACGCAGCGCGCCTACGACGCAGCGCGCCAAAAAAGTACATCGCGCGGCGAGAAGCACGAGAAGCATGTATCCAGTCGCGGAATGCTGTCGTCACAGTTCCATGTCAGTTTTCGTTTATTGTAAAAATCCATCTCGTTTAAGTAAACCCTCTTCGTTTTGCCGTGCATTCTTGCATTTACGGTGCATTAATGGCATTAATGCCATTAGTTGCACTAATGCCATCAATGCCACGATTGCATTTGCCCGTCCCTACCTGTGATCCAACCCACGAGAAGTGGCTAGGCTGTGCGGTACAGTCTAAATGAACAACCATTTTTGGAAGGCACCTCATTTATTGAGAAGAATATGCATGGAACATTATGCGATTCGAGTATTGTTGTGCATGCTAACTTAGCATGCACAACAATACTCGAATCATTGCTAAGTACAGATCAACTAACCCTTGAAGCTTAAGCTATTTGTGCGTAAATGCTTGGACATCAGCACAATACTTTGGACAAACAAGCACGATGGGTCCGGGCTCCGCGCAAATTGTTCCAGAAGGAAACCTAGTCCGAGTCAACAACATTTCACGGACTCCAGCTCTCTCGAAAGCGAATTCCAGGCATGGTCCGAGCGTACGTGGCCTCAGAAAACTATCGGGGATCGCTGGAAATTTTACCTCGTCTTTCATCCAAACCTTCGGCTGGCTTGGACTTCCGCTCTTCGGAATGATATCTGTATCAATCGGCTGGACGGCGTGGCTGGTCATCTTGACCGTCGCCCCCAACCAAACTGCCAACTACCTGATGGGGACCACGGAGCTGGATGACGGCAACTTCTGGCTGATCATTGACCCCGAGCCTGTCTTCATGATTGTGAGCGTAATATGTCTCGGAGCTTTTCTGCTGAGCTACGTCAATGTGCTGCTAAAAATGACAGTACGGAGAGATTCCCCGTGTACGCCCAGCATCATCTACCGAGTGGTTCTTGCGCGGCTTTTTCAACTGAGCAGTAAGATCAGCCCACAACTTGAGGAGCTCAGAAATCGTTGGAGTTTTGGAACGATCTCAACAATTTTGAGGGGAGGAGGCGCAAACTCTTCGTACGAAAGTGACTCTGTACTACCCAAATCTGAGGAGGTAATTAACCCCAGCGTGCATTGTCTTGCCGCAGAATGTCTTGAATAAGTCGCTCGATTTGACCATCCAACTCGCAGCTCTCTATCGACTTCTCGAAGATGGCGTTCCCACGATGCTGTGTTACACGTACGCAGCGTTGGTCGCAGCCAACTCCTTATCCTGTGCCAGCTTTATCCTGGCTCCTGGTATCCACTCCGCGTTCTCTGAGGTCTTTGTCGATACAATGTAAGTAAAGCCATTGCGCAACATTGACTAACACCAACTAAAACACCACTAACTAACTTTGTTGATTTTTTTTCTCAGTTTTGATATGCTTTTCGCTGTCGTTTGGCCGATTTGGTGGCTTTGGTATTCCCACATGAATTTCGACTTCGACCGCGCCAAGGCGCTCTTGTATGTGTCGATGTATCCCAGCGCGTGGTTCGAGCGCCAAGCTCGGCGGATGGCGAACTCCTCGGAAGTGACGCTTTTCCTCATCAGCTTTGACGCTCTACGCATGAAGTCGGGGCTCGATTTAAGCATTCGCATGGCGATGAACTTGTCCTTCAGTCATCGTCTCGGTCGCGTAGTGGAGTTTATGATCCTCCAACAGCGACAAAAAACTGCGTCGAAGCAGCCTTTGACCGACCAGCTGAACATCCGCCGACCTACTGCGCTCCTTTTCGTCTTCGTGAGCGTTGGGGTGCTGGTGTACACCAACCAAAGTATAGTCACCTCGGTCAAAACGTGTTGTGCTTACCCGGAGTGTGTTGCATACGCCTACCGCTGGTCCGAGACGGAATTTTGCCCGTGTCGTGCTTTGATCGACGTGGATAAAGCGCCTCGGAGCTACGCCGAGTGGATGAATCCTCTAAACGTGACACATTTGCTGCGTGATTTATCACTGACGGGGGATTTACGTGTCATTGAGGTGGTCAACAGACACCTACCTACTCTACCCGATGAACTTCAGCGATGCACACAACTCCAGAGCATGTACGTGTACTTATATACAAATTCACATCTACAAGGTGCAGTGTTTGTCTACTGAACTCCACGTTTCACATTGTTCACCGTTAGAACGCTTGCGTATACTGGCATTGAGGTTGTTCCCGATTGGTGTACAGCCTTGACAAAGCTCGAATACTTGTAAGACGCAGTTTTTCCACTCTCAACAAGCTCTTGCAAATTTTAAATTAACGTTATAATACTTGCTGCGTTGTTTACGTGACAGAAGCATCGAAGGTCGATCCATAGACAAGAACCTCGTTGCATTACCAGACCAACTTTTCGACAAGATGCAGTCGCTCACCTTCCTGCACCTCGGAATTCACCAAAACCTGGCAACATTCCCCCTAATGACGGGCCCATCGAACCTCAAGATGTTTTCTCTCGCTCTGCTGGTCTCACTGGAGGAAATCCCGTCCCTCGAGTCCCTCCACAAGCTCAAAAGTGTCCTCCTCACTGGCGACGTCGCTCTACTCCGGGTCCCCAATCTGTCTCCAAGTGTCACAACATTGGTCATTCTGGACGCAGCAGCCTGTTGCAATGGGTACATTGGTCCATGTAATCACATGCGCTGCTCCTCCCCATGTCTTGACACAAAGGACCCCCAGAACCAGCCGAGCAATGCCGCAACTGCTGGACACTGTCGGAGTTGCAACGTGCCAATTTCCCGGAACTCCCAGCGACTTGTTGGTGGCCTCCACTCGAGAGCAGATCGACGAGTGCAACGGGGTCATGTACAAACAGTGCGCGACTGGAATGTGCTACAACTTGAGGATGCAAGTGATCGCGTGTCAGAGCGAAGAATTGCACGAAGCTGTGAGGAGGCGAGAGATTCAATTGGGGATCGGACAGCCCTGCGATGCAAAAGTAGAAAAGTGGCTCGGCTGTCAGTGAAAAGCAACAGGTGAAAGGCAACAACACTTGATGCTTGTCAATCAATCAACCGCCTTGAAGCTGACGTCAGCGTTCTCGAATGATCGAAGCCCGACCACCATGTCGCGCGAAGGTGGCACAACTATTGAAAAATGCTCAAATAGCCAAGCAAATTACACAGCTATGCAGAAAGATTCGCGTGAATTACACACACCTCTGTTGAATACATAATGAAAACAAGTGAACAGCTAATGTTGCTTGAAAGTCGCGTTAACGGCCACCGCACAAATCCGCTTCGGTGGCCTCCCATCAATTCGCAACTCACCTGCAATTCCCCAAGTCAAATGGTGCGTACCTTAACCTCCCTCCTCCTCGGCAACCCCCCCCCTCTCTCCCCGCGTTTAAGCTAGTGTTAACCCTCGGTTATGCTACCTGTTGCAGAGCTCCCTCCGCAAATTGATCCCCTTCGGCAACCGCGTGCTGGTTAAGCGCTTCGAGGCCGTGGCCAAGACGGCCAGCGGCATTTACCTGCCGGACGCCGACGCCAAGCAGCAGAACGAGGGCGAGGTGGTGGCTGTGGGCCCCGGCGCCCGCGCCACGGACGGCTCGCTCATCTCGGCGCAGAGCGCGGTGGGCGACAAGGTGCTGCTGCCCGAGTACGGCGGCAGCTCGGTGAAGCTGGACGGCCAGGAGTTCTTCCTCTTCCGCGACGAGGACATCCTCGGCAAGCTCGAGTAAAAACTGTCTCAGGCGTTTAGAGATCTCTAACCTTTTACGGGAAAAGAGGTTATTTGAGGATTTTTTAAAAGAAATCCTCACTAGCAAGCAAGACAGAGGACCCGTCGACGCGTTATTTGAGGCAGATCTTGACATCACGATGGCGTGTCGCTGGACAATAAAGTATGTTAGCCCGGTTTACATGTGTTTTGTGCTGGTGCGGCGAGTGTTGTGGTGTCCTCCTTTTGCCGGCAGTTTGGAACTTCGTCCGGCATGACATTTCCAAGTCACTGGAGTTGACATTGAATCAACACAACCAACCAAGAGGTGCACAAGAGATGGCGTGCCAATGTGTTGACAACCTCTCTCCTGTTGTGTTTTTGGCGCGGAGCTCGCGATCGACTCTTGCTTCTTCTAATGCTGGATCATTCCATCAATTCCGGTGGCTCTCTCCTCTGAGGAGTTCTCAAACGACAACGTCGATGTTGCACGTCGATGTTGCCCGCTGACGTACTTGATGTGTGACTCAGCACACCATATGTACCCATCCAGTTAAATCATGGCTACATTGCTAGAAGTGCGCACTCGAAGGACACCGCTGAACATCACCAGGAGCAGCATCGATTCGGCCGCAACAGTCCACCAGCACATTATCGTCCACAACATCGTCCGTCCAATCGATCAACTGATGCGAAAAGTGTTTTTGAAAAGCCCTTCACAACTGTGCAGCACAGATCTTCGATATATGCGCTGGACAGATAGGAGTACTGACAGTTTGCGTTCAAATAGAGCAACATGTCGAATTTGCCTCCGGCCTTCCACGAAAACTCCAACTTCGATGGGGCATCCTCTGGAAATGTTGGTAGAAGGCATGCCCTTATTTGGAGGTGCTTGGTTGATGGCATCGATTTTCCTACAGCCACTTGACCAAATGCCTGTGCCCAGCCGCGGTATCGAAAGCGTCTGTCGTACGACCTTCAGTTCCATTATACTCCAGCGTCGATGCTGCATCCACGACGTCCAAATGGCAACGAAGTCGAATGGGCGATCAGTTACCCATATCCGTTCGTCGTTATCCATAGTACTTCTGGTAGTCACCATGTCGTCCGCTCTCCGGAGCTTAACTCCCAACCTGAAGAATTCGTGAACACCTGCCTGAATTCCTGTACACCTGCGACAACTGGCTGGTGGTGGTCCCTTTTAGTATCTTCCCTACGATCCATGCCATGAAAACGATTGCTGCAACATACTGTAGAGTGACACAGTATCAGCAACTCAGCAACTCAACAACTTCAACTTTCTTCTTGACACTCATTGAGCTTGTCCTACCTATTTCAGCAGCTCTAGAACCCAAATCGACGAGGGCGAGGAGGGCGCCGTGCTGTCTTGGAGGAGCTCGCAGGAGGATCTGATCGTCCGGGCCCCGCCACAGTCATGCGTTGTTTCTTGTGCTGGCGACTAGCTGCGAGTCGCTTCTCGACGTCATCCTTGTCCTCCTTGGCGTGCAGCGAGGCTTCCATCTCGTGCTCCATCTCGACCGCCTCCTCCTTCTCCTTCATCCGCTTGAGCAACCGCGACTGGAGCGACTCCTTCACACTGAAAAACATCGGGCCAAGCTCAGCAAGCCACTCACCTTCGACGGCCGTTGCGCACTGCATGTACTCCTTGCTCGTGTAGATGAGCTCGTGGTACACGACGAAGTCCGGGGTGTAGCCAAGTCCAAACAACGCGGCACTCGGGTGTAGGTTGCACGGCATGCCTGTCAGCATGTTCACATACTCGCCGATACCCTTGATCTGCGCCGAGTTGTAGAAGTAGGCGGAGCAAATTGCCTTCCGCACAACGTCCCAGCGCCCACCACTCGAGCGGAGTCGCACGTGCTGCTGCTTCATGATGTCTGCCAGCTGCTCTCGCACTTCGCGAGCCTTACGCATGCCCTTCGCATGAATGAAGTGGTCAGAGCACCATTGAGCTGAGTGTCGATTGGCTTCCCATTGCTGATACACGTTCAGCAAAGTGAGGTGATCACTCTCAGGCACGAAGAACTTCTCGCGCGCAGCATCACTCTCTTCCTCGCGATCCTTCGGACGGAAGAACACGCTAGGCACTGACAGCATACTCACCACCACCAGCACCTCGGTGGAGCAGCCGAGCTGCTCGCTGAATAACAACATCTTAGCCAGAGGAGGATCCAGCGGGAACACCACCATCTTCTTGCCGATCTCCGTGAGTTCGCCGGTATTGTCCAGTGCCCCCAACACCCAAAGCTGGTACATGGAGTTGAGGATGTTATCTTGCGGCGGTGGGTCCATGAAATCGAACTCGAGCAAGTTGGAGACTCCGAGAGACTTGAGCAGCAACACCACGTAGCCTAAGTTGGTTCGCTGGATCTCCGGAATCTGCGCTTCAAGCATCTCGTTGACAAACTGCCGCTGCGTGTACAAACGATAGGCGACGCCTGGACCCGTACGACCGGCACGACCCGCACGCTGGTTCGCGTTTTGCTGACTGATGGGGTTGACCTGCAAAGCGTCCATGCCAATCTTAGGGTTGTACACCTTGACCTTGCAATACCCCGTGTCGATAACGTACTTGATACCGTCCACAGTAAGCGATGTCTCGGCGATATTTGTCGACACGATGCACTTCCGAATGTCCGAGGCGTCGAAAATCTTAGCCTGCAAATCTGCCGGTAGTTGGGAATACATGGGAAGAACCATGAGTGGTGGAGCGCCGTCCAGCTTACCCATTCGGTCCGCTAGCACGTAACATGTCGCTTCAATATCCTCTTGGCCAGTCATGAACACCAGGATGTCACCAGGAGGGTGCGATAAGTGAATTTGCATGACTTGCTTCACCGCTGCGTCGACATAATCTTCGCTGGGAGACTTGGCGTAGCGCGTATCGACGTGGAAGGTTCGGCCGGGAATTGTGAACATTGGCACGCCACCGAAGAAATTCGCGAACTTGTCCGCATCCAGCGTAGCCGACGTCACGATCAGCTTGAAGTCGCTGCGACGTTGCACCACCTTGCGCAGGATACCGAAGAGCACGTCCGTATTGAGAGCACGTTCGTGGGCTTCGTCCATGATGACACACGAGTACGAATCAAGGTCGGCCTCCCGCAGGGACTCTCGCAGTAGCACGCCTTCAGTCATATACTTGATGATAGTCTTGTCGGACGTAAGATCCTCGAATCGAATCGCGTAACCCACTTCCTCGCCTAGCGTCACCTCCATCTCCTCGCTAACACGTTGAGCCACCGACATGGCAGCCACACGACGCGGTTGCGTACAGCCAATCATTCCAAACTGGGCGTACCCTTCCTCACGTAGATACTGCGTCAGCTGTGTAGTTTTTCCTGACCCGGTCTCGCCAACAATCACCACGATCTGGTTCTCTCGGATCACCTGCAACAATTCCTCGCGACAGTGGAAAATCGGGAGGAACTCGCGCTGTTGACGCAGTGTCCGCGTCTTGGCAAAGACACTCACCGCCTTCTGCTTCTTCAAATGCGTCGAGAACTGCGAGTCCTGCTTGTAGTTCTCTCCCTCCTCATCGTCCTGCTTCTCTTCCTCCTCTTCGTCCGACCCCGCGTCCTTCTTGACGCCAATGGCGTCTCCCATCCGCGATCCTCCCAATTCCCAGAACCTTTTCCTCATCTTGTTGCGTTCACGCTGTTCACGCACCTCCCGCAGCAACTCGCTGCCTTTCCTGGCACAAACGGCCATATCCGCCGTCGGGTCCTTCACGGTCGCCACCATCTCCACCTGCGTCGTGAACGCCACTCGTCCGTCCAAGAACGGGGGCTTGGTGCTGTGCACCATGATCTGCACCCTCGAGTCCAGCTCATCGTCGAACTCCGTGTCCACCTTGCCGGACGCCACGACGCCACTGGTGAGCAGTCGGTTCTTCTCCCACGCCTCCTGGTCCGCCGACAGCGCCGAGGCTCTGGCCGACATGCCCTTGAGCTTGTTGTCTCCTCTGGCTCGGGTCTGCTCCAGCTGCTTCTCCAACGCCTTGAACTTCTCCTCGCTGCCCAGGAACACGTGACCCTCGTGGGCCTCCACGCCCCCGGCGTCGTCGTTCAGGTAGAACTCCCGGTCGAAGTCCTCCTCCACTTGGTCGTCGTACTGCTTCTTGGGGGCCTCCAGCCTCTCCCGACGGCTGTAACTGGGTAGAACAGACGACGTGTCACCCTGTTCTCCCCTCTGTGTGCTTCTACTGCTGCTTCTACTGCTTCTACCCTCCCGTTCTACCCGAACTCTACTGTCTCTGTAGTGTCCGTCTCCGTCGCTCGTTCCGGGCGTATCTGGCGGCTCCTGACGTTCCGAGCGCTTCGACACGCTCTGCAGTCGTTCAGGCTCGTCCCATTCACTGGAATTCAGGCCTGCAGCCCTCTCGGGGTGCGACAATGACGATGTACTGCTAATTCCTCGTTCCTGTCTTTTATCGCCCGTTTTTAGGCCTCCAGAGCTCCGATTTCCACGCTCGTGGCGCTTCTCAGCTGCTAACTTGTCCAGACCCAGGAGAGACACGCGAGGGCCGCTGGAATCGCGCTCGGAGCCGCGAGAACGAGGCGCAAACAGCCGCGAGGGGCTGCGACTGGACTCCGACCGTTGGTGCGAGCTCCTGGTGGCTCTACTGGCGCTGCGGCTGCGGGGGCGACGCGGATGGGACTGACTGTGACTGGTACTTCGTCTGCGCGTGGAATTGGGTGAGCGGCGGCGCCCCCGCGAGCGTGAGCGACTGCGCCGCGAGACGTCCCTGGAGCGAGCCATTGACGTTGTCGAAGTGGAGCTGAGGTGGTCACTAACTATAACTATGTAGTCACTAAAGTGAAGATGGAAATAATTTCTATAGGTTAGAAATATGGTACAGTGTACCAGTTGATGGGTTGTGTCCTTGTGGACACTTGCTTAGCTGTTCATACGTTATCATTGTCACCAGATTGCACCTCGTCGCCGCTGCGTTGTTGTAGTCGGCTGTGGTGCTGTGACGGGCGCGGAGGACACGGAGTAAGAAGGTTTCAGCGTCCACCTACGTCCGCGACACACTGCCATGTCTCGAAGCACGTGTCGGAACACGAGTTTGTCCTTGGGGGCGACGACATTGGCGAAGCTCTCGAGTAGCCGCTCGGTTGTGACCCCCGCGGCGTTGGCGACGAGGAACGCGTGCAGTCGCTTGGTCATTTCACCGGCACTGAGTGGGGATTGGGATGAACCACCTGAGGCCGCAGCTCGAGGAGGTTGCGCAGCTTGAGCTGCTACGCCGTCGCGTCTCTGTTGAATCCTCGCGAGCATGTCACGCGAGGACAAGCCACCGCTCTGTCCACCTCTTCCTCGACCCCTTCCTCGACCTCGCACGCTGCCACGACCCCGAGCTGCAACTTGCTGCCGTCGCTGGGACGGATCGCCCGCAGCTCCTGATCGGCCAGTCCATGTCGGCGTGTAGACGGTCTCGCGCTGCTGTCGCACGAGGGCACCTGAGGCTCGCAGTGCACTGAGAGCCCCTTGTGCGATCTTCGTGGCTTCGATCTCGACCAGATCTGCCTCTTGATTCTGCACGCCATCCGACTCGACGGCCGAGTGATCGAACACGCCTCGGACGTCGCCACCATCGAAAAGCTGCTTCAGCACAGCGTCGTTGTCGCCTGCTTCAGTGCGACTTCGGCCGTCCTCCGACTCAGGCGTCTGGCCGCTTTCAGTGTCCTCTTCCTCGCCGTCTTCCAGCTCCGCGGGCCTCGCAACGTTTCCAGCCACGAACATCTCGTTTGTCTCGGCAACACCGTCCTCCTCTTCCTTTTCGTCGGCCAGTACGAACAAGTCTCGCAGCGAGTGCTTGTTGAAGCAGCGCTTGCGTTTCGCGTCATGAAGGACCTTACTCGTGAGGTACTGCTTGAAGATCTGTCTGTGGTAGATCTTCTCTTCGATAGTCCCGGCCGTCACAAGGCGGTAGACTGTCACTTGCTTCTGTTGCCCAATGCGCCATGCTCGCTCTCGGGCTTGCACATCTGTGGACGGGTTCCAGTCGGGATCAAACACCACGACGCGGTCGGCTCCCACCAAATTCACACCGATACCGCCAGCGCGAGTGGTGAGCAAGAACGCAAACAGCTCACTATCCGGTGCATTGAACGCATCTAGCCGCTGTTGTCGCTCTGCAACGCCAGTTGTGCCATCAAGACGGCAGCACGCAAGCCCAAGCCTCGACATGAAACTCTCCAGAATGTCCAGCATACTGCGCGTTTGGGTGAAAATGAGCACGCGGTGGCCTTGCTCCTTCCACAGTCCTAATATCTTTTGCAGCACAACCATCTTCCCGCTCGCTGATGCAGCCCCAAATGGCTCATCGCTCTCACCGTCTTCTTTGTCCTCATCTGCTTCATCTAGCAACCCGGCAAGGTCAGTAAGTCTCCCCTCTTCCTCTTCTTCCTCGTCCTCGTCCTCATACTTTTGTCGACGTTTATCGGCCAGCCTCCCATCGCCAAACGAGGCTAACAAGTCTGGGTGATTGCAAATGTGGCGCAGCACTGAAATGGCACGGAATGGCCGAATATCGCGACGCAGCACCGACGCAACCTCGGGCGAGGCCAGAAAGCGTTTGTACAATGCACGCTGGCGCTTCGTGAGTCGGCAGAACAGTATCTGCTCCTGTTTGCCAGGCAACAGCGCGCCCATCGTACCGCTAGCTCCGTTTGTCAGCACTTCTTGCTTGGTCCGCCGGAGAAGGAACGGCTGGATGAGGTCTTTCAGCGCCAATGCACATTTGTACGCCATCAAAACCTGCATCTTCGAAGCCGTGGCGTACCCACCAGCCCGAATAGGCAACACGAACTCGTCGTCAAAAGTTGGCAGCGTGCCCAAGCGTCCAGGGTACACGAAGTCGAACAGAGACCACAGCTCCCGGAGTTGATTTTGAATTGGCGTGCCCGACAGAATAATGCGATGCACTGTGCGCAGTTGCTTGCATGCCAACGTCGTCTCAGCGTCCGGGTTGCGAATACGGTGACCCTCATCCAGCACCGCGTAGTCCCATTCACGTGTGAGAAACAGACTCTGGTACTGTCGAACGTTCTCGTACGTGCTGATAACCACTCCACCACCGGTAGGCGCCTGTCTTCCCATTCCACTGAACTCCTCACCATCCGCTTCGTCTCCCGACATGTCCTCCTCGAAGCGGAACACCTCGTCGATAAGCTGCTCGTAAGAATCGCTCGAGAAGGACGTACTTACGCCAGTTCCCGATGCATGGAGCAGCACAACACGCATCCACGGCACCCACTTGTGCAGCTCTCGCACCCACTGCAGCAACACGGAGGCCGGGCACAGCAACAGCACGGTCCGAAGGCGTCTCGCTTGATGCAGCGAGCCCAGAAACGACGCCAGCTGCACCGTCTTGCCCAGGCCCATGTCATCACCCAGAATCCCACCCACTCCCCGCTCGTGAAGCTTGTGCAGCCACTCGAGACACTCGCGTTGGTGCGGCAGCAGCTGCGTCAGCACGTAACTCGGCACCAAAAGACCCGACGCCGTCTCCGTCACGTCCCACGGAGAGAAGAATTTGGGTCCCGTCTCCACCTTCTGCTTCTCTTCTTCTTCTTCTTCTTCTTCTTTCTTCTCCTCCTGAGCACCTTCTTCTTCAACGTAGTCTACAGGCCTTGGATTGTTGTAGAACGTCTTCCTGCCTTCATCCACCGCGTCCTGCAGCTGCCGACGCAGCTCAAGCAGCCGCCGTCTGTATAGGTCCAAGCTGCCGTCATCAGCCCACGTGGCTGCCGCAGCTTTGCGCTCGCTTTGCGTCTTCTTTGAGGGCGATTTGGAGCCTTCTCGTGCAGTTTTTGGCTCTCCATCGTCTTCTTCTTCTCCATTTTCTTCTTCTTTGCTCGTTTTTCGCTTTTTTCTCCGCTCTTCTCCACCCACTAACCGCTTTCTCTTGATCTTGTTCTTCTTTGCGCTCCTTTTTGTCTTCTTCTGGCTGCTGGATCCTGGAGAATAGTCCGAGTCGGCGTCGGAAGAGGAGGAAGACGAAGGAGAGAAGTCGCTGGCGTCGGATGCCTCTGACGTGGGTTTTAGGGCGGGAGACGGCGGCGGAGTTGCACCATCGGGAAGAGCAGACGCAGACGCACGTGGAGAAGGTGGCGGTGTATCTGGAGACGCTCTGGGGGCTTCAAGAGACGCGACGGAAGGTGACGGAGACATCGCACCAAGTGTCCAATAATGGCCGAGGAAGTCCGAGGACGTCAGAGAGTACAGTTACGTTTCGGTTAAAGAGCATTTTTACTTCATTTTTTAAGTGTGAATTACTGCTGCTAAACTGGTATTTAGTTAAAGAGCACGACTGCATTTCGGTAGTCGCACTTGATGACGCACGTGACGTAGACGAATGTCAGCCTCAGACTCCGAGATGGCTACATACGTGTACCATACCGCTCACCACTGGTCCTCCTCTCGGGCTCCGGGCGCTGGTGGGAATTTCTCCTGCAGCCAGTGGACGATGTGTTTGTGGCTCGACTTGGAGCTGGCGTCCAGCAGGATCTCGCGAGCGTATTCGACGAGTCCAGGGCTGAAGCTGCTGCCGAAGTGGAAGCGCTGGAACAGCAGCAGCTCGAATAGATGGGGCGGGCGTCTCCACAGCTCCACGCTCGCAGGTTTGAGGGCTGGTAGGTGGGAATGCAGCCAGGCGGTCACACGCAAGTGGCCATTGCTCAGCGCTCCCTCGACGGCCTTCACCGTGCAACCTTCGAAGCGGTTCGAGTGGAGCCACTTGATCACATTGAGGTGGCCGTTCTCAGCCGCGCCGTCTATTGCCTTCGTCGTGCATCCTTCCACTCGATTAGTATGGAGACATTGCACCACGTTGAGGTGGCCGTTTGCAGCAGCGCAGTCCATCGCGGCAGTCGTACAGCCCTCGGATCGGTGAGTGTGCAGCCACTTCACCACGTCCAGGTGTCCATTCGCTGCTGCGTCGTCCATTGCTTCAGTTGGACGCCATTCCGTACGATATCGACACAATGTGGAGTGCACTTTCAGGTAATCATCTGAAGCAGGCACGAACATTTGCGTCATGTCACGTGAATTTCGTGCTGCTCTCTGCGTTGGAGACGCCAATGAAGGAAAATATCCCGGGATAGCCGACGGATCCAGCCCTTGAAAGTACTGCAGCATCTTCAAGCGTCCATACCTCGCGGCTTCGTCCATCACACAATAGTTTGGTATCCGCTCGGACTCCGGGAAGTGCTCGACAAGTCACTTGACCAGATCAAAGTGATTTTCTCGAATCGCATGCAGCAGAGCATCTCTGACTTTGTCGACCGCCCCTTGTTCGTACAAGTACTGCATTACATTGACGTTTCCTTTGTATGCAGCGCTGAAGACGAGCTCCGAGAAGAGACGGTCGTCGCCATTGCACGTCCAACGTCCAGCCGGGTGCTCCACCAACCATTGCAGAATACCGCGGTCTCCGTACACGCACGCGTGCACCATGGCACACCACCAATCCGTGGACCAGTCCGAGTTTTCTGGGGGTGGATCGTGTTGCGCTGCAATGCGCTGCATCAGGTCCAAGCGTCCCGACCGCACCAAGTATTTAATGGCAACTCCAGCGCTGAATGGGTCACGACGAAAGTAGCCGCAGTGCAGCTTCCACTCAATCACGTCCGGATGCGAACAGAACTGGGCGTAGTCCAGGATGCACTTGCCTCGCGGCAGCAAAAACTCCGCAAGCTTCATGTCTCCAACTCTCAGGGCGGTCTTGATAGCGTTCGTAACCTCTGCTTCATCATACCGATGCGGCGCGTACCGATACAGCCACTGGGCAACCTCCGAGTGCCCGTTCTCCACCGCATCAACCAAGCTGCGTCCACCCCAATGCACTGCGTGACCCAATCTCCCTGTATCATGGTCAAGCAGGAACTTCAGCACACTCAAGCGTCCGTTCTTAGCCGCCGCTTCCACCACCTCCACCGCCACTTCAGGACCACTGAAATGCTCAAAGAGCCACTTGACGACGTCGAGATCCCCCCGTCCGGCCGCAATCTCCAATGACTCGGAGAACTGCCACTGGTTGTAGTGGTCGTTTGACTGCAAGTAATTGGCCAGCGACCAATCTGCGTTGCTGCGGTCGCAGCTGACGCGCCAGATCCAGTCCAGGAGCTTGAGGGATCCAGTGTTGCACGCTTCGTGCAGCGAGAGATTGCGAGCGGGCCCTAGGAAGTCGGCGATGGTCGGTCCAACGTCCTGCAGCGCGGCAGCATCTTGGCGGCTGTGCAGGACCAAGTCCACACACAAAAGCGGGCAAAACATCATTGCAAGTGGTCTCTTGGTCTCGTCGAAGAAGCGAGAATGACCGCTCATCCACGACGACTTCAACCGCAACTAAGCGACTTGACACGGTACGAACGGACAACTGACGACTTCAACATGCGCTTCAACCGCTGACGATCACGCGCGACCAATGAAATGAAGGAGATGCGCTAAACGAATGCAATCTATTACCCTTTAACTCCATTTTACCCTTCAACTACCGGTAGAGTGACACTGCGTCATACCTGTACGTGGGTCAGGAGCTCTGGAGAGCGAAAGTTGTGGAACAGCAGACTGAACTGGGACATCCGAGCCTTTTTTCCCGATGCTTTGGCGGGTATACGAGTGCATGTAAAACATTTTTGTCGTAGCTTTTCATATTTTTACTTAAGTTTTCTTAGTCAACTTTCACCTTGCCGTTGTTGCCTCCACCCCCCATGCGTAGGTATGACCAAGTGAGTCCTCCATGCGATACGAATTGTCCAGGTACTCCAACCGGTCCAGAACCAGCCGAACCACATCGTGGACCTCATCGACAATCATATCGTTTTCCTCGTTCTGGGTATTCCCCACATGCGCCGAGTAATCTTGTCCGAGTAGCCGTGCTTGCTCCCAGAAACACGGGACGAAAAACTGCTTAGGGTCCGGAACGATCTCGATCAACGCAGTTCGAGGTTGAGCGAAGCGGGAGTTGTAAAACGCCGCTCCATGCGGACCGATCATAATCTTCACCCGATCGCGCATAAAGGTCGCAACATTCTCCAGACCGTTAAACTCATCGTGCTTGAAGTACACGAGCTGCTCCGGTCGACCGGAGGCATTCAGCTGTGCTGAAATCGCGTCGAATAGTTGCTGCTCGTTCAAAATCTTTCGCCCTCCATTAGCAGCTTCGCCACCTCTCGACCTTGATAGGAACAAAATAATGTTGCGGTCAGCCTCAGCAACATTTTGAGGCGGAGGCAGCTCTTGCAAGATATTTTCCGTGATACGCTGGGTCGTGAACGGGTGGATCAGAGGAGCACGGCATGAGAATACGAGACGCTTCGCTGCGACCAACTTGGGCTCGTGCAGGTGCTGGCCGACCATCACTTGGTAGACCTCGTTCACTATCGCGTCGCGGGGTGTCTTACCGGTTACGATGATCGTGTCGTTCTTCTCGATTTGTGGCAGGACGAGTTGGGCCTGACTCCAGACAACTGCAACTCGGTCGATGAAGTGCTGGAAGGACCACGAGTCCGGACTCGTAGCGACCACAAGAGTATCGACAGTCGTCGCATTCTCCAGCTCGCTGCTATTCGGAGCTTGCATGAAGGACGCGTGGGAGACGTCGTGACCCATGCAACCTTTG
Source organism: Phytophthora fragariae (assembly GCA_009729435.1). NCBI lineage: Eukaryota > Oomycota > Peronosporomycetes > Peronosporales > Peronosporaceae > Phytophthora > Phytophthora fragariae. The sequence continues at coordinate 138,169 of QQOI01000075.1, read as the reverse complement.
TCCGACCAAATGTCCGGCGGCGGGTCCCCTCGATACATTGCGTTCGCAAAGACCATGTTCTGACCCTGGAAGGTTGGGTACTTGGCCCACTGCAGGTCTTCCGATATCCGCATCCGATCAACATGAAGACCACCCGACAGCCACTTGCTCTGCATCGTTGCGTCCGTGAACGTCGGCAGCTTGAGTCGAAACGCAGGATACATGAGCTCCTGCGCCTCGACGAGGTTCGTTTTGTCGGCCTCTTTGATGCACGGCGCAGCTCGTCCGTCCATTCCGTGGACGCATTCGGACACGATAACAGGCGCCCAGTGCTGGTACGAATCGGAGAGGGCCAAGTCGTCGATGTGGAGAAGTTTGGGCTTGGCGGTGACGGTGACGGTCGCGTTCCGGCGTTTCTGGACGAGGGTGAAGAGATCCGTTGTGGTCTGCCTTGTGGTTTGTTGGACTGGTGTTGTGGGAGGCCGACGCAGGGCTTCGTGCGATGGCAGCTTCGTCCACAGAGACAATAACATCATCACCGAAAACAACGCGGAGCCGCCGAGCAGCAGTTGGAGCCACCGAAGCTCTCGGAACTTGGTCCGCCATTGCTGGTCCATGGTCGTCGAAGGGCAGATAGTCGGCAACTCCACGGACAGCTTGATGAATCGCCGGCACAAACGCTACTGTAGGTGTCTTTAGGAAGGTGTTTGACTGAGGAGTCCTCAGTGAGGACTCCATCGCGCGAGCAGAGATGTTCAGGACACCAAATCGCATGTGTTGTGCTAGCAGATGATGGCCACAAAAGTGTACCCAGCGAGGATAGTTTTCTAAGATAGGATTGACATGCGAATAGTCCTCGTCCAAAAGCTACAAAATAAACACTTTTGGTGAAGAGCAACAGGAATTCGCAGAAATCCATCTGAAAAATAGGATAATCGGCACAAGTGTGTGAACCCCTGTACTGTCAGTAGTCCATTCTGAAGTACATGTATTATACTTCGAAGTACCGTAGTAGGCAGCACCGTACAGTTTTCCGTATGCACAGAAGACACGGCGTGCATATGTTTATACATACGCTCTCGTTGTCACGTTTTCCTGATGAAGATTGTCGCAATTAATCATAGGACTTCGCAGCTCTTGCTCACTCAAAGCAAGTCGTACTATAGTGCATATATTACTACGCACTCGACTCCGCCGTCCGGCACCTTCTTGACGGTCAAGACTTGACCTTCTTAAAGTATAATAGTCGTGACTGAAGTAGACACATCCACTACTATAATACGACCTATTTTTTTCAAACTCTTCCGGTTTCCTGCTGATAAGGATACGCTTACAGCCTCTTTCCTCTCACACTCTCTAGCACCAGCAGATGTGTCCTCGCTTCACGTACTTGCTGAGTATACTTGAAGCGATACAAGCGGCTGTTCAATTTAATTTCGGATGATATCATAGATTCCACCGTGAAAATGCAAAAAGTGCTTCGACTCGTTCTCAGTAAATATATAATGTGCGAAGCTCCATGAATTGCTTCAAATTTATTCTCGCGTTTTAGGTTCCAAGATAAAACACCTCTTCGTTGCTTGGCCCTTGTTATTCTTCTACTTCCAAGTAGGATACTTCTTCTGCAGCCATTGCACGATGTGCACATCATGCGACTCCGAGTAACTCTCCAGACTCGCTAGCGCCTCGTCACGGAAAACTCGACTCAGGATGTTCGGGTAGTAAATGTACAGGAACAGCAGCGCGTCGAAACTGTTTGTGGGGGGATCCACGTCCTTCGGTTCAAGCTCCGGAAAGTGCGATCGGAGCCAGCGAGCTACTCCCAAGTGGCCGTTGCTCAACGCTCCCTCGATTGCTACGACCGTGCACCCCTCGGATCGATTGGCATGCAGCCACTTTACGACCTCCAAGTTACCATTTGCTGCAGCTTTGTCCATGGCTTTTGTCGTGCAGCCCTCGCTTCGATTGGCATGCAGCCATTTCACGACGTCAATGTGATCGCGACACGCAGCTTTATCCATCGCCGCTGTTGTACATCCTTCGGATCTGTTGAAATGGAGCCACTTGACCACCTCAAGATGACCGTTAGCTGCGGCGTCATTCATCGCGTCTGTCGAACGCCATTTCGATCGCTCCGACGTGATCCACTGAAGTCTAGCGCGGCGGTCATTTCGAAAGTTCAGCTTCCATTGATCCTTTGTGGCCTCTTTCGCCTCTGGCGACGTCGAAGAGAACCCAGGAAGGCCTAGAGTTTGAAAATACTTGAGAATCTCCAAGTGTCCTCCCTTCGCAGCCTCACGCAGTAAGCACAAATTCGGCATTTCTTCGTCGCGTGGCATGCGCTCGGCGAGCCACTTGACGGCAGCCAGCTGACAGTTCTTAATTGCAAGCACCATGGGGCTACCATAGTCGTCGATAGCACCTCGCTCGAACAGAAACTGCATAATGTCCATGTGGCCATGAGTGGCCGCGCCAACGACCAACCGAAACAATTCACCGTCGCTCCTCATTTTCTTGCAAACTTCAGCACCGAGTGGGTGATCTATCAACCATTGGAGCGTTTGCAGCTGGCCACTCTCGCACGCACTCGTCAATGCAAAATTCCAACAAGACAGCCACGCCCTGGAATCGATCGGGATCGGAGAAAACAGCTCCACAATTTGCTTCATTGAGTGCAAGTCTCCAGTCTTCGCTAGCTCCTGAACGCCACGAGTAGCTCGATTTTCATTACCTCGTAAAGCCTCGAGGTCTGCCGTCCAGTCAACGCTGTCGTCGCCGTTCGGGGGGTAGTTCTGGAGGGTCCTGCCGACTGGCATCAAGCGACCCGCCAGTTCAACATCGCCATTCCTTAGAGCAGCCTTCACCAACGAGTCCGCTTCGTTCGCGTCGTAAGTTTGCGGTACGTTTTCAACCAGCCATCGCGCGACGGCAATGTGGTTGAGTCGAAGGGCTTCTTTCAGGCTGCAGGGCCCCCAGTGAATCACACGCGAATCGCCACCTTGCTCGAACAGATACTGCAGAATCTGCAGATGGCCCTGCTGAACAGCTAGAAGGACGACCTCGACGACCACTTCGCAGTCTGGAAAGTGCTGCATCAGCCACTGGGTCATAGTCAAATCGCCTCGTTCGGCTGCCACCTTCATGGATTCCGCGAACTGCCAGTGATAATAGTGCGGATCCGACCGGAGGAAGTGGGCGAGGCACCACTTTGTCTCGAACTCGAGTCGTTCGGAGTAACTTTCTTTCCAAAAGGCTAGCACTTTTTTCACGGCAGCTTTATTGAATACTCCGTCCTTATAGGCCTCGATAATGCGACTATCACCGTCCAGAGGTTTAGTGTCCATATAATCATCGAATGAAAGTGAGGAAGGCTCAACCACTGCAGTCGTGACAGTGGACTCCCAGTACCAGTTTAGTAATGGGATTGACCCGTACAGCGAACACGCCCGACTCAGCGAAAGATACGCACTTGGACCACAGAAGCTGGAGATCAATGGCGCCACGTGCTTCAGGACGTCAGCACCTGTCTGCTGCTGGAGGACAGTCTTCACGGCCAGCAACACGAACTTGGGGGCATCGTGGCTTGCTGCTGAGCGCCGCTTCACCATAAAACGAGTCTCTCGTCCGTTGCAACGGTTGGCATACAAGTTGTATTGTACAACTAAAACTTGAGTTCATGTTGTATTATACAACATGAATAATCCAATAACTCGATAGGCCCAGTTGATGATTTGTTTGTGCTAAGTACTATAATTCCCAAAAGGAGACCCAGAGAAGATCGTGTGAGCTCTGCGAGTAGTGAGCTGTGTACAAGTTTTCAATGCAGCGCAAAAAACAGTTTATTCCAATCTGCTCATTCTAATCAATCCTTCCTGCAATCGCAACTACTTCGTCGTATAATTTATCAACAAAACGTTGAGCTATCACTATGACTGAGGGCGGAGCTTATCCGCCCAGTCTTGCAGCCAGCTTGCTATGTGTGCATCAGAGCCAGTGATAGATCCACGATCACAGAGATCCATAAGTCGTCGCTTCATGGAGTCCACGAAGTCGCGACTTGTAGTGAACACTGAGATAAAGCAGCATTTCGAAGAACTTCGGAAGGTATGCCGCCAGGTACGCGTTGGTCAGAATGAGTTGAGGATAGTGTTCGCGCAGCCACATGACCATCTTGAGATCGATTCTCCCTGCAGCCCTCTCGATGGCCTTGACCGAGCAACCCTCGGATCGATTTTTGTGCAGCCATTTCACCACATCCAGATGTCCGTTAGCTGCTGCACCATCCATCGCGTCTACGGAACAGCCAGCACTCGTGTTCTCGTGAAGCCATACGAGTACACGCATGCGGCCGCTTGACGCCGCGAGGTCCATCGCTCGATGGGAGCAGCCAGCATTCGTGTTCTCGTGTAGCCATTTCACTATTTCCAAGTAGCCACTTCCAGCAGCGCCATCTATGGCATGACTCCTGCAGTCTTTAGGTAGAACGGCCACAAGCCACTTTACCACATCAAGGTGTCCGTTGGCCGCAGCTTTTTCCAGTGCCTCCATTGCGTACGTCTTGTACCTCTGGGGCAAATACGTATACATCCACTTCACCAGTTCCAGATACCCACATTCTGCTGCGTTTCTCAGCATGTTGATCGAAGAGTGTAAGGACCCTTCTAACCCGTTCGCATACAGCCACTTGATGGCGTCCAGATCGCCGTTTCCAGCCGCCACTTCCATCACACGACTTCGAGCCCACACGACGCTCATTGGGAGCGTCGATTGCCTGACTTCGCCCTCATAACTGCGTTGGTACACGTCTAATGTGCTCAAAGTGTGAAAGTAATCCAAGATGTCCAAGTCGCCCCTCCTACCAGCTGCAGCATCAAGTATGGCGAAAGGTACGTTCCGCTCAGCGCGCCATCCGTGGCTGAAGAGCCACTTTACAGCGTCGAGATGGCCATTATAAATCGCAGGGAATATCACGCTGACTCTGAGTCCATCTAGAAGTTTCAGATGATGAATATACTCCATCACTTCCACGTGTCCTCCTCCCGATGCTGCAGCCATGAAACTCGCGAAATCAAATTCATCGAGCAGATCCGAGCAAGCTTCACGTCCAAGCCAGTGCTCCATCTGCCATCGGAGCAAACTCCTGTCTCCGAGTCTACACGACTCTGTCAGAGCAATTTTCCACACGTACAGCCACGCCACGTGGTCTTTCGGAAGGGGGGAGTGGAGCTGTACGAGTTTCTCCATGAGAGAGGCACTTCGCAACTCGATCACTGCTGGGAACGCGCGGACGGCGCAATCCGGATCAGCAGCGAACCCCAGTATCGCGTCGACTCTTTCAGGCGTGAGGAAGGCACTTGAATCATTATCGAGACCTCCCCCATGGAGCAGGAACTCCATGAGATTTCTGTCCTCCAGTCGCAAACCTCTGGCGGTTCTTTTCGCCGTCTTCTCATCGCCCGGTGTGTGAAGCCCTCGCTCGTACAGCCACTGGACTGCTTCATACTGTCTGTTGGAGAACGCGATTTCAACGCTGCGACCGCCCCAGCAGACCTGCAGGCCAGTGTCCACCGCCGGAGGAAGCTGTTGGACCCTTCTCTTCTTGTGACACGGTTCACTTGGTGCGTTATCGAGAGTCAGAAGGAATTCCAAGACGTTCAAACGTCCACTTCCAGCTGCCGCTTCGACCACTTGGACGGATGGATACTTGTTGACATGGAAAATGGTCCATTAACCACTTGACGCGATCTTTAAGGCGTGATCTAATTGGTAGTTACGGTAGTGCGGGTCCGACCGCAAGAAATTACAGAGCGTCCATCTCGAAGACCTGGCGGCTGCAGAGGGACAACTGAGACCCCAGAGCCACTCCAGTAACGCAATTGACTCGGACTGACAGGCTTCTTGGAGCGTCAAGTTGGGGGACGGGCCCAGGAAGTTGCAAATGGACACCCCGAGGTTCAATAGAGCGTCGGCATTCGCCTGGTGGCGCAACACGAACGCCACACTTGGCAGAGGGGTCCTCTCCAGCGAAGTGCGTGCTTCGTTGTTGGTCTCCATCAGATTTGAAATGGGTAAATGTCCTTCCTCTACGTAGTAATATTGTCATACAGCTTGTACTCCCACTTCCGACACCTCCTAGAAAAAATATCCTTAATAATACGTTATCAGCTTAAACAGGGATGCTTAGCGCGCGTCCACCACTCGCCGCAGACTGGCTTCTGAGCGCTGTGGCCCCCTTCCGAGGGAGCAATGGGACGCTGGCTGACGATCGAGAACAAGCGCGAGCTGATTGACAAGAGCGCAGCGGAGCCTGGCATGACCCATTCAGAGCTAGCGCGGTGGTCCAAGCGAGCATTCCGCTTGCGCAAAGCCCCAGCCCGCAACACAGTATCTGACATACTAAAGAACGCAAGCACTATCAAGAAACCAGAGTACGGTGAGGGCAAACGGCGTAAGCCGCTAAAGGAAAGGCGCCTGCCTTAGAAAAGAATTTAGAGGAGTGGGTGGGTAGCGTAAAAGCGAGGGGGCTGTGTCTTAACCGCAAAGCTATCACTAGGAAGGCCGAGCAGATTCGAGAAGATGTAGGCGGGCCTGCGCTCGATGTCGGACTCTTCGTTGGCTGGCTGACCGGGTTTCTCAAGCGGCACAAGCTACGCTACAGACCGCGACACGGCGAGGCTGGCTCTGCTGACGCCGACGTGGTGAGAGAAGGACGCCATGCCATCCACGAGATCACCGACTGCTACGACGCCCACGACACCTACAACATGGACGAGGCCGGGCTGTACTACGCAGCCGCGCCTGGGAGGAGTATTTGCACGGCAACAACAAAAGGCGTCAAGAAAAGAAGACTCGGCTAACGCTAGCGCTGACTACCAATGCAGACGGGAGCGACTCGCTCCCCGTTTTGTTTATTGGCAAGGCCCAAAAGCCGCGGTGCTTTGGTAAGAAGACGGCTGAACAGCTCGGCTACCTGTCTCGCAAGAGTACCAAGGCCTGGATGAACTCGAAGATCTACCAGAACTGGTTGCTGCAGTTGGACAAGGAGATGCGTGCTGCGAAGCGGCATATCCTGCTGCTGGTTGATAACGTGTCCTCCCATGCTCTCGGCGACATGGTGCTGACGAACATCAAAGTTCAGAAGCTGCCGGCCAATACTACCACCTATCTGCAGCCTCTGGACGCCGGTGTTATTGCGTCCTTCAAGGCACGCTTTAGGTCGTTACAGATTGACCACGGGATCGAAAGGTTTGAGGCTGATGCAAATGTTAATGGGCAGTCTGCATACAAAATAGACCAACTTCAGGCGATGCAATGGAGCTCGCTGCTGTGGTCGTCTACGGAGGCCAAGACGGTGTCGTACTGTTGGCAAAATACTGGTTTTACGACTCCCCTTCGTGGAAACGACGAGCCGGACGAAGACAGCGAGGACGAGGGCGTTGAAGAGGGCGATACCGACGGCGAGATTGTTGATCTGATGCTCAAAGTGGCGTCAATTAGTCTGTAGTGGCTAAATCCTGCAATAATTTTTCATGTACATGAAAAATACACAACAGCTGGTGTCGGAAGTGGTAGTACTACCTGTACCATTTATTGCAATTGGGAGGATTCACAACCCAGGCGATGTACAATTGTTTTGGTACATCACAATTTTTCCACTCACAACAAAATTTGCTTTAGGGGACCCCTAATAGGGGGTAGCTGCCGTTATTGTGAATTCCGTCTAAATTTAGAGACCCGAAGAAAATTTTGAGCAGAACCCACAATACAATATGTATAACTCACAATTCAACTTGTTAGTCACAACGCGTTGACCTGGCAAGCTAAAAAAGTTTACTTCGAACTAGTATTACCACTTCTATTTCACTTTTTCGCAGCTTCCTGCAAATATAAACGCTTGCTTATCTGAACGCGTTAGGATATTTGTCGTGGTACAGCGTATTGTACGACTTGTAAAGCTTCCTGCCGGCATCAACCGCCGCTGTGCCGTCCACAAGCAGCCACTTGTAGACCTTTTGTGGCTCGACCTTCTGGTACATCCACCCGATGGTCAGCGCATCCAGCGTGCTTTTGGCGATTTTCTTCGTGCTTGGGACCTTCAGAGCCTCAATGAGCATTTTCCCCAGAACCTCGTTGGCGTAGTATCTCTTGAGTACTTCCGCCACGTTCACCCTCACAAGAGGATTCGCGTCCTTGAAGAAGGCGACGTACTTCAGCCACATAGCGAGCACTGGGCTCTCAAACGCTTTATCCCCGGCCTTGTTGAGTTTCAGCACTCGGAAGACGCTGCTCGGAGTTTTTTTGCTCCTCAACCAGTTCTCGAGGAGCTCGGACTGCAACTGCTTGGCAACGTTCGCTGAGCCCGGGGCCTTCTCGGCCTCAAGAACCATCTTCGCCATCGACTCGCCCGTGTAGTATTTCAGCAGCGTCGTCATCGCCGGCGTGTGTTTTTTAACGTATATTTCGTTGAAATCGTCCGTGTACTTCATCTACGCGATGAAGAGCGGGCTTTCGAGTACGTTGTCGCCCGCCTGACCGAGTTTTAACATGGCGAAGATTTCCTCGGGCGTCCTCTCGATTCTTAGCCACAGCTGAGTCAGCTCGACTTGAGCGCGCACTGCAATGTGCTCTGTGCTCGGGACCGTCTTGGCAGCAATCAGCATGTTGACCATGGATTGCTCGTTGTAGCGGCCGAAAGCCGGCAGCAAAGCCGTCATAGTACCAGGGTTCGCCTTGTCAAAGCTGTCGACGTACTTGGCCCACGTGACCATCTGAGGCTGGAGAAAAGGCTCAACGCTCACGTCGTCAAGTTTCAAAAGCAAAAAACTTTTTCCGGAGTTTCCTGTTGTCCCAGCCACCGATGGATCTGCTCAAATTCCAACCTCTTGGCCATATTCACCGTCTCTGGGACCTTAGAACTTTTCGCGACTTGAATCATCTTGGTCAGACGATCGTCGCCGTAGTTCGCTGTCAAGGTTGAGATCAAGCTAGTTTGCTTTTTGGGTACTTTTTGTTGAAGAGCTTCATGTAGCCGACCCATTCCTTCAGTACCGGGCTGGTCAGGACGTCATCCGCTGCATTGTGGAGAGCTAACTGCTTAAATACGTCGTCGGCAGTATCCCCTTTCTTGAGCCATGCGTTGATCTGTTCCGTGGTTACACTAGGGATGGTACCGACCCTCTCTTCTGCATCGGTCGGGTACTTCAAGAGCCTCTGGTCTTCTGCGACTGAAATCGTTTCGAGAGCTTCCGCACTTGTTGAGACGGTGGCGACTGATGCAGCGGCGACCAGCAGCACGATGCGGTGAAGACGCATTTTCGCCTAATGACTTTGAGCTCCGAGTGGTGGAGGGAAAACTGACAAGTGGCCCATGTTTCGAACAGCAAATCCCGGACTTGAGCATGTACACGATGCATTCAGGGATGGGATTATCCGGATGCCATCGCGATAAACAGATGCCCCCTCTATTGACTTCTGTCAGCTCGACAGAGAGACGCTCCGCCATATTTTCTGGACATGCCCCTGTGCGCAAGCATGTTGGCGACTTCTCATTAGTCATTGGACGAGACGGGACTGCCGGGGCTCGCAGGTCCAGCGCTTCATGACCAGTTGTGCGTCGCGATCGCCTCCTTCATTCTCACCAGAACTAAGTGACAGACTCAGATCTGTTTTTCAAGACGAAGTGGCGGAGTACGCGCGAGAGTGGAAACGTATCTGGTGGATCCTCAGTACAGTCTGCGTGACAGTTTTGTGGCTTCAAAGAAACCGAGTGGTGTATCAAGGTACAGGCGCCCCCGCCTAATTTGCAACTGCATCTCTCGATGTACCTCGCACAGGAAGTGCGGGCCGTTCTCAGGATTTGCACCGCTACCCATGTGGCTGTACTGACTTAGATGAGGCCAAAGGGTGAAGTGTCCCATTGCGGGAAGATACCTGCATGTGCAAGTTGATGGCTTGCAGTGTCAAATGAAAGTAAGTCAGTACAATCGCATCTATGTCAACCCTTCGCAAATCTTGTAGCTTCGCGGCCTTCATAAGTACCACTCCGGTAAATTAGGCGGGGGTGTCAGTAGTCAAGTCACGATTGAAAGCAGTGTCGCTGCGTTTCAAGCGGCAGGATTACGACAACTCCGCGCGTTGGCGAAACGAGAACGACGGAATCCGCGGACTGTAGTCCAAGGAACACGTTTACTACTCTGTTTGGAACTATTCCAGCAGGACCCTAAAGAGGCACCTCGTTCTGAGGCGAGCCACGTCCAGCCACCGGGACCATCATCGGTTCCGGCGCTGCTCACCTGGCTTAGGCCCGTTCTCAACCGATGCGTTTTTTAGACGCATGCGTGCTAAACGCACGCATGGCGTTTTGATTGGTTAAATGGACGTGTTACAGCACGTACACATGCCACGAACCTCGGACGCATGCGTCCTCGTGCGTTTTCGAGTTTTAACCAATCATATCACCCTCCCTTCTTGACGCTGTGAGGAGTTGAGCTTTTCCCAAAAAGAGTACCGATTTGCTATTCCGTCCCAAAAGAAGTATCTGTCCCAAAATGAGTACCTGTGAGTGCCATTTGCGAGACCATCTCACATCAACACCCTCACTTCCTCTTCAACTCCCTGCCAACACCATGGCCTCTGCTTCTCGCGCTCATCGATCTGAACGCCCTTATGAACTACGGGTCGGACATACGTTTGCGCCATCAGTTGGGGCGTGCTGGATCAGAACCGGCCGCCGGGCGCGATCGCATCGGCCAAGCCCTCGGTCCACTCCGTGTTAAGCACGCACTGCATGCCGGCGTTCACATTGAAAACCATTCGGTACCGGTCTCTCCCAGCGTCTTGGCCCAGTTCTTGACGCGGCCCTCGAGCTACCGGTATGCATGTAGAGCCGAATGGTAGAGTAAAGAGTAGAAACGTAGTCATTTTTGCACTTTGTTTTCTTTGCATCATACTTCCCAAGATGCCCACTAGCCCTGGCAGGTATCGGTCGTAGTGTGGGGACTCATGCTGTACGGCTGCGCCTTGTGCCCTATGTATGCAGACTTCATAGGTACTCATTTTGGGACAGGTACTTCTTTTGGGACGGAATAGCAAATCGGTACTCTTTTTGGGAAAAGCTCGTGAGAAGTTCTCACTGAGAACTGGTCTTTCGTCTTCCTGCAATTCGAGCCACCGATGTCTCCAGTCTCACCCAAGCAGCGCCTACGCCCCCGTCAATGTACCCCAAGTACACGGCAACGCCGTCGTCTGAAAGCTGATGACGAGTTATGCAGTCTAATTATTTGTCTGGTATCGTTCAATCAACTTCGGGCTGCCAAGAAAGAGAATCCTGTTGTTCGAGAGCGACTGACCTGGAGAGTTCATGCTACAACGCTCATCAAAGAGAAAGCGTTCAAGAAGTACTACCGGATGGATATATCCATGTTCGAAAATCTACTCTGTATTGTGGCCCCCTACTTGGTCGTTGACTATTACCAATCGCTGCGACGGACACGAGGGACACCCCCACCTACTCCCGCTGTCATGCTGCAATGTGCTCTGTCGTGGTTGACAGGGGGTAGCTATCATCACGTTCGCGTGATCACTGGGGTTAGCATATCTAATTTCTATCGAATTATTTATCGCGTCATGTTCGCCATCAACGACACAGAAAAACTAGCCCCTCGGTTCCCACGGAGCCATGATGAAATGAAAGATGCGGCAGCTGGATTTCGATCCATTAGCAATTGTGGTGTTATTGAAGATTGTATTGGAGTTATCGGCTGTGTCCAATTCGCGTCCCTCGGAAAAGTGAGTGTGGTCGAGTCATATCATTCTTTTCCGGTCACTATCAAAAATACGGACTTAACGTCCAAGCGTGCGCTGACCACCTTTCACGATTTACAGCCTTCTCGGTAAACTCACCCGGTGGCATGAATGATTCGTACGCATTCCAGCGCTGGCAACTAAGTAATCTGCTTCATGATAATGCGGGTAAGTATTTTGTGATTGGGGATAATGCCTATGTCCAGAGCAAGCATGTAATGACCCCATTTAACAAGGCAGAGCTGGTGGATCGGACGGATCGCGACAACTACAACTTTCACGTTAGTCAACTACGGATACGGATCGAGATGGCGTTCGGGCTTCTGGTCAACAAATGGAGAATATTCAAGCAACCACTGCATGTACGGTTACGACACTGCCGAATTGTAATTTCTGCATGTATACGTCTACATAACTTCTGTATTTCGGAGCGTTGCTCAAAATCGACGAGATCTCCGCAGCATACTTTGCACTCCATGATTCAGGAAGTGCGTTTATGGAACGACCAAGATACGTTGGATTATGACGAAGCTGAAGTTGAACTTGATGATGGGAGCCATGTGAACCTAATGGACGAAAAAGTCCGCTCGAATCTTGTCGATAAGATTGCCAGTAGAAATCTACATCGTCCAGTGCGAAATGTATTAAGAAATGACAAGGCGACGGAGACTGAACGTATCTTGCAGAGAGATACGATAGCACTGTCTCGTGATCATGAAGGGGTGCCACCAGTCGCAGTGCAGGATGCTGACCTGGGACATCAAGTAGACGCTTCATACATTTTCAGCTGCTAGTTATGCTGCAGTAGTGGACCAAGTTGAACTACTATATTTCTAAACGTTTGCCATCAATTTATAGTAAATGTAAAAAACATATTACGCAAATTCATGGCACTTGCAGTCTAGCAAGATGTCGTGCTGCTAAAGTCAAAATGCTAATGACCTTGAGAGCGAACGAGATCCATAATTCGCTGTCGCTCCTCGAGGAAAAAGTCCAAATCACCCTTAAGCCGACGTTTGACAGGGCTAGCGGCAGCGCTCATCTCGCATTCAATATCACTGATGCGCTTTCGAATGTCGTCGAGCATTTTATGGCGCTCTGCACGCACGCGTACTACAACCTCTTGCTCTTGTTCTCGACCTAGTGCCACTTCTGCCTCACGCGCAGTAACAATACGCCCAACCAGCGTGAGCAGTACATCCATCGAGTCCGAATCTGACTTTGACTTCTTGTTTCCCAAGCTGCCACGCGCCGGACTGCGCTCAGCACGCTTCTTACCACCGTTCTGACGATTGGGAGTTGCCACGGAAGAGCTTCTCCGCTCACGTACAGGGGTAGTCGAGAAAGCATCGAGCGAGTCGTACTCGTCCTCTTGATAGAGCCCCCCGCGAACATTGCTCAAAGCTTCAGGTCGAAGCTATATCAAAGAAAAAAAAAATACGTTAGTAAGCTCAACGCTATCTAATGCTTATCCAAAATACTTGTGCGTACCTGAAGCCAGTACCACAGATAAAGAACGTCGAATTGGCCGCGAACAAAATTCTTAAAGTGCCTGGAATGAGTTCCAGACATTCGAAAGTTTGCTACGTAGATGCTGAAAAAAGAGCGCACCTCTGACCAAAGTTCCTCCAACTTAGCCGCGTTGTGTGGCACGATGTACGAGGGTTCGATGCCTACAAAAGCCTCATCGTCCGAGATGAGGCCTTTGCAGTCCTCGTCATCACGACCGTACTTCAATGCAACTTCTCGCCAAAATTGTGCTTTCTGCGACGCTTGAATGTCGTCCAAATCTTGTCGGTCAAAGTTTTTCCCTGCATCACTGAGCAGATTAGTCTTCGCTGCTAAGACGAATCTGAACTTCACAATATACTTACCCGTTATCTCGATGAGCCGATTGATCATGTCCTTGGACATCAGACAATTAATCAGCCGGAACATGCAATGTTTTGTCCGTCTAGTATTGCCTGCGGCTTGCATCGAAGCCGATGACGCACGCTCGCCGCTGTTGACAAGCCTGTCATAATGGCGAAGACATTTGATCCGATCCGCCTTGTTGGTTCGGGAGTGGACTTTAATTGCGCGCAGAGTACACTCTTTTCTAATCAGATCCATGGACATTTTATCGTAGGGCTCCCAAGCAAAGTACCCCTCAGTTGCCGAACCACTAACACCAGCAGAGGCCACACCAGCGCTTTGTATCGGTACTCCCCCGCTGTTTTGCGGGCGACCACCAACACCTGCTTGGCCTTCACGGTCGCCTTGACCGGCCTTCCGAACTTGACTGTCGATTACGCGAGGCTGGTTAGGTGGATCTCGCGACACACTAACCAGTTCAGCTGTCAGATTGCGTGCCACTAAAGGCGGCGGCGATGACGCGGGGGCCGTGTAGACGTCTGGAGCCTGGTACGAGGGAACGGGAGCCACGAGCGGGTATGGAGTCTGGTACGAGGGGACTGAAGCAGCGTGACCCTGCTGCACGGTAACTGGGTCTTCAGGTAGGACTGCAGCCGCCTCATTCCGCTGGTGGTGGGGTGAAGCCTGCTGCGACGGGACTTGTGCGGCGTGGGCTTGCTGCATGAGTTTCGAGTTGTGGTGAAGCCTCCCCTTCACTGAAGGGGGAGGGGCAGCTTACAAGTGATTGGCTTCTGTCTTGACACGCATCGTCCAATAAGAATCTAGTACTTTCATTCTCAACCGAAGCGTGAGGGGTAGGGCACGCATGCAGCGCATGCGTTCACTTGACGCACCGGTTGAGAACGGGCCTTAGGACATTCCAGACAATCTTGTAAACCATAAGTTAAATAGACTAGTCTGATCCTCCTCCTCCTCCCTCTATTGACTTTCTTGCTCCTCCGTGACTCAGTCGGTCACCGTCGATAACCAGACGATCCTGTATTTTACAAACCGCTGCGAGGCCGATGAAAGAGCTACTTGTACACTTCAGCAGACAAAAATATAGAACGCTTCTTCTTTTTCAAGACTGGGTGCTTTCATCTGTGTATTTTTCGGATGGGACTGGTGCTTCAGCGAACGCTAAGATATCGAATTTATCTGACAAATTCTTGAACGCCCGTCTTGAGGGGTACTTTGGTATTGTGCGTGGCGATTCGCCACTGGCATTTTCTTATAAGTACTTTATTTTCTACTCTAGTGCACTTCAGCTTCTCGTTCAAGCACTGTCGTTGTGTCAAGTTTTACCATGAAACCCGCTTTTTAAAACTTAGCTAAACTTTTTTTGTGTGTGCTAAATATATTCTTCGCTACTGTTCTTCAAAATGGGTCACTGTGGTTTACCTTCCTCGACGATTGATGACAACGAGGCAGCGGTCAAAATAACCTCACTGACGCATCTATAATTGCTCGTGAGAAGGAGCTTAATTCATCACATTTCGTTAGCTCAGCTCGCGAACATCGAGCACTGATGAACTCTTTTGACGGCATAAGGCAACGAATTTACGTCATCTGGCGTCGAGTTCGTAAGTTTTCGATAACTTTCCAGCCGGAGCTGCGTGGTCACTACTCTTCGGAGCGTATTCGCAAGCTGTTAATTTATACGAAAACAACGCCGCTATCCTGGACAATAATCATCGGTCTGGTCTCACCTTTTCCGTGCCTGCTCATTCTCATATCAATCGACGCTGTCCCGCTGGCTTCACCCAGAGATGGCTCTAGCGCAAACTACCTGTTCTGGGGACGAGATTTCATCGCGATCGCACTCATGACGCGTGTAATCCTCGAGCAATTCAGAGTCACCGTGCCAGCACTTCATATCAGCGCGACACAAGTTAGTGCCATGCCTATTATCTCGAGTGGGGGTGCTGTGATATTCATGATAGGGATGGCGAGCGTCATTGTGTTTCCTTTACCCTTTACCCTTTGCTCTAGTGGTGGGTATCAACGTGTGGTTTCTAGTGCTCGTTGGGTGTTTTGTGGGTTTCTTCGGAAGGGTGTTGAGCCAAAACCGGGCGCTGCTAAGGGAGCTGATAAGGGCAATCGTAGTGCTCATCTGCCAAGTGTTGCTGACCTTCATATACCCAGCCTACCTGTACGGATTTGTTAGCATCAGCGCAGAAAATCAAAAGTTCTACGTGATGCTGCTCCCAATCATCAAAATAGCTGCGAGGAACTGGATCAGCTACTGCCTGGGCAACAACTACGACCTGATTCCTCAGGTCCTGATCTTTAACGTGGACGTATTCAACGCATTGTACGTGTCCAGCTCGATGGAGAACTCGCACTCAATTGATACGGTGCTTCAGATGCTTGCGCTGGATGTTCTTCTCGGGGTTGTTTCACTATCGGACATTAGGAACTTATCGAACGCGATCATTTTCCTGCGTCGAAAAATCCCCGTTGATCATCCTCTACAGGCCGCAAGTTTCATTGAGATTGCTCTGAAAATCATCGACGAAGATCCCAGAGCGAGATCGAGGCTTGCGCTGCTTCGTCACGGGCCATTGGTAAAATCGACGCCGTCTCTTATCGTCTTCAATCTGAAAACTTTAGACACCCTTCAGCAAGTGAACGTACCATCAAGAAACCGAAAGGTAATCCCAGTCGAACCACTTCGCCATTCGAATTCGATCCCTACGGCAAGACCCGTGCAAAA
Source organism: Phytophthora fragariae (assembly GCA_009729435.1). Lineage (NCBI taxonomy): Eukaryota > Oomycota > Peronosporomycetes > Peronosporales > Peronosporaceae > Phytophthora > Phytophthora fragariae. Next base: position 121,779 of record QQOI01000075.1, on the reverse strand, counting down.
GGTAAAGAGACTGTCATTGGAGCAAATTCCGATGCAGACGCCCTTGATGAAGATTTTTTTCCAACAAGGAGCGCCAGTGGTTTCTCGAGCGCAGTGCAAGAACCCTCTTTACCACTGAATTTGTTGTTCTACACCATTGCCCGGCCTACTTGGGACCTTTTCCACTTCAACTTGGTCAGATTAATTTGGGGGGCTTAAGATTGGGGCGATATCGCCCAAACTAAAATGTAGCCATCACCTCGTTCTATTCAATGTGGTCACCTTTTCTTTCAAAGTTGGACGTGAAGGATATCCTTGTCCGACGTGAGAGGCATTTGCCGCGAGCGAAGTTCGCGTGCGCAGGAACTATCAAACGGATATGCGCATCGCGCGCTCGACACTGGGTGCGAAAAGCGAGTCTCCTGTTAGGAGTTCACGCGGACAGCCCCCGTCCCAAGAAACGCCGACGCTCCGCTCTCCTGGAAAATGGGAGACCGGTGACAATAAAGGAGACGAACCTGCGTCTGCTGGAGCGTGCAGTCCACGTGAGCATGGCGCACAGCATCCAGCAGTTGGTGATGAAGATGCAGTTCCATACACGCGACTTTATGAGCGCCGCAGTCCGTTGTCCGTCTGGAGGACATGGGCTACGGAATGGGAGCCCATTTTGGGTGGCAAATATCCTTTGTTGGTTGCAAAAGTGGTAGTGGTACATTTTTGTTTGGGCGATATCGCCCCAATCTTGAGCCCCCCAAATTAATCTGACCAAGTTGAAGTGGAAAAGGTCCCAAGTAGGCCGGGCAATGGTGTAGTCTTGTATACGAAGATCATCATCCCGCTGATCTATTGTGCGTTGCATTCCTGGCTTTTCGAAGTAAAATAATGATGCCATCTTGTGTTTTGACAGGTATCTACACTGCGGGGATGTTCTTGCTACCCAACCATGACTACTATCCGCTGCTGCAGTCCATTGATGCTGATGAAATGATGAAGAGTCTTGGCCGCGTTGCTGCATTTGGATTCATTGAGCTGGCTTTGATGCTGGCGATGGGGTACCTTATCCAAGGTATGTTGGGAATATCAGTGATACATTTGCTGTCCTTTGTGCTGGATCAAAGTTGGCACATGGTCCAATCGAACTTGTTTTTATGGATTTGCTATCCAAAACTCACTGGAGCACAATGGTACGTTTGGAGGAGCTTTGATGTCTTATCACTAGTTCCTCACACGTTTCATCCATAATCTGATCAGGTGCAGATTTTAGCTTCAAGTTTTCTTGGCTTGCCAGAGAATAAACCAGCTTTTGGAAAGATAACATCAAAGTCAACTGCGAGCTACGGTGGTTATCACCATTATCGTGCTGCTCTGTAGGTTATTGATGGCGGGTCTTCGCGAGGAAGTGGTGGCAGTGACTCTGCCCAATTCTATGGCTAGTACCGCGAGATAGCACCTCAAAGACGATGGTAGTCTGATCAGAAAAATGTTAGTGAACACGTTTGACCCGTCTCGCTTGAATGTGCTTACCAGGGGGGCTAGCAGACTTGCCGTCCCGTAGAAGTGCGCGATCTTACGGATAAACGCCATATAGCTGAGTTTCATGGTTAGAACAATCACAAAATATGCAGCAGAACCGACGATCGCTAGCGACTAGTTAGCGCACCAGTCATCCAAGACGAGTCCGCATGCTGCCACCTCAGCGGAAGATGTGGCTGGACTTTTGAATTCACAGCAAAGAAAGCAGCAGTCATGATGAACCAGAGTCCTGACAATAAACCCTCACAGTGTACCGCACCAGAAAGAGTGACTGCAGCAACAGAGTCCGACGCCCATACGGAAGCCGGAATGGATAACTGCGACGATAACGGCAGGAATTAGCGCTATCGTCGCGACCACAACCTGCAAAGCAAACTAAATGAGTACTTGAGACCGTGAGCCCTCTCCCTCGAGGTGAATTTACCCATCGGTAAATTTGCTGCTGGCATCGTGGGAAAAAGTTTAGGATCATCAGAAGTAGCAGAGCCAGCTGAGGCAGGACGAGCACCAGATCACGCCCAATGGTGCTGCCATGACCCGTCTCCGAAACGATCTCCCAGCCGCACGCCCCCACGCTTATCTACCACCGTACAGGAATTATATCAGTACCAAGCACTTCGAAGCAGTGTTCACGCAGATCATAAACGGAAAGTAATAATGAACTTACCAAAGCTGCACGAAGAGAACCTGCTATAAGCTGTCGGGTGCGCTGGACGGAAGCGTTTTCCGGTCGATTGACCAGCAAGGCTAACCGCTTCAGCATCTTGGCTCGGTCGATCAAAAGAACTTTGGATGTTCTTTTCTTATTTGTCGCCACTAAATAGTTCTGATCCAACAAGGTAGGCGTTCTCATTTAATCATGAAATCTGATACCGGTACCGTCGAACGACAAAATACCTGCATGACAAGGACAAAACTAATGCATAATTGTGACAAAACTCATCCATTCCAACAGTGACAAAACTAATGCATATGTGCTAGTGATACGCGGCAGACAGTATAAACACGACGCAGTTCACCAATGCACAACTCCTCAGTCTAAAATCTCCAAGATGTCCCGAGGAAGACCCCGTACGCTACTGGCAAGGCTCCGCCCCTGAGGTCGTTCTGAGGCAACACGTTGAAATTCAGTAGCGCCACGTCCCCAGGCCCGTACGCCGACGTCTCCAGCAGATTTCCATGTAGATCATTTCCTAAACTTTGCCGAAGATTGCACCCCAGTCTTCACTTAGTAGCTCTACGACCATAGCGGCAGGCCTCTGCCCAAGCGCCTACTGGATAAACTATTGAGTCTACTGGATAGCTATCTTCCTAAACGCTACACCGAGTTCACACCAGAAGCGCTGGCTGGCCTAGAGCAGTCATATGACTGGAAGCGGTCGACGACGACAATGACCGATGGTATCCCAGCACATTAGAGAGGGGGAATCTGACAGTATTGTAGGCGACGCTATCGGCAATGGAGGCGCGGCATGCAAGACAGAGTTTAAATTTTTTTTTTAGTAACAAATGGAGTACGGTACTAATCGATCAAAAGTGACAAAATCATCCATCCAGGTGGTCTCGGGATGGATGAGTTTTGTCACAATTATGCATTAGTTTTGTCCTTGTCATGCAGGTATTTTGTCGTTCGACGGTAAAGAAAAAAAAAGTCAGTCCGCTAGTGTTTCTCTGAGGGGTTAAGTAGGGCAAGCACTGCAGTGTCGAATTTTCCTCTGAAATGGAGAAGCACGAGCAATGGAGTTTTCTGACCCCCTGGTGCGACGTGCTCAAGGGGCATACCAACTACTTGGGCCACGAATGCAGTGGGTCCTCCTTCATGGAGCGAAGTTTGTACATCGAGCTACCTAGGCGTGACCACACTGAGCGTTTTACTCAGGATGTGGATCTCACCAGTTTGAGTGATACAGATCGTGAAGTTTTGTTTCGAAGCAGCTCCAGAAATCAAGGGAGGCGATGGCGCTGTTAGCTGCAGTGGCCCACGTGGATTACGCCGCATGGAGGTACTTACTGGAGAAACATTGCTCGGTGAATTTTGGCGTCGAAGGGGAACCCGTTTACGAAAAGAAAATTCCAATTCGGTATGTTGTAACTCTAGATCTGCGAGACCAGACAGGGGATTTCGGAACTCACGAGTTCGATCTTGTCTTCTTCTTCGGGGTGCACCAACGTCTCCACCCCAGTGGTGAATATCGAGAAGCGCTGCAGCAGATCGCTGCTTTGGACAAAAATCCGCTGCGATCAAAATCGGATTTTGACTTCGACGTTCCTGTGCGAGTGGATTTTGACGGTTCCTACGGCATGAACGAACTGGTCGACGTTGGAATTGCGGAGAAAATCGTCCAGCAGCAGTGGCAGAAGTACGAAGTGTCTGGTGAGAGTCAATCCACAGCACGTGGAGAGTGGCACTGCACTTTTGTTTTGGAGCGAATGATTGTAGACTTGGTTGATCAGGATATGACCACTGCAATGGGTGCAGCACTTAAGACCCTGCTGCATCAGAATACTTGGTTTTCTCGGGTCTCGCTGTGCCTTATGAGACATTTAATGATGCCAGCGCAGTCATATGGGCAGCTCGTTTCAAGTGTCTTTGATAGCACTCGCCGGTTACCGCAGCTGGCGAGGACAAGCTGTCACCCAAGTTTTGTTCCCGCGAGTGGTGGTTCGGACCCGCTTCAGTTGGGTGAGATCGTGGTGACTTGGGCTCCGGATGTACACATTCACTATGTTGGTGCGATGTGTTCCGCAATGGTACACAACCAAATGTCAAAGAATCTATCGCTGCAGCTCTGGATGAAGACAAATAACGGGGAGATCAACCAACGATACTGGAAATGGCTGGCGTATGCGCTTTTTTTAAAGCGAGCTCGGGCAAGTTCGGCGGTGGAATCGTTGGCGATGATGAAAGTTTGCAGCATGAGCGTGTCAGATATGGAGGCGTTTACATCCATAGCCAGCTCCGATCATCCAGCTCGCTTTCCGACATTTTTTCTAAAGATCGGTGAGTTTGATAGCGCTGTTGTTTGTGGGCCAACTCGCTTTCTGACATTTTTTCTAAAGATCGGTGAGTTTGATAGCGCTGTTGTTTGTTATACGTGCTGGCATGAATATTTTAAAGCAAATAACATGGCTGTAAGGACTAAGATAAGCAACTTGGCCGTGGACAGCCTTGAGAGTGCCACTGATCGCACTTTTCGAGCCAATGCCTGTACGGGTGATCGAGACTTTTCCGGGTTCATATCCTAACGCTATGTGTCTAAAACTACCCCTGGACGTTTGTAACACATTGATAATGAGAACGGCCGCCTTTTGAGCGTAAACGAACGCCAATAACCACTCTCTAACATAAAATACGCCCTCGTTCTTATATTTATTGCCACCCGGCGATGGCGTAATTTTCTGTGTCTCAGTCAATTCTTCTCCGATTTTGGTAAAAAGACCACCAATCGACGTCTCTGGGCACGGTGAGTTGATTGGTCGAATTCCAGATTGTTTGAGCAATCCTAGTGGATAAAATCCGAAATAATGTGTCGTTCGCACACCTCGGACGAGACTGCCAGGGTGGAGACGGTTATACCGATATTACCGTCTCTCCTCAGAAAAGGGAGACGGTTTTACCGGTAGTACCGTCTCCACAGCCAAATCTCCCGAAACGAGAGACGAAACCACAGTCTCCGGAGATTCGTCTCCTTTTCTACGAGCCGCCGTTTCAGAATCTCCCTGCGCACTCGTGAAAGGCGCAACATCTCTTTGAAATCAATCCTAGCGGTCTTTTACGGAGGATCTTTGATCGCTAAAACCGCAGTTGAAGAGGCGTAAAAATCTAAAGCTACCATTGATATCATGTATCTCCTGACCCTGGTGGTTGCGCGTTTCGGCAGCAGGCCCGTCGTTAAGCCCGTGGTAGTCGTCGATCCAGTTGTCGTCGTGGTCTTGCCCGGCATCGTCGTCGAAGCTCCCTAGCCAGTCGTGACCGTAGTAACGTTAGCCGCCGAGCCCACAGTGGTGGTGCCGCCAAAGCCCATGGCACTCGTCTCGATGGTACCACCCCACTCGTCACCGTTCGAGCCCGTGGTCGTAGTGGTGGAGATCGCCTAGGAAGAGGAGCTGCCGGTCTCGCTCCTCTCGCTCCTCTCCGACTCCATGAACCAGCAAAGTTGGGCCTCTTCAAGATCGCCTATTTTGTTGTCTGCGCCTGCCTAAAACGTAGGTGCTCTCTGTGCGGTCGAAGCTATTGGTCCTTAAGGGCATCTCCACCGGCTGTGAGTAAAACTAAATATTGGCTATTTTCTACGCGAAAGTAGCGATAGTTTTAGTTTTTGACGTCTCCACCGGTTTGAGTAAATATTGATTAACTTAGACATTTTTTTACCCGAACAGATTTTTTGAGCAAGTTTGGCCACAAAGGAGGCCTTGGGTAAAGCATTGACCAAACGCTCAGCAGCCCCAAACTTCCCCCCTACAACTGTTACCATGTCACCAGCCTCGCAAGCGTCCCAAGCTACAGTATCGCCAACTCGAGCGCCCACCCTGGACCTTGCCCAGTCCTCGCTCGCGTCGTCAGCATCTCCACGCCCCCCGGCTTCCCTGGAACTCATCCGGCGCGCTCTTGCGCTCTCGTCAACTTCTCTCCTTTCAGCATCCAGTACCAACCGCGAGAGCGAAGCGGAGGAGGGGGCAATCGAGCTTCACGAGACGATAGAAGGCGAAGGATCCATGCTAGAGGGAGAGTTCGGGGCGACCTATGCTACAAGAAAAAAAGGGAAAAACTTTGGGCCCGATAAGGATTTGAATTTAGCCGCAGCCTGGCTTGATGTCTCCCAGGATCCTGTAGTAGGTGACGAGCAAAAGAAGGAGGCATTCTGGGAGAAAGTGCATGCGGGCTTCGTAGAGCGCATGACACGGGCGGGAATCGATTCGGCCAATGAGCAGAGCGTCGTGAGCAGCTTGCAGACACGTTGGCGAACTCTTCAAGCGACATGCAACAAGTTTGCGGGCTGCTACGCTACTATTTACGCGCGCAATGAAAGTGGGAAGAGTGTGGATGACAAGATTCTCGATGCTCATGTTCTCTACCGTGAGCAGAACAAATCTTCGTTTAAAAGCCAAGCCGTGTGGTCAATTCTGCGTCACTCTCCGAAATTGTTTGAAGCGATGGCTTCTAAGGGCTCTCCAAAGCGCTGTGGTGACAGAGGTGTCGGTACTTCTACCGTCGATGATACCCCGCCTGGAATCGAGCGACCTATTGGTAGAAAATCAGCTAAGAAGACACTTGAGGCTGAGAGCAGCTTAGTTGCACTCGTCTCAAAATTAGCACGTGAAACGGAGACCAAAAAATCGCCTTTTGAAAGACGCAACCTGTGAGCAGATAATGGCGCGGAACCTGGAAGGAATGGGCGAGACACAGCGCCGCTACTACGAGTTAAAACAAGCACAAATACTGAAAGAACTTCAAGACGAACTAAATGCAACTGAGCAAACGTAGTTAAAGTTAATCCGAACTGCTTCCCTTTACTTGCCACAAGTGTTCAATCAGATCCTTTTGTAGTTGAATGTGCTGCTGTGTGCTTCGAATTGCCTTGAACTGTGCGCCGAAGCTGGTAAAATCATTAGCAGGTGTAAAGCTTGAGACGCATACCGGTGCAACGCCTTCGTAGTCGTATGGTAGGTCCTCTCCATCATATTATGAAGGACGATGCACGCTGTCATAATCTTGGTCAAATTCGCATGGCTCCAGAATCGGGCAGGCCCACTCACGATTGCGAACCTTGACTGCAAAACACCAAAACCCCGCTCGACGTCTTTTCTGGCCCCTTATTGCATTTTACAATAAGCCTTCTCTTTATTGTCTCTTGGAACCGCTATCGACTTCACCAGCGTCGCCCAGGTTGGATTAATGCCTACAAAACTCGTAGCAGAAACATATTACAGTGGGTTCCGTAAAAATGATTCCCAACTTCCTACTTACCGTCGGCTAAATAATAGCCCATGTGTACTCGTTCCCGTTGATGGAGTAGTTGCACTGAGGAGAGTCCATGTTTGTTAGTCGGTAAAAAAGATCAGATCGATCTAACACATTGATGTCATTATGGGAACCTGGCATACCAAAGAAGGCATGCCAAAACCATAAATCCCTCAAAACAACAGCCTCTAACATAATAGTTGGCATCTCTTCGTTGCCTGAGTATTGTTCCGCCCATGCAGTTGGGCAGTTTTGCCATGCCCAGTGCATGCAGTCCGAGCTGCCCAGCATTCCCACGAATCCCCGCTCCCCGTGCATTGCTAGAAGCCGCTGGACATCTTCTTCGTTTGGCGCGCGCAGGTATTCGTCACCAAACACCTCAATCACTGCAGAGCAAAAGCGCAACAAACTCTTAATAGCATTGCTTTCTGCTATCCGGACGTACTCGTCCACAGCATCTGCAGGCATGCCATAGGCAAGCTGCCTAATGGCTGCAGTGCACTTTTGCAGTGCCGACAATCCCAGCTTCCCTGTCGCGTCAGCTCTCTGCTGAAAGTAGCTGTCGTGGCCCTCAATTGCGTTGACAATCCGTAGAAATAGAGCACGTCGCATTCGAAAGCGTCTTCGAAAGGTACGGTCACTGTAGACAGAACAATCGGCAAAATAGTCTTGGACGAGGCGAGCATGTGCCTCTGTGGCTCCACGATCGATGTTTGGCTGACGTCCGGTGAGAGAGGGGCGGCTGGGTGGCAGGGTATATTCAGTGTAAGCAGCGAAAACGGCTAAGACAGCCAGAACATCCTCGTCGTCGTCTCCGTCGAACTGCCGGAAGAGTCTCAGCGCGGCGCTGTCAGTCGCCATGAGAGCTAATAGCTGGATGTGAGATTTAGTTTACTCAATCGAGGCACGATCGCCGGTGGAGAAGCAAACCGGCTTTATCACCGTCGTGTTGTCGCCGATCTGGATTGGTGACCAATTTGCGTTTAGTTTTACTCACTACCGGTGGAGATGCCCTAACATGACCAATAGCATAAATTGATTATATAAGCCAATCTGGAGCTCTTGCGGGGAGAATCTCCTGGAATCTCTTGGATCTCCTTCATACTAAGTGAGTCTCCTTCTCGATTAAGTACGAGAGACGGGAGACGTAAAACCTCGGGAGACGATCTCTCGAGGTTTTAAATCTCCCTTTTTTAGGGGACATCGATCTCCGTCTCCTCTCCTTCTAGCCGTGGTCGTTCGTATACTTATTATATTGCCTGCACTGTACTATACTAACTTATACATTAGTGTAGTTTTACTAAGATAGCAAGTACTGATAAGGTATGCTGCTACTTCGTCCACGTGGTGTGTCCCTCCACGAAAGTGCATTTAGAACTGGTTTGGGACTATACTTGCATTTGAAACTAGCCAAGCGCCGCCGCTACGCGGCGGTAGTTTTTATTAGTTGGAGCCGCTCAGCTCACTACGCTCGCTTCGCTATAAAGTACAGGCTGCCTACGCTCCGCTACAGCAGTGGCGCTACCCGTTCCGCTCGCCTCGTCGGCTCGCTGCACTACTCGCGGTGCTATGCTGGTGAGTCCGATGAAGGGCGGTCCCAGCGGTCCCGCTATATCGACCGATGGGGCCGCCTTCGCTATGCTCGGCAGCAAATAATATTATTACCCAATGAAGGCCGCCTTCGCTGCACTCAGCAGCACTATTTGTACCCAATGAAGGATTTTTAGCATTAATGCCCAATGAAGGTCGTAGATCGCAAATTTCGGCCAATCGAATTCGTGTGGCATCTCCGTGACCGACGGACTGCGTTGCTCTGATTGATGCTTTAGACTAGCCGAGCGCCGCCCGCTTCGCGGGCGGGGGTATTAATTTTGAAGTTAGTGTTAATATTAAGCCGAGCGCCACCGCTGCGCGGCGAGGTAATATAACGCCCCGTTCCGCTCGCCTTACGGCGTCGCTGCACTACATGTACTCGCCATGTTGTGATAATTATTTAAGGCGGTAAATATAGATTTGACGGAGATTTAGAGAAAGCAGACCGCCGCCGCGATCTTCCGGCGGAGCGGCACGCTGAAGGCGACCGACACCTTGCCATAGAATATACCGGAGCTCCGTTTTGTTACTCGTTGCATGTGCACCCATCCATCCATCGTCTGTGAGCGGCTATGACGACGCCCGATACCAACTTACACTGAACCTTCCACGACGCTCGACTTCTTCTCCTCCTCGGCGGCGTCCTCCACCGTGAGCGCCGTCACGCCGGCCTCCACGTCCTCGTCGCTGTCCACGTCCCTTTCAGACTCGGACGCGGCGTCGTCATCCACTTCGGCCTCAGCCTCAGCGTCGGCGGCGCCGTCCTCCACTAGTACGGACTTCTCCGACGCGCGCTTGCGGCTCTTGGCGATGGCCACACCGGCCACGCCCACGATGCCCACCACAGCACCGACGATGCTGCCGATGAGGGCGCCGTTCTGGCGGTTGTCGTTGAGCCACTCCTTGGCCTCGGCAGCGAAGGACACACTCTCCTCCTTGGTCTCGGTGGGGGCAGTCGCCGCCTCCCCCTTCTTCTGCTCGGGCTGGGCGGCCGCCTTCTTGTCGTGTGGCTTGACGCCCTTGATGATGTCCAAGTCCACGTTGCAGTTGTTCACGCGCAGGCCGATGGACTTGGCTCCCTCGGGCTCCTCGATGACCTCGTCCACGACCTGGTCGTCTTCGAACTCGAGCTCCTGCTCCGAGTCGTCCAGCTCCAGGTCCACAGAGCCGTCCTCGAACTGGGGATCTCCGTCTCCAGCTCTCCACTGGCGTCCAGGCTGGCGTCGGCCGAGAAGTCCAGGTCGCCCGAGGAGCTCAGGTCCAGGTCCTGGTCGCCGTCGGCGCCGTAGTCGAGGCCCTCGCCGGGGCCCAGGTCCACGTCCAGGTCGCCATCGCCGCTGTAGTCCAGCTCCAGGCTCTGCGAGCTCGAGATGTCCAGCTCCTCGGAGCCCTCCAGTGACACGTCGGCCGAGTCCGAGCCGTCCAGGTCGCACCAGTCGTAGGACTCCTAGTCGTCGCTCGTCGGGCGCGCCCTTGGGCGGCTGCACCGCACTTGGTCGTGTGATGGATGCCCGACAGCGCGCGCCGCGGATGCGGGCCCAGCGCCGACACCCCTCAGGCGGCCAGCGTGGACGCGCCCAGCGCCAGCACCAGGGTCTTCTTCACGGACAACACCATATCTTCAAAATAACCGCTACCGCGCCACATCATGGTAGTATGCATTCTTCTAATGCACTGCTATTTTTGTATCTATTGTGTGGGCCACAATACTTGTCACGCACTGCTACTTTTGTAATATTTGAGTAATAGAAGCCAGTCCGGACGATGGTGTGATGCGGTTACCTGGGTGAGTAATGTGTGGGCGGGCACTACGTATGATATGCGACAGGGCAGGTCAAGGCTGCAAAGTAGAGAACGGACGGACTGACCAACAAACAAACCTCGTACTCTGTTAGTTGCTTAGGACTAGCCGAGCGCCATTATCTACCATCGTGTTTATTATATTAGCCGCCGCTACGCGGCGGTGTTATTATTATCTATTTAAAAATATAATTATTAGCCGAGTCCCGCCGCTGCGCGGCGGATTGATATCACGCCTCCGTTCCGCTCGCCTCGTCAGATCGCTGCACTACTCGCAGTGCTATGTTAGTGAATTTGATGAAGGGCGGGCCCTGCGGTCCCGGAATAACCACCGGTGGGGCCGCCTTCGCTGCGCTCGGCAGCTTTTTGGCCAATGGGGTGCCGCCATCGCTGCGCTCGGCGCTCGGTGGTCCAGTGTACCCATGTCCAATGGACAGGGCGTGACACACCAACGGACGTCCCACAGACGGGAAGGTTACCCCAGTAGATGTGTAGGATACTGTACAGGTGACTGGCACGTTGCAGATGGTGCGGCTGCGAAGCAGGCGCACCAGATGCTCCTCTTGGTCAATGGTATGTGAGCACGAATCAAATCTTATCGATACAGTTTCTAACAACTTTCTAAATTTCAGAGCTTCTTCGTGCGAAGCACGACTTTGTATTATATCAGTACAGGCATAACGCATGAACTATGGATATTTAGTGGCGACAAATAAGAAAAGTACATCCGAGAAACTAAGGTTCTTTTGATCGACCGAGAGCGTGCAGCTAAGATGCTGGAGCGGTTGACCTTGCTATTTGATCGTCGAGAAATCGCATCCGTCCAGCGTACCCGACAGCTTATGTTGGGTCCTCTTCGTACAGCTTTGGTAAGTTCATTTCTAGTTTTCCGGAACAATGAGGGCTGATATCATTCATGTACGGCAATAGATAAGCGTGGGGGCGTGTGGTTGGCAGATCGTTTCGGAGACGGGTCATGGCAGCACCATTGGGCGTGGTTTGGTGCTCGTCCTGCCCCAGCTGGCTCTGCTACTTCTGATGATCGTAAACATTTCCGCACGACTCCAACACCAAATGCATCGATGGGTAAATCCACGTCAAGAGAGAGTGTGTTCACGGTCTCAAGTACTGTACTCATTTAATTTGTTGTTTAGGTTGTGGCCGCGACGATAGCGCTAATTCCTGCCCTTGTCGTTACTATCACCCATTCCGGCTTCCGTCTGGGCATCGGACTCTGTTGCTGTAGTCGCTCTTTCTGGTGCGATACAGTGTGAAGATTTTTGTTTGGACTCTGGTTCATCAGACCTGTTATTTTCTTTGCCGTGGATTCAAAAGCCCAGCCACATCTCCCGCTGAGGTGGCATCATGCGGACTCATTATGGATGACTGGTGCGCTAACTCGTTGCTAGCAATCGTCGATTCTGCTGCATCATTTGTGATTGTTCTAACCGTGTAAACTCAGTTATATGGCGTTTATCCGTAAGATCGCGCACTTCTACGGGACGGCAAGTCTGCTAGGCCCCCTGGTAAGCACATTCAAGCGAGATGTGCAGCTCAAACGTGTTCACTAACAACTTCTTCTGATCAGACTTTCATCGTCTTTGAGATGCTATCTCGCGGTACTCGCCAGAGAATTGGGCAGAGTCACTGCCACCACTTCTTCGCCAAGACCCGCTCTCAATAACCTACCTACACAGCAGCAGCGATAACCACCGTAGCTGGCAATTAACTTTGATGTTATCTTTGATGTTATCTTGCCAAAAGCTGATTTATTCTCTGGCAAGCCAAGAAAACTTGAAGCTAAAATCTGCACCTGATTAGATATTTGATGAAACGTGTGAGAAAAATAATTGAGAAGATATCAAAGCCCCCCCCCCAAACGTACCGTTGTGCTCCAGTGAGTTTTGGATTGTATAGCAAATTCTCTGGAATTTATTTCAGAGCTAAAGAGCGATGCGAGTGAGGGTGTGATTTTGAAAAAAATAATACCCTAGAAAAATTTGATGCGATCGTTTTGAAAGGGGAAATAGAAATTATTATAACAGCGCTAGCTGAATAGAATACCCCGCTGAAAATGATAAATTACCTGCGTGTTGCCTGTGTCGTCCACCTCAGCTAAGTCCGAAATATATTAGCCAATTGGCTCTAATCGATGAAATGTATTAGCCAATTACAGCACACGGATGTTGCGCGAAGGTTTGCTCGCTGCTTGAGCTTGACGCGATAACTTAAGTATCGAAGATAAGACAGCCGCGAACATCAAAGTAGAATGTTGGATTCCGTTCACCCCCTTCTTGACTAACTTTGATTGGGGGGGGTCGACTTCGGCTTGGAGGTTCTGGGTCGATGCGGGCAACCGACACAAATTGAGCCTGAAGGCCCACCGCCAAGGTCCGCTCTCACGACTGCAGCAAAAACACTTTAAAATGGCATAAACAACACAGTGATGTTCAAAAATCCCACGTAAAATCGTATAAAGTAGTTATGACATGCAAAGACGAACTCTACTAACCAAATAAAATACGAAGGCCGAACACAAAGATTTTAAATATCACAAATTTTGTTTAGGGCGGATAATTGCATCGTTGTCTGTACTTACTCTAGAATGCAAGGCTGTTCGGTCATACTTGTATGCAGATGCTGCGGCTGCGAAGCAGGCGGAGCAAATGTGTAGGAAACTGATCTCGTCCTACAACCAAAATAACATGTGCTCCGCAAGCGGAGTTAATTCTGGTACTGTTTCTTTTGGTATGGTAGCTGTGTGAACATTGTGCAATAGGGACACTAGCGTATATTATTCTATCAATATATGTAATGGGCTTACTTAGTCCAATACTTTAGCTTACACGTGAGCGCACGTGTATGAGGAAGCGTAAGGTGTATTTAACTTAGATTAAGTATACTTGTATCCACAAGTATAATTAGATCTAAATAAAGGTACAAATAGTAGCTTTTGCGGTAAAATGAGAACTGAATTGAATGTTAACTGTGGCTTTCCTCCTAAAACTGATATCTATAAAGAGAGGTTCTGCCAACGAGTGGTTGGCAGAAACTCTGACCTAATGCTTGAGTATTACTGGTAGAAAGACCCTGCTTTCTGGCCAATAGGACTGCTTCCTAATATGAATGGTGACCACACTGCGATGTGGCCCACCTGAATGTATCCACTTAGTGCGTGTTGCACTAAGGTGAGGTTAGCCGAATGTGTAGCCCCGCTACACCATCCCCCCGTTAGGACTTGACGTGCCGGTCTCGACACATCAATCCAAAGTCTTCTTCGGAGAGAACATCGTGCTCATTTCGAAATGAGCACGCCAACGACGCAGACTTCCGACGAGCTTGCTGCACCTGCAGCAGGCAACACAGTCGTCGCCAATACAGCGATGACTGCCACTCTTCGGCGTCCGTCGTCACTTCCACGGTGACGACGTCAAGCTCCTCCAAGAGTACGATCTCTGTTGGGGAGTATCACAAGACTCGTAGCAAAGTCACCTATGCCAACGAAGCCCTCTTCGACGGCATCGAGGACATGAATGTCGACAAGGATGTCGACATGGAGGAGGGCGAGAAGGAGCGAGACTCCTCGTCCTCAGGGTGCAATGAAACAAGCGTGGGGACTCGTCGTCCTCGCGAGGACGACTCGGACGCTTCGAGTTCCAAGCGCACGCTGATGCTGGGGCGCTGTCTACGCCGCGGGGTGGAGATGACGACGACTCCACTCCGTCTGCGGCAGTGACGTCGCGCACTAACCCGGTGCGCGGCCCGTGGATGCCGTCTCCGAGTGAGATCCAATCTCGCTACGGCAGTACCACGCCGGCCAGCCAGTACGCGTTGTACTCCTGCAACGCCATCGTTGATGACGATGTCACCAAGGAGCTCGACTTTGATCCGGCGACGGATCAAAGACGTGATTATTACATCGGGCTCTTCCACGAGCTCCGATTCTACGGGAACAAGAAACATTCCCGTAAGAGTAAGGTGACAGAGTGGGAGGCACTCTGTCAAAGTTGGGGGATGTTCGTTGAGAACTTCAACAAAAATCCCTCAGGCTACCGTGAGCGAGTCCGCTCTGCGGATGAGCGCTATCAGCGCTTCTCGAAGCGGCCCAAGATTTTGCGGCTGCACGAAGGTGCAGTCGAAGCGGGTATTCCGTGCGCAGTGCCGTCTGGCGTTGCGTGCGAGCGCTGCCAAGCTGGGGCAGTGCGGCTGTCCGAACGGGACCTTAACGGGTACACTGGTATTAGTGTGCCTGTGGAGTTGAAGACACTGCGTGAGAAGTTAATCACGCCGTTGTCGTCCGAGAGTGCTGAGGGTGAGCGCAACACTCAGCCGAGGGCTGTAGGCAACTACAGCTCTCGCTCAAGTTTTACGCCCTTCGGCGGAGCTGCTGGTGGCGGGATTCGTACTCCGTCACCATTTCCGGAACGTCGCTCATCAGGACGTTCCGCGGCTCCCACGTATCGTGGTCAGGAGAGTATCCTAACCAACGAATACGAAAATGAACCGGACCTTGGGTCCGGATCTGATGATCAACAATTCGCTGGACAATCCAGCGAGTTTCCCCGCGTGCATCTCGCAACGGGGGCGGCGGCGGTGGGAAGACGCCACGGGCCGTCGCCGGGCGATGTCTGGGATCTTCTGGAAGCGGTTGAGCGCATCCAGACGGCTGATCTCGCCGAGATACGGCAGGAGCTGAAGCTCTTGAAGGCCCGAATCGGTCAGGCCGGGCAGACCGCATCGAACGTCCAAGTGAGCTTGGGAACGGTCGTTGCTCGCGTGGAGCAGCGTGTTTCGGCGCTCGAGGCGAGGATCGCGCCGAGTCACCGGGAGTAGGTGACTCGTGTTGCGAGTAAGGCTTCAGCCGCCCAACGTAAAAGGTTGGGTGGGGGCGCATGCTGGACGGTATGTCTAGCGTGTACGCGTTGATATGCTTCGCCAACACGGTGAATGGCCCGATGAAGCGCGGGGCAAGCTTGCTTGCTCCGAAGTCGGAAACTGCATGTTTAGCTAGGTTCTGTGTAGCTGACAGAACTAATGAACCCACTTTGAATTCATTTGTGTTTCCTCTGCCATTGTTGTCTGCATTCAACTTCTGTCGATCGACAGAAGCTGCAATAGCATCTTGCACAAACCGTATTACGGCTTGGCGGCGTTGGACAAAGTCCATTGCCTTCGAGTTGAACTCCTTCTTCAACCCGTTGTTCTTGTTCACTACAGGCCCGGCCTGTGTGTGGTTGTTGTTGTTGAGAGTGTCTACGCCCGGCGTAGACATTGCGCTCTCGTCGATCGGACTACGCGCAGTCCGTGTGCGTGTCGACACAGCTGATATGTTGCTCGTATCAGCGTGTTCATTCGGTTTTGAAGCCGGATACCCTCCCCCACTTAAGGAAGGAGCTACCGCACCGAGTACGCTCGGTACGCGTGGATGCCGCATGGCGTTCACGTAAAACGGTCTGTGTCCTGTCGAGACATGCACCGAGTTGTTGATGGCAAACTCTGCCATCGGCAAGCAGTCGCTCCAGTATTGGAACGAGTGAGCGTAGCTCTTCAGAGCGTCAACCAAGACCCGGTTGACGCGCTCAGTTTGTCCGTCGGTCTGCGGATGATCCGCAGTCGACATGGACAGCTGCGTGCCAAGAAGTTCAAACACTTCTTGCCAGAAACGCGCTGTGAAGCGCGGATCACGGTCAGACACGATGTCGATCGGCATGCCATTGTGTCTAAACACCATGTCAACAAACAGACGTGCCGTCTGCTTGGCTGGTACTTCGGCTGGTACTGCAGCAAGATGTACCATCTTGCTGAATCGGTCAACAAAGACCACAATACCAGTCCTCCGCTTGTTGTCAGGCGGAAGACCAAACACAAAGTCCATTGAGATGGACTGCCAACACTCCGACGGAGTCGGTAGTGACTGAAGTGGAGCCTGCGAGAAGGGCGCACGCTTCACGCGCTGACAAACCTCGCAAGCACGAACGTAGTTGCGTACCCACTTGTACTGGTGACTCCAATAGAAGTCACGCGTGAGAAGCAAGTATGTCTTCTCACGACCCTGATATCCCGATGTCGGGGCATCGTGATACTCGTTAGTGATCCTGAGCTTCAGCTCATGATCGTCCGGCACGACAATGCGATCAGCGTTGTCGTCGACTGCGCTGTAAAGCAGCAGACCATTGTGTACACGATAACGGTGTGCACGGAGATGTTTCGCCAGCTTCTGACGAGACTTGTCAGAAGGAGCAGCGAAGTAGTCTAACAACTGCTTCGCGTCCGCATCATTCGTGTATGCGGACCTCACGTCGTCCAACAAAGACGACGAGGGAGTAGACGTCCGTGCGACGCCAATTGCATTAGCGTCGGCCTTGTGTACCGCGTAATCAGGTCGACGCGACAACGCGTCGGCCACAACATTCAACCTTCCAGGTTTGTACTCAACCTGGAAGTTGTACTCCGCAAAGAATGAGAGCCATCTCGCCATTCTTTGTGAGATGTGCGGCGACTTGATCGCCGTACGCAATGATGCGTGGTCGGTGTAGACCACGAATGGTCTACTCCCAAGTAGATACACTCGAAACTTCGCGAGTGCATACTTCATGGCAAGGAGTTCCTTGTCATGTTCCGGGTAGTTGCGCTCAGCTGGCTTCAGCTGACGCGACTGATAGTAGACCACGCGATCACGTCCTTCGTGATCGTGTTGCATTAGAGCGCATCCGATTGCGAAATCGGACGCGTCACACACGACGTGGAATGGACGGTCTTGGTCGGCCACCGCCAAGATCGGCGCCTCAGTCAAGCCCTGCTTGACTGCATCGAAGGCCTGCTGACAATCAGCAGTCCAAACCCATGCAGCGTCCTTTTTAGGAGCTGCGACAACGGGCGAATCTTGCCCGCGTAGTTGCTCACGTACTTGCATAAGTACGTAGCGAGTCTAAGGAACTGCCTCAGTTCCTTGACATTGGAAGGCGTAGGCCATTCATTGATCACTCTGACCTTTCCCGGGTCAGGGCGTACGCCGTTCTTCCCTACGAGACACCCAAGGACGGGTATCTCGCTAGCCCCGAAGATACACTTCTTCAGGTTCGCGTAGAGCTTGTGTTTGCGGATGAGCGCAAACAACTTGCGAAGATGTTCCTTGTGCATCTCCACTTCTGACTTCCCGTCCACAGCCCGGCTGTGGATGAACACATCATCGAAGTAGCTCGGTGCGAAGTCGCGCACCGAGCGCAACAAGTGCGTGACGCACCTGTTGAACGTCGCAGGGGCATTCTTTAGCCCCTGTGGCATAACAAGCCACTCCCAGAGCATACCGCTCGGAGTGCTCACCGCCATGAGAGGTATATCGCTCTCACGCATGAGGATCTGATAGAATCCGTCTCTCAGATCCAGAGCACTGAAGATAGTGCTCAGAGCCATCGAATCGATGATCACATCTTTTCGCGGTACCGGCGTCTGCGCCGGTACCGTTGCGTCGTTCAGCTTGTTATAAGCGTGAACGATGCGCCACCCGCCCTGTGCCTTCTTGACACAGAACGTAGGCGCGCTGTGCGGGGACTTCGATTCCCGCACTTGCCCAGCCTTGCGACGACTCTCAAAGAAGTCGTCGATCGCCTCGACTTGCTCTCGCGGCAGTGGCCACTGCCGTGTCACGCAACACTTCGTTCCCGGCACGAGATCAATCTCGCGCTGAACACCCTTGTCCTGCGGCAACTCCGCAGGGATATCATCCGGGTGTACGTCTCTGTACTCACGCAGGACCTCGTAGAAGGGGCTCGATTTCAGCGAGTCCCAGCTCTGCTCGTCGAAGCCTTCCTTCTTCGACTTGGCGCTGAGGGCGTCGACGCCCTCAGCGACGAGCTGCTTCAACTCTTCCGCTTCACACTTCACCCTCTCGACATCCGAGAGGATGCAAATCTGCTCGATGCGTCCATCGTGCAGGTCGCGGGCGAAGCGCCTCCAGCTCGTGACTGGAAGCGATGTCAACTCCGACGCCAACGTCGGAGGGTTCTCCAACTTCATCTTCTTGTACTGGAGACCAGTATTCGTACGCGTCAAGACACTCAGTGTCTCGACGGTCGTCTCCAGTTCCTGTGTCTGTCCGGCAGACACTGCGAGTAACGTCTCGGTCCCTGACCGAGACTTGCGCAGCTTTGCTCGCTTGCGCCGTTCGCTTCTTGTGCGGAACCCGGTTCCGCGCGTCTTGTTTTGTCCGGGCCCGGCCGCGGACAGATCTTCCTTTTGGTCGCCGGCGGGTTCAACCCGCGGGCGCACGCAATCAAGCCCGGCTTGATCGCGTATCGCTTCTTCGTGCAGCCCGGCTGCATGTGAGCACGCAATGCGTTTCTTGTTGTCGCCGGCGGGTTCTTCCCGCGGGCGCACGCAATCAAGCCCTGCTTGATCGCGTACCGCTTCGTCGTGCAGCCCGGCTGCACGCGAGCACGCAAGCATTTCCGGTGCGGGACGTTTGCAACCGTCCGCACTGCCTGCAGCGTCGGCTCCCAGAGCCGGCGCGCCTTCTTTACCTCGACGCCTGACGACGGAGCGTCTTTCGACGTTTGGGCTAATCGCATCAGCTCCCTGAGCTGACGCATCCGAGTCACTGTCCTTATTAGTGACTGGCTCCTCTTGTTGAACTTGTGTGTCGACACTAATAGTGGACACGACCGCGTCACTCTTGACGCTTCGAGAACCTCTCGAATCCGATCGAATCTGAGTTTTCTGATTCGACTCACATTTTCTCCCGACGACTCTCTCAGTCGTCGGTGTCCGCGCGGGGTGACCGGAGACAGCCGCGCGTCGCGCTGCCTCTCCTGGTGGGTCGCGTGCACCGCGAGGTGCACGTGCTGCGCTCACTGTCGCGCCGCTACTCCCTAAGTGCACGATCGTGCGCTTCGTCCAGTCGATCACCGGATCATGCCGTGCAAGCCACGGCATGCCCAACACCATGTCGAACTTATCGTCTAAGTCAAGTACGATAAGCTCGTCCACGAACATCTTTTCTCGATACGAGAAACGTACGCGTACGACACGCTTCTCGGTTCTGACAACGACACCCGTTGCCAGTCTTACTTCCAATAGACTTCGAGGCATTACTACCTCCTCGAAGTCAAGCCTCGCTAGGCTCTGCAGTCGAACAAAGTTGTTCGACGCACCACAATTCACCAACGCACGAAGAGACTTCTCTCTCTTCGAGTTAACCTTCAGGATGACAAGGTTCGGCCTGTCATCCCGTTTCTTACAGTGAGAGTGACTCTCACTGGGGGCAGCAGTCTTCAATACGGCGTGTCCGATATCGACACGCTCGACTGCATCACCAGCAGGGCGCCCCGCGCCTGCTGGTTGTTCTAGTTTTTTTATTGCCGGTGGCGATACCCGGTATCGTCACGCCGGCCCTTGGCCGCCTGCACAGGCGCTGTGCATTCACGGGCGTAGTGACCGTTGTTTCCACACCGGAAACAGCGGACATTCGTTGGTCCACGACGCTGCTGAGTTCCAGCAGCTGTCGCACTAGAGAGGTCCATTGGTTCGGGACCTCCCGACGGCTTTACCACCGGTCGCGTCATCGGCCGCGGGACGTTCACATGGAGCTTAGCCTGTCGTAGGCTAAACTCCTCTTGCATTGCAAGTGTAATCGCAGACTCGAGAGTACTTGGGTACTCTCGGAAGAGATAGGTCTTCACAGGCCCATCTTTCAGGCCCTTCATGAACGTGACGACCTTTGTCACCTCGTCTATCGGGTTGGTCACGATGTTCGAGACCAAGTACCGCGCCCTTTGAGCGTAGGCATGCACGTCATGCTTGCCCTGTTGCAGGTCGAGGAAGTCAGCCCTCGATCTGAACTCATTCTGCGGGGGCTCAAACGCTTGTCTGAGCTCCTCCTTGAACACCTCGTACGTGCTAAAGCACGTAGGGTCAGTGAGTCGGCGTCCGTACGCCCAACTCCTTGCTCGTCCGCCAAGGCATGACATGGCGAACGCAACCTTCGACAACGGGTCGACGATTCGTCGAGCCGTAATGGCAGTGTCGACTTCGACAAGCCAACGGAGGAGAGGCTCGCCCTCTTTTCCAACATAGCTGTTCACGTGGAGCTTCAATGACTCCACACGCGGTGTGGACGGAGTCGACACCGTAGCGCGAGCAGCGGTCTCGCGCTGTTCCTTCATGATAAAGCCTAGAGCAACACCGTGTTGCTCTGTCGGCGATAGCGTGCGTAGCATCGTTGCTACGGCCGCTTCTCCAATGACCGTCGACAGTCGTTGGAGCGCCTCCCACTCTGGATCCGCCAGGTGGAGACAGTCTTTGCGTGCAACATGCGTTGCACCCGTGTTTGGGTTACCAGTGGACATACTCGCGTCCACAGGTAGGTCCTCGGCCCCCGTATCGAATTTCATACGATACGTAACTAGTCGGTCGTTGGACGGACTACAAAGTGCTACCAGGTGTAATGGGCTTACTTAGTCCAATACTTTAGCTTACACGTGAGCGCACGTGTATGAGGAAGCGTAAGGTGTATTTAACTTAGATTAAGTATACTTGTATCCACAAGTATAATTAGATCTAAATAAAGGTACAAATAGTAGCTTTTGCGGTAAAATGAGAACTGAATTGAATGTTAACTGTGGCTTTCCTCCTAAAACTGATATCTATAAAGAGAGGTTCTGCCAACGAGTGGTTGGCAGAAACTCTGACCTAATGCTTGAGTATTACTGGTAGAAAGACCCCGCTTTCTGGCCAATAGGACTGCTTCCTAATATGAATGGTGACCACACTGCGATGTGGCCCACCTGAATGTATCCACTTAGTGCGTGTTGCACTAAGGTGAGGTTAGCCGAATGTGTAGCCCCGCTACAATATATTACTTTGAAGAAAAATACGTGCTCGCCTATATTTCAGAGCTTCTTCGTTCAAAATCCATAAAAACAAGTTCGATTGAACCATGTGGCCAGGGTTCGATAGTAGTGGGGATTTTGGACTATCAGTGATACTGATACTAATACTCAACACTGAACCACTATCACTGATACTGATACTACTACTCGACCAACAGGCGATGATAATATCAGTGATATATCACTGATACTATCACTGATACTCACCTCCGCTGCCGTTTGCCCTCCTCCATGTGCCTAAGCTCATTACGGTTGTGGTGTGGAAGCAGTTGACGTTGGGTGCGCTCGTTATTGGTTCTCGTTCGTAGTTGACTCATCACAAAGGAGCCGGTTGAGAACACGCGTTCTTGGAACGCCATTAAAACACCACGTCCCTGCCAGACGCGCGCAAGTTTTGCGATCGAAGGATACTTAATCTGGCCGACCTCCGCAAACCATCGGCATACATCAACGCTCCCACAAACCTGTTCGACGTTTCAGACGCGTTCATTCGTTTTCTGTCGAGCACGCTCAACTTGGCCACCACCTTGTCCTGCTCGACTTTAGTCGGAAACTGCAGCTTCGCCACTTCGGCCCAGTCAACTCTAAAGATTGGTTGTTAGTCAAGAATTAGTACTCAGAGAAATGAGACGAGTTCGTGCCACTGGTACCTTTAGATAGGTCGACGTCAGGCTTGGTACAGAGCTCGTTGCTGCACGGGTGATGTACCTGGCGGCCGCACACTGTCCCGAGTGGAAATGGTCCGTACTGTTCCACTCGGGTTAACTACCGTCAGGTCGGACGCTACTGGCAATCAGATGTTCGAGACGCCGCCTTGCGAAGCGGCGCGAATCAGACAGTAAGCAGTGGGTGACTGACCCGCCGTGGGGCGACCGTACACGGCGTTTGACTATATGGAAGCTGTCGCAGTGGGCGCGGTGGTGGCACTCGGCCTCCCATTCTGCAAACACAGATCTGGGGGCGCGAGGGAGCCAAGGAGGGAAGGCGCCGACGCTGGTGGCTGACTGCGCCGTGCTTCGCGGACGACGGGCAAGGAGGGATGAGCGGGAAGGAGCACGGTGGGATCTCCGGGCGTCCGGGGATGGGCAAGGACGGATGGCACGACGCCTGGGTGACTGGGCGTACGGGATGAAGGTGCGGGAGGACAAGACGGGGTATCGCCAAGGCTATATGATGACGCGAGTGCGGCGCGGACCCAAGGGCGCAAGGAAAAGAAGAAAGACAAAGCAGAGAGAATACGGTCAGTCGTGAATTTACCTTTAAAGCTAACAAGCTGCATTTTTCGTATTTGAGGTCTTGTTGGTGCTCACTTACAGCTTTAGCTAGCAACCTTCGCCTCCGTTCCCATACAGCGCAGGACGGTCCCACCCAAAGGACGGTTCGCGACACATGGTGGAGAAGCAGGGTACAGTCCTCGCTGTGGAACAGTGTTGGAGGTTGCCGTAGCAGACCAACCGTCAGTCAACTGACTTCGGAGATCGGAGCCTAGCGCCAAGGAGTGTGTCGACCAGCAGCGTCAAGGATCGCTAGCGCAAGTCGGGGCTGTGCCGAACGAGTCGAAGCCGGGACGGACACAAGGAACGGTTCTAGAAGGAGGACCGTGCTACGAAGCCGTTTGTGAGTCGTTTGTACTGGAGAAAAGTTTATCGTGGAGAAAAAGTTTGTTGAAGACCGAGAGCTGAGTGAATTGGAGAATCAAGAGTCGAAGATGTCGGAAAGCAGTGAAGAGGAACGCGAAGAAGAACAGTCGACCGTGCTACCCACGCCTTTAAGGCGCAGTGTGAGCGTGGGCGGCCAAGAGAATGATGGCCGTACCAGCGTGCTCCGTGCCTTGTGCAGCACCAGGAAGAGCAGAAGGAAGCTGAAGAGAGGTTTGCCGCCGAGCATGGCGATGAGGATGATGAAGATGAAGAAGATGATGAAGATGATGAAGATGACGAAGATGGAAGTGAAGAAGATGAAGGTGCAGACCAAGGGGACAGGGTGAAGACGGAGCCTGGCTTCGAGCGAGAGACTGACGCTGCTCGCTACCGTGGAGAGCTCGAGGAACGCTACGCCGCCGAAGTGGCGCGAGCGCGGTGGATGTCCTCTGGTGACCAGAGCTACGGCGGGTACGGTGGAGCGTACTACCCGCCGCCGACTGAGTACGGGGGATATGGGCGAGCTCGAGAAGAGACCCCTCCTGGCCGCCGTCCGAGCGGGTTTATCCCGGTGTATACGGGCGCTGAAGTCCGCCGTTCCGACAGTCCGGCGTACGGTTGGAACCCGACGGCTTGGCCGGGTCCGACTCGTGAGCCTCCTAGACCGTTCGGTTGGACGACGAGTCCCGGATGGAGCACGGCGCCTGCCGCGAACGCCCCGGCCACGGTTGTCAGTAAGAAGGAGAAGACGAAGAAGCCGACGGCGGTCGCGACTACCGCGACGCCGACGAAGCCATCGACAGTTCCAGCTCCTCCTAAGAAGAAGAAGTCGGCCAAGAACGGTGGGGTTCCTGCCAACAAGGGTGGAATGACGACCGGGGTGAACGCCTGGAACGCCTCTCCGTTCCCTGCGCAGTCGTCTGCGACCGTGCCGGTTAAGTTGATATCCGTCTCGCAAGCTACGTCGCATGCCGTGAAAGTGCTACCGTTCTTCTACTCGGACCTTACGACCGTGGAACGAGCGCGCACCTTCTGGGAAGCGTTCGAAGAGAACACGGAAGGCTTGCCGGACTCGAGCCGTCTACTAGTGTTTCAGCAGAAGTTGAAGGGCCGTGAAGCCGAGCGTTGGTGGAACAACTCGCACATCAAGACGTTCAAGACGTTGAAAGTGCGTTTCCACAACCACGTTTTGAGCCGTACTGCTGATGAGCTCTGGGAACGGTTGCACTCGACCAAGCGCCAGAAGGGAGAGTCGATCGAGGAATGGGGCGACCGTGTCACCGACCTTTGTGACTCGCTGGACTACCCCGACGCCCGGATGCGCTATCAACTGTTCCGTCGCGGTCTAAACAACCGTCGGATGTTGGCTATTCTGGACTCGAGCCCGGCTCGTGACATCCCTGAAGCGTGCGAGTGGCTGATGGTGAAGGACATGTACCGTCCTGTGGACGAGGACGAGGACTTCGACGAAGCTGCACCGGCCAAGTCTGCCGCTGCGTCCGAGACGCCGGCTATCCTGAAGCCGATGGTGGACCACGTCAAGGCGCTGGCGCAAGAAGTGCGTTCGTTTGTGAAAGGAGAGCAGGAGTGGAGGAACAAGGTGAACAACGAGCTGCGTGCCTCGCCTCCGCCGCATTATGCGATGCAGACGATGGCGACCGTACCGTCCGTTCCCCCACCTCCTATGCAACAACAGCCACTGAGGAACGGTCAAGGGTTCCGTGGTATTCGCATGGACGACGATGGGCGAGACCAAGAAGGAGCTCCAATCTGTGGGCGTTGCCAGTATCGAGGACACGGTCGTGCTACCTACCGCCGTCAATCGTTCACGTGCCGCCGGTGCAACCAATTCGGGCACATGCAGGTCGAGTGCGAACAACCGCCGCCGCCACAACAGCAGTCTGGAGGCTTCCAGGGAGGCAACGGGATCGGTCGTCGCTGGTGCTCGTTTTGCCAAGTCGAGGGGCATACTATCGGGGGCTGCCCGACCGTCAAGAGGCTGAGAGACCTTGACGCGAAGCAAGCCGAGCATTGAAGACGGCGAGAGGAAGGGGAAGGGAGAGCCGCTCCTTCCTCTGGTCCGAAGAACGGCTCGGAGGGTAACAGCGGGCGTGGAGAAGAGAAGAACGCTGCGGTTGCCGTCCCTAAGAATGTGGTGAGCGTGAAGAGAAGTGACGAAACGGAGACGAAGAGAGGACGGACTTGGGTGTACCGTGCCGCGAATGCTGAGTTGGCAGAGCCCAAGAACGGTGATGATAAGAAGGAGGGCCTGGTTAAGGGCGTTTGGGACGGAGTGGAGGAGAGCCCGGTCGGGCGTGTGGATGAGTCGGAGGACGTGGCTGTGCTGAATGAGGCGGTCGCGTGACCCGAGGCGAGCGAGTTCGTGGAAGAGAAGGCGGACGACAAGGAGAAAGAGTCGATCGCCTGTGTGGAGAATGTGACCGACGTGAAGTGGACGGTTGCTGAAGAAGTGAAAGAGAGCGTCGGGTCGAGTGTTCATGAGCCAGTGGACGGAAGCGGGCTCAGGACCGTGCCTGACAAAGGGGACAAGGTCGAGTTGTCCGGAGAAACCGCGAAGGCTGGAGCTGACGAGGACGAGCGGCGTGGTACGGTGGAATCGTCGCCCCTCACACGCTTGTTTTCGGACGGTGAGCTGAACGCCATAGAGAAGTGCGCGCCGGGCCAAGAAGTGACGGTCCTGGCTGGCACGGAGGTAGCTGTTGAGACGGAGGAGTACGAGAAGGAACTGGAAGATCGACTCTATCCGCTGGACGAAGTTGAACTACAAGAGCATGTAAAGAAGATTGCTGAGACGAGGAAGGAACTGTCGATCGAAGAAATGGCTAGCTACTTGGGCTTGCCGGTCGACGTACTCGAAAGGACGAAGGGAGCATCCGAGGAAGAGATGACCTCCCCTGGATACTGGCAAGATTGGTTTGAAAAGACGCTCAAGAGTTCGACCGAGGCAAAGCGGGCGAACCGTGATATTAGGGACGCTTCAACCGTTCCTGAACCCCAGAGAACCCTCTCGACAAGCGTGGTTGTCGAACGTTTTGGACTACCACCGGAAGGTGTTAAGAAAAAGAAGAAGAATGTGCTGCCTGAGAATGAAATGGACGCTAAAGACGCAGAAGCGGTGGTGTACTCGAATATTGGTGTTCCGGCTAGTGACGGTTCGGTGGAGGCTTCCGCCGTGAGAGACCGTGAGGAAGGTGAGGAGTCGCCGGTGGAGAATTCGCCACGGATGATCCGAGCTCTGGGAAGAAGATCTGTGTACGAATGGCTGAAGAAGGTGAGAGATGAGGGTGACCGGCCCGAGAGCGAAGGAACTCCTCTAGGACCGTCCCACCGTGACCAAGTGCCCGAAGTGGACTGGGTGCAACTTCTCACCGTGACGGCCGAGTTGACGAAGCGTGACTCCGTTCCACTACCTGACTGGGTGACTTTCTCGGAGTGGGTGGAACGCTATCACTCGAAGTGTGGCGAGCTAGTGTGGAAAAAGCTACTCGAACACGAAGCTGACAAGACGATCCCGAAAGAGGAGAAGGAACCTCGAACCAAGGAGCTCGTGGACTTTGATAGCTCAAGTTTGTATGTGGAGCTGGCCGAAGCCGTGCACGGAGTGGGTTTATACCCCGAGCGTGAGGAAGACATATCCCACTACGTGGAAGTCGTGAGGCCCGGACGGCTTGCGCCAGAACGGCCCGGAAAGCGTGGTCTCGTGGAAGTGGTGACGGACGAGCTTCCGAACGGTTTCGGACTCCGCCGAGATAAAGCCGAAGAAACGGACGAACCTGAAGTAGTTCCCGGAGGTCGCCGTGTCGTGTGTGCAGTGGGGGGGTATGAAGCCCACTCGGGTGGGTTTATCGACTGCCTGCCGTCGAGCATGTTGGCCGACACTGGAGCGACTTTGAGTTTAGTTGACAAGTTGGTGCTGAAACGGTTGGGACGAGCGAGAGAAAGCTTGCGTCCGTACGAGGGTCCAGTGCGTAGCTCGTCAGGCCACAAGCTTCGTATCCGTGGATGGATCACGCTGCCCGTGCGTCTGGGGTCGCTCGAGGCCAACCTAAATCTGTTGGTGGCCGAACAGTTGAACTGTGATGCGATTCTGGGAGTTGATGCGCTAGCCGTGTTTGGAGCTGTGATTGACGTTGAAGAACGGACGATGACGCTCAAGAGTACAAAAGAAGTGCTGGAATTGGGAACCACGGTTGTGAAAGAGACCTACTTGACGGCCATGGCCGTGTCCGTCCGACTGCCTCCGCGAGGACAAGCCCTCGTGACGACTAACGTCATCGGAGACGTGGGCGACAAGGCTACGGTACTGGTAGAGGGTTCGTTGGGCCTACCGCCTACGCTGTCCGTTGCTAGAACGCTTTGCACCGTGCACAAAGGGCAGGTGATTGCCGAAGTTTGTAACGCGTCTACGGGTGAATACTGGATCCGGAAGGGAACGGTGGTTGCTGCCACGTCCGTGATTCCTGAGTCTGCCTTCACGCCTATTGAGCCACCTGCGAAGCGTCCGACTTTGGCAAAGAGCGTGCCGGGGGACTTGAAGGAAGGCGTAGCAGCTGAAACCGTGAAAAAGATGTCGGAAGAGAGACCGGACCGTCCAGCTGAGATTGTGGAAGCGCCGAAGCCCGAAATCCCGCCAGACAAGGGCATGGAAGCAGACTTCTCGGACTCTGTGATGTCGGACGAGCAGAAGAGGTTGTTCCAGGACGAGTTGAACGGTTTCAGTGACATGTTTGTGGAGTCTTCTAAGAAACCTGGACGGACAGAGCTTTTAAAGTTCGAAATTGACACTGGAGATAGCAAGCCGTTCAAACAACAACCTTACCGTGTATCGGGTGCGGAAGGTGAAGTCATGGAAGCTGAGGTCGACCAGTACTTGGAGATGGGCTTCCTCCGTCCTTCCCACAGTCCTTCGGCCAGCCCAGTGCTCATGATCCGCAAACCCGACGGAGGGATTCGTTTCTGCATCGATTATAGCAAGTTGAACGCTGTGACCGTGAAATACTGCTACCCTATGCCGTAGATCGATGACATTCTGGACGTGCTGGGTGGAGCTAAACTGTTCTCCTCGATGGACATTGCTTCTGGCTACTGGAACGTGCCGATGCACGAGAACAGCGTGGCCAAGACGGCCTTCACATGCACGTACGGTCTCTACGAGTGGCTCGTTATGCCCTTTGGCCTTTGTAACGCTGTGCCTGCTTTCGAGCGTCTCACCGAGACGGTGCTAGTAGACTTGAAGTGGCGAGTGTGCCTCGTTTATCTGGATGATTGTGTTGTCTTTAGTGACGACTTTCCGTCTCACTTGGTCCGTGTTCGGCAAGTGCTGACACGGTTCCGTGAGGCCGGATTTAAACTCAAGATGAAGAAGTGTCATTGGGGACGGAACCAAGTGGCGTTCCTTGGTCACATCGTGACGCCGTCGGGCATCCTGCCGAACCCCGAAAAGGTGAAGGCCGTGATGAATGTGCTGCGTCCGAGTGATGTGCGTGGAATTCGATCGTTCCTGGGCTTGACTAGCTACTTCCGTCGGTACATCCCGGGGTAAGCTTTCATATCTGCTCCGCTAGAACGCTTGAAGGTGAAGGATGAACCGCTCCATTGGAACGAAGACTGCGAGGGCGCCTTCCAACAGTTGAAGCGTGCCTTGATGAACCCTCCGATTTTGATCTACCCTGACATGAAGAAACAGTTTAAGCTCTACGTGGACTCCTCTCACTATGCTGTGGGAGCGTGCCTGATGCAGGAAGCGGACGGTCGCGACCGTGTCGTACCCTACGCTAGTAGGTTGCTCACGGGATTGCAGAAGAACTGGATCACCAACCAGGACGGGATCTCCGAGATCGAATGCTGGGGCGTTGTCTGGGCGACACGCAAGTTCCGGTGCTATCTGGACAAGCGAGAGTTTGATGTCTTCACGGATCACCAGGCTTTGACTTGGGTCTTTAGCCCTGGCAACCGTACGAGTTCCGCTAAGTTGGCACGATGGGCCATGGAACTGTCGAGTCTTCAGTTTAAGGTGCATCACCGTCCCGGAACTTCGATGGGGCATGTCGACGGTTTGTCGCGACTGCCCATGGATGGTGTGAACGCGTTGACGATGGCTGACCTCCCGAATCCTGCGCCTACGATAACGGACCTCCTGAATCCGGAACCGAGCTCGGTTGAGCCCGAAGTCCCGTCTTCAGTCGGGGAGCGTGACCGTGCTGCTAGGGACGGAGAAGACAATGAGTACAAGGAGAGCGAGCCTCCGGAACACTCTGGTGACTTCGACTTTAACGACGACGAGGAGTTGGAGCTGGAACTCGAGAACGGACCCTCGGATGTGGAGGTCGTCGACGCTTCGCCGCAGCCGACGCCTCCCTCGCTAGTCGATCTCTTTGGGTTGGACTCGGAACAGTTTATGGAAGAGCAGCAGAAGGTCTCCTGGATCAAGGTGTTACTCGCACTGTTAGAAGACGGAGCGCTGCCTTTGGATCCGTTCCTGAAAGGGCGAATCGTGGGTTTGGCTCCCAAGCATCTAGTGGTGAACGGTTTATTGATGCGGTATGTACACGTGCCGGCCAACGTGGGGCCCGCGCGGACGGTGACGGTTCCTGTGGTGCCTGTACCGTACGTCGAGACGGTGCTGCACTTCTGCCACCGAGATCTGCTGTCGTCTCACTTGGGCTTGACGAAGACGATCGAGAAAGTAAGAAGGCACGCCTACTGGCCGGGATGGCGTAAGGACGTTGCCGAGTTTGTAAGAGAGTGTGCCAAGTGTGGAGGAAGAAAAGGACCTCGACCGTGGACGTCAGGAAGGATGCAGCGGATGCCAGTCGCTGACTTGACGGGACCGTTCTCACTCCTGGCTGTCGA
This sequence comes from Phytophthora fragariae, assembly GCA_009729435.1. Classification (NCBI taxonomy): domain Eukaryota; phylum Oomycota; class Peronosporomycetes; order Peronosporales; family Peronosporaceae; genus Phytophthora; species Phytophthora fragariae. Next base: position 91,513 of record QQOI01000075.1, on the reverse strand, counting down.
CGCTGTCGGTCCGTTACCTGAGACTGAGCGTGGCAATAAGTACATTCTCGTGTTCGTAGACTACTTTACAAGGTGGGCCGAGGCTTTTGCAGTCGCTGCTTTGGATTCGATCACGTTCGTGGACGCAATGGTGAACGGTGTGGTCGCTCGGCACGGTGTGCCGTCCCGACTACTCAGCGACAACGGACGGAACTTCACGTCGGAAGTAGCCAAGGCGTTCTACCAGACGCTTGGCATCCGAAAGCTGTTCGGCGCCGCTTATCACCCGCAGACGCAAGGACTTGTAGAACGGTTCAATGGAACCCTGATTGGAATGCAACGGATGCACGTTGACGAGGCACAGACGGACTGGGATGTCTACCTGCCCAGAGTGCTGTTTGCTTACCGCTCGGCGTTCCACGAGGCGCTCGATGATTCGCCGTTCTTCTCGCTGTATGGCCGTGACCCGGTGCTGCCTCTGGACGTGGCGTTCTTGAAGCTTGGAAAGAAGTGGAAGAGCAACGAAGTCGCTCAATGCCGACGTGAACTGTATGAGGGACTCTAGACATTTGGTGGAGCGTCAATTAATCAAGGCTCAAGACCGACACGAGCAACGGTTGAGAGATCAGGTGGAAGTGAACTTCGAGATTGGCGAGCAGGTCTGGGTGTACCAGTTCTTCCGGGCAAAGCGAGGAGAGCAACGGACCAAGAAACTGGCGTTCTCGTGGCACGGTCCCTATCGTGTTCTCGACAAGGTCGGGGAGAACGCTTACCGAATTGATATACCGTCGCATCCGAACAAACTGGTGACCGTGAATGTCAACCGTCTAAAGAAATTTTGAGGTCGTTGGACCCGACCGTTTATGGACGAGATCCCTGAAGGAATTGTCGAAGAGGAAGCGGAGGGCGAAGACGGACCCCTGGGGGAGACGGACCTGCCACCCTCGAGCTACACGGAACGCTTGACGCTGGGTGCCGAAGACACGGCCGTCGTAGGAACGGAGACTCCATTACTAGAAGTCGTCGCCAAACGAGTGGTGAACCGTGCTGCGGAGTATCTGGTGTTGACTGCGAATTATGAGACTTTTTGGCTGCCTCGGGCCGCGTTGATGCCGGTATACTCGGCGCTGGTGACCGCTTTTGAGCAGGCAGAAAGGAAGAAGAACGGGCTCCCGGAGCTCAGGAGGAGTGCACGGCTGGCGGACGCCAATGCCGTTGCAGATGATGATGACTTGCTACTGGTGTAAGTCACGGTGGAACGGTTCCCTCTAAGTGATGACCGAAAGAATGAACGAAAGAACGGTGTGGAGATATTGGAATTGGGGAACGGTTAACTGTGAACGGCAAGCGTGTGTTTTTATATTTTGTTGCGTTTCGCGACTGTGGAAGAGAAAAAGAAATAGAAAAATGATGAAAGTGCGAGCGGCCCTTCCCTTGGGGTCCTCACTTGGAGTTCTTGCTCGTCTTGTCGTCGAGCGAAGGCACGTCGTCCGACTTGTCGCTGCTGGAGGTCTTGGAGGTGCTGACATCGCCCTTGTTGCCGGCCTTCTTGTCGGAACTTCCCTTCCGGGGTCGGGCTCGTCGTCGCTTCCGTCGGACGCGTTCTCGTCGGGCTTGTCGTCGCCTGAGCCGTCGCTGGGGGCGTCCTCTTCTCCGCTGGGGCGACCTGGGGGGGGATTCCTCGTCTTCGTCGCTGCTGTCAGTGAGGCCGGTGTGGTCTTGTTGCTTTGGGGCGGCGCGAGTATACTTGGTGACGGGAAGCGTCGGGGGCAGAATCACGGGCGCGCCGTCGTCCTCGAAGTCGGAGTCGTCCTCACCCTGCTCGGACGCCTTGAACTGCTTGTGGTCGTAAGTGACGACGGACTTGCCCTTGCCGAGACGCTTGTCCAACTTGGATTGGACGGAACGGAGGGTGATATCAGACAGCAGCTTCTTCCACGGTCCGGTGGAACGGTTGCCGACCCAGTTCGGGTTCGGTGGATCCTTGGTCGACACGTCCAAAGCGATCCGGGCGAGAGCGTTCGTGGACAACCGTAGATGCGCCGGTCGGGCCGGATCCAGAGCGTTGCTCTGCTCGAGGAGCTCACGGATGGAGGGGTACCCTTCCTCGTCAACACGGGTGTGGTAGAGGACACGCTCAATCACGCGCTCGTAGTGGCTGGGATCATGGCGGAGGAGTTGCGCGAGCTCGTCTTGAGGCGGGTCGGTGGCGTCGTCACGGGACTTGGCCTTCTTGGCACCCGTGGAGTGCTTGGCCGCCTTGCCGCCCATCCACATCAAGTGGTCGTGCGCCCCGTTCTCGAACAGTCCCAAGAAGCCATAACAGCCGAATTCTGCAATGTTGTAGCTGATAATCAGCAGTCGCTTCTGGCAGGCGACGGACTTCAGCTTGCGGCGGGCGCCGGCGTCGTCCGTAGGCGCGTAGAGCGCGAGGATCAAGAAGGTGGGACGGTGCTGCATGAAGAACCGCCAGTGCTGAAGATAGTGGTCGGGGTACTTCTTGGGGTCGTACCAGGCCCGCTGGTCCCGCCAATGGTATGCCAGCCGCTCCGGAGTCGTGTCCTGCTCGACCTCTTCGTCCTCGAGGCGCGCGAGATCCTCCTTGATCTTCTTGGGCGCGTTGCTGGGCAGCTGGAACCACGAGCGTCAGTACTTGGCCAGGGTGCGTCGTTTCTTGGCCGGCGGGGCTCGAACCTTGCTCATGCTGCGCGGGTTGGTGCGTTTGGAACGCGCGGCCGCGGGGGCGAACAGGGCGTGCACGGGCGGGTCTTGAGGCGTCTGGAGGTCCGACGACGGGAGAATGACTGCGGTACTGGGGAGCGAGAGCTTGGTGGCGGAGTCGCCGGCGATCGCGACCATTGCGAGGTCGTCCATGGCTTCGATCCCGCTTGAAAGAGGGTGGGCCGCAAACGCTGCGCGAAGTCGCGTCCATAGCTCAACTTGGGCACGGAGGGCGGTGTCGTCGTCGGCGGTCTTCGACTCATCGTCGAGACGCTCGAGAAGCTCTTCTGCTGTCGGGGGCGTGGCCGACCGGGTCGTGGGCTTGGTCATGGGGAGCGGCGAAGGCGAGGAAGTCCTGGGTCTTGGGTTCGTGGCAGATTGCAGAGTGGGGGGAACCTGATGGGAAGTTGCCGTTGATGGCGACCGACCTGGACGGCGCTCTGGCTCTGGGTCCGTCCCCATCAATCGTAGTCTGAGACTGGACGGCACGGCAACGGCCGTTTCGAATGGACACGGACGTGGAGTGACACTTCAAGTAGGACGGATACGGTGTATTACAACTACGGCTGATTGACACGGAGGGACCGTAGCCCAAGAGACCGTTGACTTTGAAAGGTGAATGGCTTCACGCTTTTGAAGAGCACTTGCCGTGGGGCGTTCGGCCTCGTCCGCCGCTGTTGGCGACTAGACGTGTCCCGGAGATGGAGTAACGCATCGTGTGGAGTTGACGTGGGTGGCGTGTGGGCTTCTGTTGGGCGCTGTGTTGTCACCGTTGCACGGCCTAGTGACGGGACCGTTCTGCGCCGGGTGCGACCTGGTTTACAAATAGACTAGTATCGTTCGACAGTGCTTCAAGCGCTACCGTAGCTACATGCTCAGCCCTGAAGTACAGGATTCTGGCCCGCTACGCCGTTGGTGGATGCTGAGTGAGTCGTTGTTGGGAACGCCGACGATCGAGTTGGTGGTGCAAGATGAACATCAGCACGGTTTCGGGCGCGTGGTCTACAAGTTCTGCGACGCGTTTCACGCTTACTTCTACGTGTTCATACCTGAGACTGGCGAGTACGGTTGGAGGGCGATGACGCAGTACAAGGAGGATCTCCGTTCCAAGTGGGGAGATACCTTCCGCCGAGCGTGGTTCGTGCTGTGTACGGGCTGGGCGGTGATCCAGACGACCGGCTACGTGGCGACCTACAGCCTTCTCTCGGCCTACAATCTGATGGAGACCGTCTGCATGGGGTGGTTTGGCGTGGCAACCGTGCTAATGGCTGTGAACTACTACCTCGGGAACGGTCAAGGGGTTGTACTCTACGGTGAACTCGAGATCGGTTGGTGGCCGGCGTTGGGGAGCAGTGTGGTGGTGCTGACAGGCGTGACGAGTCGTGCGTGTCGGTGGCTCGCTTACACGAGGCCGTCACCCCTTGCCAAGATCGGAGACCTGTGTGAACAATTGAAAGAGACGATGGAGGACCGTGCTCAGATAGAGCGTCTGGCTCATGCGTTCTGGAAAGAAGACGGAGGCGTCGGCCCAGTGCCTCGAGATGCTGTGGAAGCACTGCGAGCTGCTCGAGCTGCGCGGAACGCTGCTCGTGAATCGCGTGCGAATCACCGTGAGCTGTGGGAGGAGGTGCATGCCGTCAGCGAGACGGACGAAGAGCCTCGACGAGGTCGTCGAAGCACGGTCGGGGAGGATGTCCCGAGTGGAAATGGTCCGTACCGTTCCACTCGGGTTAACTACCATCAGATGTTCGAGACGCCGCCTTGCGAAGCGGCGCGAATCAGACGGTAAGCAGTGGGTGACTGACCCGCCGTGGGGCGACCGTACACGGCGTTTGACTATATGGAAGCTGTCGCAGCGGGCGCGGTGGTGGCACTCGGCCTCCCATTCTGCAAACACAGATCTGGGGGCGCGAGGGAGCCAAGGAGGGTAGGCGCCGACGCTGGTGGCTGACTGCGCCGTGCTTCGCGGACGACGGGCAAGGAGGGGTGAGTGGGAAGGAGCACGGTGGGATCTCCGGGCGTCCGGGGATGGGCAAGGACGGATGGTACGACGCCTGGGTGACTGGGCGTACGGGATGAAGGTGCGGGAGGACAAGACGGGGTGTCGCCAAGGCTAGATGATGACGCGAGTGCGGCGTGGACCCAAGGGCGCAAGGAATAGAAGAAAGAGAAAGCAGAGAGAATACGGTCAGTCGTGAATTTACATTTAAAGCTAACAAGCTGCATTTTTCGTATTTGCGGTCTTGTTGGTGCTCACTTACAGCTTTAGCTAGCAACCTTCGCCTCCGTTCCCATACAGTGCAGGACGGTCCCACCCAAAGGACGGTTCGCGACAACACATGCATGGAGCCGTGTCCGTGAGGTCCCCCCAGTGGCAGTCGATCTTCACACACTTCATCGGAGCGCTTCAAACCGAGAATGTGCGAGGCCGACTAAAGGGCGGGGGCGGAGAACCACTTGTTTGTGGACCCTTTGAAGATCTCGCCCACGTTGAACTTCTGGGGAATATCAGTGATATTATCACTACTACCCGCAATATTTTCGCGAATATATATTCTATCACTGATACTGGCTCATCGTGGGTGATATATCAATATCAGTATCAGTATCAGTGATATTATCACTGATACCAGTGATATCCCGATAGTCTACTATCGAACCCTGCATGTGCCAACTTTGATCCAGCACAAAGGACAGCAAATGTATCACCGATATTCCTAACATACCTTGGATAAGGTACCCCATCGCCAGCATTAAAGCCAGCTCAATGAATCCAAATGCAGCAACGCGGCCAAGATTCTTCATCATGTCATCAGCATCAATGGACTGCAGAAGCGGATAGTAATCGTGGTTGGGTAGCAAGAACATTCCCGCAGTGTAGATACCTGACAAAACACAAGATGGCATTATAATTTTACATCGAAGTATTGTCGAAAAGCCAGGAATGCCAAACACAATAGATCATCGGCTTCGTATACAGGACGAGAACAACGAATTCAGTGGTAAAGAGCGTCCTTGCACTGCGCTCGAGAAACCACTGGCGCTCCTTGTTGGAAAAAATCTTCATAAAGGGCGTTTGCATTGAAATTTGATCCAATGACAGTCTCTTTACCTTTTGCACGGATCTTGCTGGGATTGAATTCGAATGGCAGAGTGGTTCGACTGGGATTACCTTTCGAACTCTTGATGGTACGTTCACTTGCCGAAGGGCGCCTAAAGTTTTCAGATTGAAGACGCTAAGATATTTTGCCAATGGTCCGTGACGAAGCAGCGCAAGCCTCGATCTCGCTCTGGGATCTTCGTCGATGATTTTCAGAGCAATCTCAATGAAACTTGCGGCCTTTAGAGGATTGTCATCGGGAATTTTTCGACGCAGGAAAATGATCGCGTTCGATAAGCTCCTAATGTCCTGTAGCGAGTCTCGGAACACCTGCTCGTCGGTGGGTCCGCAAGCTCGCTACAGTGCTCTGCGGGCAAGGTCCGTGGATACAGAAAGACAATGACACGAACTGGCCACACTCAGCAGCCGGAACCCCGCTAAGAGTCCCTATTTATTCACTTGTTCGTCAATCGCGGCCACTTCAAGTCGGCACTGCAACCTCCCTCGGCTGCTACACTACGCGACTCTACAGGTGCGCTCCACGTCACCAGCAAGCCTCCGGTCAATCAGTCTGACTTGTCCTGTCTGTTCGTAGCTCGTCCTGTACTGTCGGCAGTTGCTGCTGCTCTGCTGTTGCTGTCTGTTGCTGTCTGTTGCTGTCTGTTGCTGTCTGTGGCTGTTGCTAGTGCTCGCTGTCTTTGTAGATTGCCAAGTGAGCCCTCGCCCGTGAGCAGCCCGTCGCTAGCCTCGGACGCCCTCAGCCATCGGTTCGCTCGGCTGCTGTGAGCCGCTCGTGCGTGCCCTCGGCGCCCCTCCGACACAAGATCGCGCCTCGCACCCACTGCCGAAGATCTTTCTGTGGCTGTATTCTCCGCACTTCGCTGCTTGCCTCCCAGCATGTGTCAGTTGCGCTCGTGTGCTTCCTCAGCATATGCTTGCTGGACGACCTCACTACCACGTACATGTACTCGCTACAGTCCGATAGTGAAACAACTCCGAGAAGAACATCCAGCGCAAACATTTGCAACGCCGTATCAATTGACTGCGAGTTCTCCATCGAGCTGGACACGTACAATGCGTTGAATACATCCACGTTAAAAATCAGGACCTGTGGAATCAGGTCGTAGTTGTTGCCCAGACAGTAGCTGATCCAGTTCCTCGCAGCTAATTTGATGATTGGGAGCAGCATCACATAGAACTTTTGATTCTCTGCTCTGACGCTAACAAATCCGTACAGGTAGGCTGGGTATATGAAAGTCAGCAACACTTGGCAGATGAGTACTACGATGGCCCTTATCAACTCCCTTAGCAGCGCCCGGTTTTGGCTCAACACCCTTCTGAAGAAACTCACAAAACACCCAACGAGCACTAGAAACCACACGTTGATACCCACCACAAGAGCGAAGGGTAAAGGAAAGCCAATGACGCTCGCCATCCCTATCATGAATATCACCGCACCCCCACTCGAGATAATAGGCATGGCACTAACTTGTCTTGCGCTGATGTGGAGTGCTGGCACGGTGACTGAACTGCTCGAGAATTACACGCGTCATGAGCGCGATCGCGATGAAATCCCGTCCCCAGAACAGGTAATTTGCGCTAGAGCCATCTCTGGGTGAAGCCAGCGGGACGGCATCGATTGATATGAGAATGATCAGGCACGGAAAGGGTGAGATCAGACCGATGATTATTGTCCAGAATAGCGGCGTTGTTTTCGAATAGATCAATAGCTTGCGAATACGCTCCGAAGAGTAGTGACCACGCAGCTCTGGCTGGAAAGCTATTGAGAACTTACGAATTCAACGCCAGATGACGTAAAGTCGTTGCCTCATTTCGTCAAAAGAGTTCATCAGTGCTTGATGTTCGCGAACTGAGCTAACGAAATGTGATGAATTAACCCCTTGAACGCGAGCGATTTCCAGCGCACCCATTTCCCTAAGCCCTAGGTGCGTTAGCCTGTATAACGCGGGAAGGGTCATCGTAGTGAACCCAGTACGATTTTTAATCCTGTATGTGAAAAGCCGCGCCAAAACCCTACTCCTATGATGGTGAAAACTATTAATCCTGTATGAGGCATTATAAGAACGCGGTTCAGATACAGGAAAAGTGTCTAACCTGTATAACAAGGTACAAAGACGAAGCCAGGTTTTGGTAGGGTCATGCAGTTTCGTTTTCAGAAAAAGAACTTGTTGAAGCCACACTCAAACTAAGGTATTTGCCCCGCACCTTTTGTCTCGCATCTGTCAGCTGCTCAATCGTCGCGGCGTCGTCGCTTAGACTGGTGGCCGTCATCGTCCTCTTTGTCATCATCTTCACTTCGGGATTTCGTCTCTTCGTCTGCGGCGACAGCAGTGGAGCGTGCACGGATTTTCTTCTTTCGCTGCGAAGGTGGCAACACCAGTGCCGGTGCCAGATTTCGAAGCAGGAAACTGATTCGCCGTTGCTGACGTGTTTTACCTTGTTGCACAGGTAAACGCGGGCGGCCGTGGCCTTCTTCGAGCTATTATGCAGCTTGCATGTGCTGCAGTAGAACGTGGTTTCGCCGCCCTTCGACGCGGTCGTCTCCTTCAACATGGAGCACACTTTGCACGCGCGCTGGCGCCTTTTCCTCCCTTGATTGCCCTCGCGCCACTCATCGACTTGAACAGGAACATGGGAGTGGCGTCGCGGCGCTTCGGTGCTCTTCGTCAGGGTGGGTTGATCCAGTCGCAATGCATACCAGTCATCAGAGAACTGTAGTTTCTGGAGCTATTTGAGGGTTACGTAGTTAAAATTCGTACTTATATGAATACAAACTATAAAACGTAACATTTAGCTCCAAAATCGATGCTCCAAGGAGTTATTGGGGGTGCGCGTAACTCCAAGGAGCAACCTGCCAGAAACCCTCACGATTTTATAGCAGTCTGCAAGATGAAGCCTAGGTTTGCCCTGGGTTTCCTCTAGCGGATCCTTCCTCTCCGCCCTAGTACGATGGAAGACAAGTCGACCGGCGGCCGTGGGGCCCCGGTCCCTCGGCCCCTCTGCGCTATCGCGCTGGCGACGCGAATCATAAGCCTCGTGTGGCTGGACTACGAGCGAAGAAGAAGACCACCAGCAAGAAGCGGACTGCAGAGCAAGCTTCCGCAACGAAGCAGGCACCCCCGAAGAAGTGCGCGGATGCATCTTCTGCAGCGATCGCTCCTACTGCCCCACGGGTTGGCAGTACCAAGGTATCTGCGAGTGGCAAGAAGCCCTTCACAGCGGCGACGGCGACCAGCACCGCGGCCCCAGAAACCATCGCCTCCGCGCTGGACACGACACAACGCAAGGGGGACGTCTGTCGAGCGGAAGTGACGACGGCGGACGGGCACGCGGTCACAGATGATGCGCGTACAGACGAAGAGCATCAGGTGCTGCAGAGCTTCGCCCATGTCCATGCCGAGCGCCAGCATAGCGGCCAGCAGGCTCCTTGATCTTGACGTCGAAACGCATTGCAAAATAAAGCAGAATGAAGAACCTGTAAGAATTTGTAACGCGTACTTGCTCAAGTCCTGGTCCGATCCTCCAGAAACTACAGTTCTATATAGTACCAACCGGAGTAACTTTTCGGAGCATCAGGAGATAACTCCAGGCCAAAAATAGCTCCAGAAACTACAGTTCTCTATTATCCTGCAGCTGAGCCAGCTCGAGATGCAACTGCTTGAGGAACTTGACGTGTGAGAGCTTCTTCGCTCCGTCAGCTTCGCATCGAGCGTTGAATACAATAAACGCGTTGACAATAGCCAAGTCCAGGAATCCAAAAAACAAAGACTTGTAATATTTCTTGTACTTGAGAGCTCGTTGTAGCGAGTATCTGTAGATAACATGGACATACAGGATTAGGAAAGGTTTTAACGTGGACATACAAGTTAGCGCGCTTACCTTTGGAGGCGGAGCTGGTCGTGTACGTCAACCCCGCCCATAAAGGTCTGGTAGTCCTTCAAGATACGAGGGCATGCCACTTCAACCTGCTCCCCGGACTTCTCTCGACGTACTACGCGATCGTGCTCGACGCTACCTCCTGCGGCGAGGAGATGCACCGGTCTATTGTCCCACCAACAAACCGCCTTGATGCATGAGACTAGTTTGTTGTCTGCAACCGTGAAGGTACCCCGATGGATATCAGCTGGGCGCTTCTTCTTTTTGTCGATAATGTCTCTGCAGAACCCTCGCCGGTTTGTCATCACGGTGCCGATACTGTAGAAAGCCATCGTGAGTAGTTGCATAGCGAGCATTGGTGACGTGTAAAACCAGTCAGTAACGACGAGACGCTTTTCGCCCGATCCGTCGGCACCAAACACCTCACGCAGATTGCGAACAACCGTTGCAGGTCCTGACTTGGTGTCTGAAGTGGTGGCCGCGCCATCTGTCTGTCGTTTGTCGCAATACACTTCAAACCTGTACATACGCGATAACATTGTTGATAAATTGTGTCAGACACGATAAGCATACTTAGCAACCAAAAAAAAACGAGTGTGCTCGAAGGCACACTCGATACCCACCTCATGCAATAAGCCGACTGGGACAGGGGCGGATCTTGGCCTTAAAAAATGGGGGGCAACTCCAGCTTAAAAAATATTTGTAAAAATGTTTGTGTTGGGGGGTCGAGCTAGATGAGGATACGACGGTCCCTTAAGTCACGAAAAGCATCTAGGGTAGCTTCGTGATCTACCGTGGCAGATAAATCTTTCTCGATACTGAGCAGCAGTAAATCCGACATCCATGCCTCACGCATGGTCGTTCGAAGCCTTGTCTTCAACCTCTTCATGGCCGAAAAAGAGCGTTCCGTTTCTGCGGTAGACACTGGCAAAACACATACTAGCCGGATCAAGCGGTGTAATGTAGGGAAGCTAGGGATCATGTCGTGCTCGGTCATCGCTTTGCTGAGCTCCTCTGTAGACACCAGCCCAGCGAATCGTTTGTCCCTCTTCGCCATGTTGACGAATCTGTTAGCTTGGCTCTCTAGTCCTGCTATCTGGCCGTCAAAGTCACCTGCGTAAAAGTCTGACGCGATTCGTACAATATCCGCAGTATTCCACCTAGAAAATGATCGACGTGGACTTATTCCGCCACACAATTCCATTAACCGCACCATCCGACCTCCAAATCGCGACTCTAATTCTCCTGTGATATTCTTTAACACCGCTGTGTAGACTGCGTCGCCGTAGTGTTGCTCGGTTGTTATAGGTACACTTATTCGTGATGAGTCAGCCCCCGGGATTCCAGCTCGACCGCATCCTCGGCTTCGCGTCCCACGTCGTTTCCATTCTTCAGATTTGTCAGGAACTACAGGCTCGCCAGATGTTTGGATCGACTTGCAGAAAGCAACAGATCGATCCCAAATCGAGTCGAATGAAGATGGGTCAAGTGCTCCAAAACTGTTGTCCCTCATCTGAATAAATTCGCCATGAATTTGTTCAACAAGACTTGCGGCAGTAGTCAAATCCATATCTTTCCGCTATAAATGCATCGACACCGTGTTGGTTTTTTCGAGAATGGTGACAAAACCCTCCAAATGAAAGATAAATGCAAAGGTCCACATTTTATCCAGTGTCCCCGAAGCCTGTGCTCTTTTATTTGAATCAGAGCCATCAACGGCTACAGTCTCCAATACTTTCGTGATAGGGAACCAAAGCTGCTGGACTCGCTTCAAGGCACGAATTCGGCAATTCCACCTAGTCTTACTTAAGGATTCAGTGGAAACAGACTGATTAAGACCAGAACCGGTTTTAAGAAGTCCAGCGTCAATGAGCTGTTGACGCGCTTCTTTTTCCTCTTGTTTTAGTTGAGAGTTCATTTTACACGATGCGCTGCATATTGTGTGCAGGTTTTGAATCGTATCAAAAAACTCAATTACTGATACAGAGTTTTTTGCCACGGCGACGATAACCAGGTTCAACCGATGAGCGAAACAATGAATATAGTAGGCGTAGGGGCATATCACGTGAATTCTCTGCTGAAGCCCGTTGTAAATGCCAGACATGTTGGCCGCACCGTCGTAACCTTGGCCCCGGCAACGTGAAAGTAGTAGCCCCCAAGTAGAAAGCTGTGACGTTAAGCTATTATACAACGTGCCAGCTCCAGTATCTTCCACGCGCACAGTACCTAAAAACCGCTCCACTATTGCTCCAGTAGTTTGAGATACGAAGCGTATAACGATCGACATGTGTTCATCACGTCCTTCACAGATAGCTTCGTCTACCAGCAGAGAAAAATACCCGTCGCCAAGTTCGTTTTCTATGATACTCTTTCGCACGACAGAAGCAGCGCACTGTATGAGCTGCTGCTGCACGGACGGAGACGTATACTGGGTGTTATATCCAACCGACCCCATTTGCTGTGCGAAATCTGGCAAACGTTTAGCCAGGAAAGTTATCAACTCCAAAAAGTTGCCTCGGTTCAAAGATGATAGGTGCTCATCATGACCGCGGAACGGCAAGTCTTGTCGGGCTAGAAAAATACATACATCCAAAATCACGCCAAGTCGAGCTCTGTTCTGCTCGCGCTCGGTTTGCAGTTGTCGATGCAGTGTGTTCGAGATATCCACAGCAGCAAGTCTGTCTGCTAGCGCCAATTCGGCCATTTTGTGCTTCGAACACGCCCCTCCTGTATGCTTCGCAAACCCCAGCTTTGATGTAGCTTTTTTCCAGTTTTTATAACCAACGGAAGGTTGGCAATAAGGTGAGAGCTCTTGATTCATAGTCATCACCTCCCTGCTCAAATAGCAGCACAAACAATATGCTGCCCCAGTTGTCGGTGAATACTCAAGCCACGAATACAAGTCAAACCACTTTTCCTGAAACGATCTGGCACTTCCTTGCTGCTGCTGACTACGGAAATCTACTCCTCTCGGTTGGTAGGGCCCTCTTCGCGCATACATTTGCAGTACTTGACTCAGAAGAGAGGGGGCGGCAACAAGTTGTCGAACACGGAAGAGGTTCGGCGGGCGATGCGCACGATCGTTTACAACAAAGTATGAGGCACAGCAGTCGCTTGGGTCGTTAGGCACACTGTAGAGAGTGCACCATAGCACGTTGGCCTTGTCATCTTGCTCTTGGAGCGTAGGAGGGAGAGGTTCTGGATGCGTATTAGGTAGCTCGCGCTTGGGAGAGTGAACGCGGGGCTGTTTGCTGAAAAATGTTGTTATCGGCGTAGCCTTTAGCCGCTTTCTGCCGCTCATGCCGGTTGCACACGAGATTCTAGGAATGGCAAACCTTCTACACAACCGAAAGAGGCAATCTATAAAAACGACCAGCCAAAAAAATGGGGGGGCATGCGCCCCCCCCCCATTTTGACTGAAGATCCGCCCCTGGACGGGTAACAGCAGAGCATGAACAGTTTCGTCCCCCATTTATGGGGTTTATCCTTCATGTACACGCGCATTCGGTTGAACGACGAGCGCGAAGGCAACATTTCCTCGTCGAACGCCATGACTGGCGGTGGACTGTAGCCAGCTTGGAATGTAGCTTGTAACGAGTCAATCACAGGACGGAGCTTCCATGCTCGATCCAATTTTGCACGAGGGTCTGCGTTGCAGCTGAAGTGGAGGTTCCGTGAAATGTGCATGAAGCGGTCTCTCTTCATGAACAAGCCAAACAAACCACGTGGAAAGGCCCCATCAGTTGTTGTTTCCAATGATGCACCAGCTTTTCCTTGTTTGGTGCAATCGTCCGAGCAATAAGAAGTCCCACGAAATTACATAGTTCTCTCGCAGTAATATCCGGGGTTTGCAGCAGGCCAGCTCGGATCACCTCCCGTGTACTTCGTGTGAACGCAGGCTTTTTCTGCTCACGTGAAACTTGTTTTGCATACTGTCCTTCCACCCGCTCGTCTAGTTTCTCTTCGAAATACTCGTTGCTTGCCTCAGCTATGCTCTCCTAGATGCGTGGGCGGGCGAAGAAGAAGAAAGCTCCAGCGGCACTTGTCGCCGATTCTAACGCGCGAGTAGTGGCCCGTCGTATAGATGCGGGTAATCTTCACGAAGCGATTCGATTGGGCGCTGCTCGAAGGGCTCGTCGAGGTAGGGAAAGGGGCTGTATGATACAGGGTCCGACCAGCCATTGACACCCATGTTCTTCAAGATGTCGGCATTGATCGTTCCGCTGGCGACGTTCTCGATTCCACCAGCAACATCAAGCCAAGCTTCGTCAAACAGTGGTTCATCAAGTTCCTGAGCTTCTTCGTTCATGCTCATATCGTCATCACATGGTTCATCTTCTCCGAAGCTGCTTTCGGTCCAATCAGAAGCACCATCGTCATTTTCTGCGTCCGACTCCATTGCACCGAAGTCATCTGGGTTGTCTGTCTCGAGTACAATATTGAGGTCGGCTGTAAATGCAAAGTTGAACATACATGTTAGGTTGATACGATAACTTGAACATACAGGATTGACCGACCTGAAGTGATTGCAGCTATGCGTGCCGAAAGACGCGATTGCGGGCTTGATTCACCTCCGTCAGCTTCATTAAATTCATCGTTCAGGTTGCGGCGAGGAGCCACCACATCATCTGAATTCGCGTCACTCTCACTACCTGCAGACGCCGAGTCATCGGGCGAAGTCGGGTCGCTGCCAGATGAATGGTTCTCACATAGGTGAGGAGATTGTGCTCGAACTGCAGCACCGGAGCGCGGTGGCGCTGCAGCAGGCGGGCGCTGGCCGAGGTAGCTGTCGCATCGGTCGAAGCAGCGGCTGCAGAAGCAACACGCACATACAAGATTAGCAACACGCGTAACTTGAAGAATACACGATATCAGCGAGGCGCACCACTGTCGACTTCTTCAACGGCTTTTGGTGCACCAGCTGCAGCACCGGAGCGCGGTGATGCTGCAGCAGCCTGTCGCGCTGCATCTACACCACTCGCACAGGTTAGCTACGCCTTCATCAGTCTCAACAAACAGAAACACATACCCAGGTCGACCTTGTCCAGGTACTTCATCAGCTCTTCTGCTCCAACGAAGTAATCCACACCTCTCACATCCTTCTTGGTCTTTCCGGGGCGCAAGTACGTGTGGTCGTTCGAGAGACCCGTGGGCCTCTTAGATTTCCATCCTTTCTTAGTTAGCTCCGCCCAGCGCGAAGTAAATCCCGTCATTCTTCTCTGAAGCCGGCGAATTCTGGAATGCTGGTCAATGAGTGGCGTCGGTGCCTCACCTCTGGATGTGGGCCACACTTTGGACTGTCTATACACTGAGACACTTCAATCGTACTTTCCAATGCACGGGAGTGGTGTGCCTATCCTGCACCCCGAACCCTCTTTGACTTAAACTTTGTATGGTTCATACTGAAAATAAAATAAAAATCTTATCGTGTCTTATACAAGATAAGCATTTTTTGTAATCGTGTCTCATACAGGCTCTCGCGTTTAAGGGTTAAGCTCCTTCTCACGAACACTTATAGATGCGTTAGTGAGATTATTTTGACCACTGCCATGTCCTCTCGGAACTGCCAGTGGCCGTACAGCGGTTCCGACCCCGAAGAAAACTGCACAGAGACCACGAGGACGGTCGAGAGTCGACGGGAGTTCAGCTGGAATACCAGGCCAAATGTGCTGACTTCACACAGTGGTAAGGGTGGAGAAGGGTAGACTATTTCCTGGGTCGTATACCGGTCTGCTCGGCTGTTTGGGTCGGCGTTTCGGGTAGAATGATACTGCGTGAGCTCCTCGTTTGCACCGCCAATTTCGCTTCGCTCATGGCGGGCAAGGCGTCGGGAGTTAGATATCACCTCCCTGTAAGGGCACCTACTCCGGCCCACGCGCCGACCATTGCAGACCTTCGCTTTGCTTCGGTTGCAAACGGTCTCTCTGAGGTCACAGATATACACTCGAGATTTGTATTGGAATCGCCGACCCAAACAGCCGAGTAGACCGGTATACGACCCAGGAAATAATCTACCTGGAGAAGGCGAGGAGATGAGAGGCCCCGTGTGAGGACGAGCAGCAACGGATGCGCGTCAAGACCTTGAACTGGAACGAGGACATTGCGGTGGTTGCACCCCCCCCCCCGAGGCTTTCAGAAGCACCAAAACCAAGTACGAACGATACCGGCTCTTGGTACGTGTTGCGAAACCTCGAATGGGATATTTTTTTCTCTTGAATATGAGTATCATCTATCTTGCGTTCTCATGGTTTGGAGGTCTCCGTTTCAGTTTTATCCCTGAAAGAGACTTCGGCAACAGAGGAATATCACTCCAAGCAACCTCGGGCTCCCCATCTAAGCTAATCAAATCGCAGCGGCAATATATGCGTTGGCCTGGTAAAGTGGAAGTACGCAAGAAACTTGCCACGAGCGCCACAATAGTAGTATTCAATTCGTCGAGTGCGGCCAGCGGTTCTTCTCGGACGACTAAGTATGGTACAGGGGCATGATCGTTAACAATATAAAGTAAAAATCACGTGAATTATGAATTGGTCTTCCCGTCCTCGCTAGATGTGTTCTCATTGGCAGCAGCAGCACGTCTATCTAGATCGACGTTTGGTCGTGTTCCGGCTCGAAATGTGATAGTGCGAAAGTAAACTTCTCGGAGAACCGGATCAGCGGCAAATTTGAAGATAATTGTCAGTACGTGCAGGTCAAGTGGGATCGGTATGACCCGTGACTGGGCTTGAGCTCGATCTGGTCTTTTAACTGATGGTTCAGATCCCAGTGTACAAATGCTGAGGAAAGCGACTTTGCTCCCCAACGGTAGCGGGTTGAGTGTCCGCCAGATCGGCTCGAGGTGGTGGCTCCTGAAACTCTGCAGGTACTGCTCGTAGACAGGAGGAACAGCCACTTCGAGATAATCAAGGGATTCGTTTGTCTTCAGCATATCCAGAAGTGCACTGAAGTCGGCTCTGACGCGGCGTTCGTACTCCATTGGTGGCACGGGGATGCCAACTTCATCTGATAATTGTTTTATACGAACTCGGATCCGACGCGTACAGTTGGTGAGAGAGTTGTCGTTGTCTGCGAGGGTTGTTGCAATTGCCGACACGGAGTCCCAGTTGGGGTTTGATTGTGGTAGTGACTCCCCCTTTGTATGGTAGATGCTGAAGTTGAGTCGCGCATCGACCACCCCTCCACACAGCGATAACTCGTCCAGGTTTGGGCAATACTCGAGTATAGTGGGCAGCTCTCTTCTTGGTGCATTCAGCGTTAGATATCGCAGCGAGAATCCAATTGCACGAAAGAAAGAGATATATCCATCGGAATTCGATGGGGTCTCCTTGTCGAATTGAAGTCTGAGCGACGACACGCCTTCGCATCTGGGTGGAGTGGCATTGTCACTGTCAAACACTAAATCGCACCGTTGCACTTGGCACCAACCGTAGCCAGGAACGATGCTCTCAACCCAAGTGCTACTGCCGTCGTCGCTAAAAGTTCGGACACAGGGTACTGCCACATCGAATGCTACGATATCTGCTGAC
Source organism: Phytophthora fragariae (assembly GCA_009729435.1). Classification (NCBI taxonomy): domain Eukaryota; phylum Oomycota; class Peronosporomycetes; order Peronosporales; family Peronosporaceae; genus Phytophthora; species Phytophthora fragariae. The sequence goes on along the minus strand of QQOI01000075.1, from coordinate 74,290 downwards.
TCATTCAGGTCATCTAGCATACAATAAATGAGCGTACCTCCTTTTAGTGTCGCGTCTCTCGAATTCACTAGACCAGGCGACAAGCCGAATAAATCTTCTTCTGGGTGATCGGAGCTGGCTATGGATGTAAACGCCTCCATATCTGACACGCTCATGCTGCAAACTTTCATCATCGCCAACGATTTCACAGCCGAACTTGCCCGAGCTCGCTTCGAAAAAAGCGCATAAGCCAACCATTTCCAGTACTGTTGGTTGATCTCCTCGTTATTTGTGTTCATCCGGAGCTGCAGCGATAGATTCTTTGACATTTGGTTGTGTACCATAGCGGAACACATCGAGCCAACATAGTGAGTGTGTACATCCGGAGCCCAAACCACCACGATCTCACCCAACTGAAGCGGGTCCGAACCACCACTCGCGGGAACAAAACTTGGGTGACAGGTTGTCCTCGCCAGCTGCGGCGACCGGCGAGTGCTATCAAATACACTTGAAACCAGCTGCCCATAGGACTGCGATGACAGCATTACACGGGTCTCAAGACACAGCGAGACCATAGAAAACCAAGTATTCTGATGCAGCAGGGTCTTAAGCGTTGCACCCATTGCACCGGTCGTATCCTGATCAACCAAGTCTACAATCATGCGCTCCAAAACAAAAGTGCATCGCCACTCTCCACGTGCTGTGGATTGACTCTCACCAGACACTTCGTACTTCTGTCACTGCTGCTGGACGATTTTCTCCGCAATTCCAACGTCGACCATGGTGTCGAAAGTCTCGAGTCCAAAATCCACTCGCACAGGGACGTCAAAGTCAAAATCCGATTTTGATCGCAGCGGATTTTTGTCCAGAGCCGCGATCAGCTGCAGCGCTTCCCGATATTCACCACTGGGGTGGAGACGTTGGTGCACCCCGAAGAAGAGAACAAGATCGTAGTCGTGAGTCTCGAAATCCCATGTGCGGTCTCCCAGATCTAGAGTTACAACATAGCGAATTGGAATTTTCTTTTCGTAAATGGGCTCCCCTTCGACGCCGAAATTCACCGAGCAATGTGTCTCCAGTAAGTACCTCCATGCAGCGTAATCCGCGTGAGCCACTGCAGCTAGCAGCGCCATCGCCTCCCTTGATTTCTGGAACTTCTTTCGAAACAAAACTTCACGATCTGTATCACTCAAACTGGCGAGATCCACATCCTCAGTAAACCGCTCAGTGTGGATACGCATAGGTAGCTCGATGTACAAACTTCGCTCCATGAAGGAGGACCCCCTGCACTCGTGGCCCATGTAGTTGACATGCCCCTTGAGCATGTCGCACCAGGGGGTCAGAAAACTCCATTGCTCGTGCTTCTCCATTTCCGAGGAAAATTCGGCACTGCAGTACTTGCCGTACTTAAGTCAGAGAATTACTAGCAGACATGATTTTTTTCCCTTCATCAGCTTTCATGATTAAATGAGAACGCGATAGATTTATACTGTAAACTTTATAGTGCCTACCTTGTTGTCGCGCTTACTATCAGAACTATTTAGCGGCGACAAATAAGAAAAGTACATCCAAAGTTCTTTTGATCGACCGAGCCAAGATGCTGAAGCGGTTGGCCTTGCTGGTCAATCGACCAGAAAACGCTTCCGTCCAGCGCCCCGACAGCTTATAGCAGGTCCTCTTAGTGCAGCTTTGGTAAGTTCATTTTTATCTGCGTGAACACTGCTTCGAAGTGCTTGGTACTGATATGATTCATGTACGGTGGTAGATAAGCGTGGGGGCGTGTGGCTGGGACATCGTTTCGGAGACGGGTCATGACAGCATCATTGGGCGTGATTTGGTGCTCGTCCTGCCTCAGCTGGCTCTGCTACTTCTGATGATCTTAAACTTTTTCCCACGATTCCAGCAACAAATTTACCGATGGGTAAATCCACCTCGAGGGAGAGGGCTCACGGTCTTAAGCACTCATTTAGTTTGTTTTGCAGGTTGTGGTCGCGACGATAGCGCTAATTCCTGCCGTTATCGTCGCAGTCATCCATTCCGACTTCCGTATGGGCGTCGGACTCTGTTGCTGTAGTCGCTCTTTCTGGTGCGGTACAGTGCGAGGATTTGTCGTCTGGACTCTGGTTCATCATGTCTGTTGTTTTCTTTGCCGTGGATTCAAAAGCCCAGCCACATCGTCTGCTGAAGTGACAGCATGCGGACTCGTCTTGGATGACTGGTGCGCTAAGTGATCAGGCGCTGGGCGCTCACTATATTTGCACCTGGTTTTGGTAAAACGCTGATTGGCGGAATCGTACGATAAAGCGGCGTAATTGGCTGAAGTATTTTCCTCGGGGCTCGCTTGCGTATACAGAGGTGTCCGCAGATTTCCCAGACGATCAGTGGTCAGGAAGATATGACAAGGAATGCACGTTGAAGTTGCCTGGGCGGTGACTTAGTGGAGCCGCTGTACTGTAGTTGGTTCTGCTGCATTTTTGGGATTGTTCTAACCGTGTAAACTTAGCTATATGGCGTTTATCCGTAAGATCGCTTCTACGGGACGGCAAGTCTGCTAACCCCACTGGTAAGCACATTCAAGCGAGTTGTGGAGCTCAAACGTGCTCACTAACAATTTTTCTGATCAGACTTCCATCATCTTTGAGGTGCTATCTCGCGGTACTCGCCAGAGAATCGGACAGAATCACTGCCACCACTTCCTCGCCAAGACCCGCTCTCAGTAACTTACAGAGCAGCACGACGATGGCGGTAACCACTGTAGCTGGCAATTAACTTTGATGTTATCTTGCCAAAGTCTGATTTATTCTCTGGCAAGCCAAGAAAACGTGAAGCTAAAATCTGAATCTGATCAAATTTTTGATGAAACGTGTGAGAAATAAGAGAGAAGAGATCGATACCCCTCGAAACGTACCAGTGTGCTCTAGTGAGTTTTAGATTAGTGGTAGTCAATTGCGCAGCAACAAGAAGATTTTTTTGTCGGCAGCAAGTAGATTATTTTTTCGAGGGCTCTGATTGGTCAGAAAATATATCGTCGACCTGCATCAAAACGCACGCAGTTTGGCGCGCAGCAACAAGTTCAATATTTTTTTGCGGCGCGGCTGAAATTAAGGAGGCCAGTCCATGGGAAAGAAGATGAAGCCACGCACTTCGATGCTCTCGCTCGTGCTGGGGAGCATGGCGTGCCAGAGCCGCGTGTGCCTAGACGCGAGAAAGCCAGCGGCGCGTCGGCGCAGCCACATCAAGGCGGCAGTGGTGTGGCTAGCAAAACGAAAGTCTTCTTGTTGCTGCAAACTTCAATTGGGGTACTCAATTAAACCTACTCTGATTCGCTATAAATCGTTTTGCTCAAGAGCTAGAAAATACAAATTCTTCTTGTTGCTGCGCAATTGACTACCGCTATTGTATTGCAAATCCATAAAAACAAGTTCGATTGGACCATGTGCGAACTTTGATCCAAGACACAGGACAGCAAATGTATCACCGATATTCCCAACATACCTTAGACAATGTCCCCCATCAACAGCATAAAAACCAGCTCGATGAATCCAGATGCAGCAACGCGGCCAAGATTTTTCATCATTTAGTAACAGTCGTGCTCAGCTCAGCTCACACACCCCGTACCGTGCCAGGCCTGTCCCGAGCTACAAGACAGGTACCCGGTGGCAATGTCCGCCGGCTGCCACTATACAGTCTAGCCTAAATATGTAATACACACACAGCAGTCGACTTCCAATCTCCGCGTAGCCGCTCAGGTGCGAACGTAGGCACGGAGATCTGTCTCTGGTTGCTCAGGCCGCTCCGTCGGCGGGGCTAATCTACCCGGGGGCTTCGATACCTCTCTTAGACAGCCAAGCAGCCTGAGGGGTAGGCTGCAGATACTCCACTCAACCAACGGGGCTAGTCTACCCGTATCCTCACACACTCCGGCCTTCGTTCGAGCTTTGCCTAACACTTACGCTGCTGCCTGCTTCCTTCCTACTCTCTCTCTAGCTGCCAGCTCAATGTCTTGTATTTCTTTAGCTTACGTCACCTGGCGGCGCGCTAGCTGCTCTCTTGTAGCTCGCCTCAGTACCTCACGGCAAATAGCGAACTGCCGGCCTCTCTACCCTACACATGCATGCCCACCGTCGGTGGGTTCAACCCAGCGACTCTCGGCGGTGGCTCCTGGCCGTCCATTAAAGTCTTGATGTCGTCTCGCCCTTCGTCCGTCGTCCACGCCACTTGTGCATCTTGGTCATCTCTCCTTCGCGGCCTTTCGAGGCTCGCGATCTTCTGTTGGCCAGGTGGGCGATCTTCTGGCGGGTCGACCCGCCGCCCACCGGCCCGTCGCAACCCGTGTCGTCCTGCTGCCGCTGCATCTTGCCCTGTCCTGCGCGTCTTGATCTCCTTGGTCCTCGCTGTCGTTCGCTGCCGCTGTCTTCACTCGCCCTTGTCCTCGTTCGTCGGCTGTTGTCCGTCAGTCTCGGCGGACAGAGCCATAGTATTGCATACTATTACTATTTCATCAGCATCAATGGAGTGCAGCAGCGGATACTAGTCGTGTGGCTGCAATCCGGAATTGACACTCGGACGTGGGGCGGTGGCTCTACATGCACGCACCTCATGAACTCAACGCGGAGAAGATTCGACTGGCTATCGAGGCCCCTTTGAGAGTTGCTGGCATGGAGCTCGCGAGTTTCTTACTGCCGCCTAGTGGACGTCTCGTGGATTTCGCGTACATGGTTGACCTGAACTGATCGAGATGATGCTGGACGCAGGCATTCTTCGTGAGGACCTGGGAGCTGTGGCAGCTTCAATTCGGAGACCTGTCAAGTCGGAACGCCTAGGTTTTACGCTGCAATCCAGGCGTGCGAGATCGGGGCCGTTGACTTATGGTGAAGTGGTTGAAAGTAGGCGAGGTGACGGTTGTATCTTTCGTCCCGAGAAACCTTCAGGTGACATTTAAATGCCAAGAATTCATCTCTGTGAGCGCACCACAGGGCTCTGAGAGCATCAAGGAAATCAAAGACATTGGTCTCTGCGGAGTACCGCCACCAGGTTTTCATCATTGATGAACTGGAGATAAATATCAAGGCACACACAGAACACCGAGTCTTAATGAAGTAGCGTGCGTGGGATCATCCAACTTGGCTAATACCACAGCGGCGTTGAAAGGGCGGCATCGAACGCGTCTCTCCGTCACCAAAACTCCGTCAGACTGATGCAAATGCAGGACTCGCCCCCTTCCATCGAGATCTCGGCGGGCATCTCGAAACCCGCCCGGCGTCGTCGTCGCACCCGCCACAAGCTCAGTCCAGTGGCTGCCGCGATCCCCGTTTCTCTCGAGGACCCGAACGATGGTGACAAGGACGAAGACAGCGACGAAGCTGAAGATCTCGAGACCCTGGCGCCAACGATCCGAATTGTGCTGCTGACTGTCCCCCTTGCAACGGTTGCAGAGACCCATAAAGGTGTTGATCCTCCGTCTGCATCTGTGCGTGCCGTCGGATTCCCCGTGGCCAAAGCTCGTCGAACCGGGTTACAAGCCAAAGATCGAGCGGTGAGTAGAGAAGTAAGTAGACCGTTGAATTGGTGATGGAGATTGACTCACTCGGTGGTGGCTCTGCAGATGCATCGACTCAACGGTTCGATCCCGTCGGGGATGTTGGCGCGTCGACCAAGCGGGAGGCGGTGGCGTGCACACGCTCCGGACTACGACGACGAGTTGGCGCGCGCTCATCTGTTCAAGCCTCCGCTGCCACCCACGCACACTGACAAGAGGCGGGTAGCGGTGTACTATACGTGCGAGCGGATTGCTCTGTTCAAGCTGCTCAAATGGACGGAGAAGAGTGCGAGGGAGAATCGTCGCGCCGAAGCCGCGGAGGCGAAGAGAGAGAGACAAGTTGGTCTCGGACTTGCAAACTGGAAGAACACGATGTACTTGGAGGTGCTGCACTCGAGCTTCACGCCAGAACCAGCTGAGGAGGGTCAAGGTACTGGCAACGAAGACCCATTTACGGCTCAACGCGCGGCAGCTCTTCAGCAGAAACACGCCTTCTTCTTTGCGTAAGTAGAATACTGTTGGTCAGGTGGCTGCATTGACTGGGACTTTGTTTTTTTGTTTTGGCTGTAGCACGGGCTGCTGTGTCTTCTGGGGCCTCACAAGGGAGGAGGAAGCTCGACGACTTATGATGCTCACTCCGTTTTCGTCTGCTATGATGGACCAAGTCGACGCGCAAGACATGGAATTCAGCTACGGTGACCGATCCAGCATCGCGAAAGATTCGATTGTCCTCTACACGACGAGTGTCGCCGAGAAGATTGCGCTTTCGTTCGCGATGTCGCAGTCGGCTACCCTGGGGGCGTTCGAGACTCGCGTGGAAGATCGAATCCGCTCGACCAAGCATATTCCTTCCAGTCTCGCGTCAGTTGGGTCCATCCAGTATTCACAAAATGACACGTCCAAGCTGATCGGTCAGTTGTTCATCGAGCTTGCTGATGTCAACATTCATTCGAGCATCCTGGATGAACCGGAGTATTTCCTCAAGTCCCAGGACAATGACGATTTCAAGTATCTGTACGAGAAAATGCTGAAGTACCAGGACGTATCCAGCCGCGTGGCTATCCTGAACAAACGTCTCAGTATCCTGCGCGACTTGTAAGTCCAGCGAATGCTCTTTCCAGCTTTCGGCTACTAACACTGCCGGTATTTGTTTCTGCTATTCGTACAGGGTGGGTGTTTTGAACCAGCAACTAACACACCACCAGGGCGCGAAGCTTGAGTGGATCATCATCTGGATACTCGTGTTCCAAGTTATCATTGCCATCGGATGGGAAATCTTCCTCAAGGACATTTTAGGCTACTTTCACTGGGGATGAAGAAGATCGCGGACGTGTAGGACGAGCGCTTCAATCATTTTTACTTTGAAGTTTATCTCTTTTACCTTGGAATTCATGCTCGTGGGCTGGCACACTGGCCTATCTACGAGGAGATTTTGGAGTTGTACTCGTTTATCAGTTGGGGTCTACATGTAGTCCTGGTGATTACCAGTTCCAGAACGTGACGCCATACAATGATCCACACGTGGGCGTACGTGTTCGCTGCATTGTATCAATAGTAGGTGTCTACTCTCCCGAATGCAATCACGGGTTTACCTGGAGGTTTGGCCACGAAGTGCTGCCAACAGGTCACAAAACGTTGCTGTCTCTTTTCCTTCGTCCAGCCTACATATGCCGAAATCCCAGTCAGCGACAACGTGGACGATGCAATATGGACTGCTTCTTATACAGCTTATCTATCTCTATGGCAGCACCTCGTTCTTCTGAACGAGACCCAAAGCACGATGACGCCGCGCCACCTACTCGAAAAACTTGGTAGCGAACGTAAGGTACGCCGTGTGTCCGCGGATCTCGTCGTCCTTCTTGGCCACAATGTGTTCCCCGACTCCGCCGGGCACGTACTTCCGCTTGCGCCCGCCGTTCTTCTTCCTCTCCTTCTCCTTCTCCTCCTCCGTCTTGGCAGGGGTCTCCTTCTCCACCTTCACCGCTTCCACAGCTCCATTTTCCGTCTTCACCTTCTTGCCAAACCCAAAGTCCGGGACGGGCAGGTCAATCCGCCGCGAGTTGTACGGCACCAGCCTCGTCTCAATCGTCCGAATCACTACAACAAAACTACCAGTCAGCACCCTCTCCACCCTCAAACACACACAGCAACAGCAGCAACTCACACTCAAAGTTGGCGCTTCGCAGCGCGTCGCACGTCTTCTGCACCTGCTCGATGCACGGCGAGTAGGACGCGAAGAATCCCCCCTGCTTGAGCATCTTGGCGGCGTGGCCCACGGCTGTCCAAGGGGAGGGCAGGTCCAGGAACACGAGGTCGATGGAGCCCTCCAGCTCCACGGGGAAGCCCTGCTCGCACGCGTCGCGGCAGTCCACCGTGATGACGCTCTCCAGGCCGTTGCGCTTGAACTCCTCGCGCGCGATCTCGGCGCGGTGCGCGTTGAACTCGAAGGTGAAGACGTGGCCGTGCGGCGCCACCGTGCGCGCGAAGCTCGTGGTGAGCGCGCCGCTGCCCGTGCCCGACTCGACCACGCGCGCGCCCGAGCGCAGCGCCGCCGCGAACATGATGGCGCTGGCGTCCAGCGTGAAGACGATCTGCGTGCGGTGGCGCAGCGCGCGGCTCCAGAGCTCGGGCGTGGGCGCCAGCAGGATGAGGTACCCGCGCGCGTTCTTCTTGCGCGAGATGATCTTGGAGCCGTAGGGCTGCCCGATCATGTCGTTGTGGTAGAAGGCGCCGTGCCGGTTCTGGTAGATGGCGTCGCGCTGCGCGTAGCAGTAGGTGAGCGAGTTGTGCGTCTCGAAGAGGATGACGAGCGAGCCCTCCTCGATGAGTGGTGAAGACTTCCACATGCTGTTGGGGATTGTCGTCACGGACGCCGCGTTCACCTCGGCGGACGGCATGGCCATGGCTGATGAATGATGATGTTGACTGGTGCCGCTTGGTGGCGACGGTGTTGGTGGTGTGGCGTACATGAAGACCTGTGGAAAGTGATTGTGGACTTGTGAGAATGGATTGTTGAAGTCGGGGAATGTGGCGTGGTGAACGCCACGGCGCGGAGTGAGGAGACCAGCAGCTGGAAAGATCGTGCAGCATGGCGATCGTCTTTGGCGTGTTGCCTTGTGCTGCACAAGTTGTGCAGAAGGGAACGAAGAGAGACTTTTGGTTGAGGTAGTGTACGGTGTTGACATTTTTATAATGGTTTCGATAAATTATTCTTCTGTTTCTGCGCGGGCTCCTCTCACGAAAGCATCACGGCGGACAGAGCCCTCCATCTCTCCCTTTTACTCTTTCACGCACACACCGACGCACGTGCCAGCACGACTTAACTAGCGGTAACTCTCATTTCCTCACTTTCTCTCTCTCTCTCTCTCTCTTGCTCCTGCGTGCTGCTTCTCTCCTTCACCAACAGAGTCGCTGCACTGCGGAGTCTAGTGCTCCTCCGAGCTGTCGTAGTTGGGGTCGTTGCGGTCCACGGCGGCGATGGCGCCCTCCTCCGCCGTCGAGACGCCCCAGTTGTGCGCACCAGCACCTCCTGCATTGCATGCAACACATTAGCTCTTCATGCTGCAACAGGAGCATACATCACTCCTGCTCCTCTGCCTACGCACCCTTCTTAAGGCCGGCGCCCGAGCCCATGGGGCCGCGCGAGTGGCGGTCCTTGTGGTCGTTCTTCTTGTTAGCGAGTTCGCGGCTCTGCGGCATCTTGGCTGTGAGATCTGTAGGCTTATTGGCTTGGTTGCACTTTGGATTGTGAGCATCTTGCATGCGATGGCAGCTTTTGCTTTGCCGTAGGGGCAACACCCCTCCTACTTCAACGACGCGTCGCGGATAGAACGATAGAGGGTTTGTATGGGTCGTCGAGGACGGATGGCATGTGTCTCGAACAGCCTGGAAATAGCGTCATCTATGCAGCCAGCGAGTGGATCGCCGGTCCTTGTCGCACACGAGATGTGTCGCACACAAATCCAGTGTGGGACACACAGTGGTGTGCGTCACACGAACTCAGACTGCTTCAACTTGGGGAACGGCACCGCATAACGGACGAAACTGTAGCGCGCTCAAGGCTTTGCTCAAGGCCTGGTCGTGCGCGAGATCTTTCAGCTAACCAGGAAAGACCTTTCCTGCCAAAGCGCCGACTCATTGCAGCTCCACGCCGCCAGCACCACACACAGCATAGTTCAGATGACTTCAAACAGCCGACAAGCAGGACCCTACTTCTGCAGCCTCCACCACTGACCATCTCAATCAACAAACATTCCACTAGACAATACACTTTCATGCTGAGGAAAACATTCTGTACATTCGCAAGTATAATCACATTGATCGCCTCCTGCACGATGTAGTTCATCTTGGTCTGAATCAGCTCGAGCAGCACGTTGATGCACTTCTCCGCGGCGCGCTCCAGCTTGACAGCGCAGCGGTCGATGGCGCGCACCGAGCGGCGCACAAACTCCACGTTCACCTCGGTGGCGGACTCCTTGAACTCGAGCAGCACCTGCTCGATGTTCGTCTCGGATACGAGACGGATGATGATCTCGAGCTTGTTCATCTTGACGTAGATCGGGTCGTTGTACTTGCAGAAGAAGACCTTGATCTCGTTGGCCAGGATGGCGGGGCGCTTCTGCACGATGAGGTTGATGCTGTGCAGCGCGACGTACTGGATCTCGGGATCGGCGGACAGCAGCGGCACGAGTGGCGGGGCCATCTTCCTGGACAGGCTCCTCTCCGTGTCGGCGTCCGAGACCTTCTCGAGGAACTTCATGATGACTTTGACCGCCGAGAGCACGACGGCCGAGTTGGCGTGCTGCAGTCTGGCGTGACGCGCTCGATGATGCCCTCGGCCTCCCTCGAGTCGGACGGCGTGTAGCCCGCGAGCGCGTCCAGCAGTAAGACCTGCCCCCACTCGTTGCACTCGTTGAGCGCCGCGAGCAGCTTCTGCAGCACGGACTTGGAGATCTTGAAGGCGGCGGCGCCCGCCCTCCATACATACTGCTGGCGTCTTGCAATCGACTCATGCGAGGCACGACCAACGAGTACTAAGCAGCCGGCAGCGGCGGGGGGAGTGCGGGTAGCGGTGGCTTGCTAGCTGTTCGCGAATGGCCGCGGCCCCTCGAACTGGTAGCACCCCGGTACTTTTCAGTATCCGAGCTGATGAAGCCATGTGATGGCCACGGCTCCAGTTAAATCTAATTCGGGACCGCTCTGTCGCCATCCCATGCCAGTTCTAGCGCCATCATTGGTCTAAACACTGCAGCCACGCAGTTTGATTGGTGATAAGCCGGGAAGAGACCCTCCACAACTCTATCTCCCATGCCTCACGGCGCCGTTTCCACATTTAGTGTTGAGTACTTTGGCGAGTAACGATTTCGGTGCGAGGGGTCGCTCCGACCACCCTATCCCGTCGAAGAAGTATCGGTACTAACCGATACACCGATACGAGGGGGCGGTACCGAGCCAATGGGCGAGGCCTTAACTTAGCACGGGAGCCAAACGTAATTTCAATTGGGTAAGTCTAATATGAAATTTGGTTAAGTAGCAGCCCCGTACGTGTCCCGTAAGGGAGGCGCCCCTTAGTGAAACGCAGTCACGGCTGCTGACCTGGCTGCGCCACACCCCTTCCAACTGGCAACAGACCCCTCTGAAATGGCAACTTCAAGCCATATTTTCCTCAAAACGCGATATACCGGCTAATTTTTCGGTACTTCAACGTGATCGGGTCTGTAGGCTTTCAGCCTTTAGCTGAAAGAACGCTCGATGAGACAGCAAGCGCAATGTGGTTTGCTCGCTGCTGCCGCCCCAGCAGCAGCAAGACACTCGCGGTGATCGAGCAATTTCAACCGAATTATCGCATCCCGCTGGCTACCAGCGACATCGCGGCTGCACACCCGACGAAAAGTTGTGCGTGCAGTTCGATCCGCCACCCGGTTCGTGCAGTTCACACCGGTCGGACGGAGGCGATCGTCATCTCGTCGGGCCTTGTGTCGCCCAGGAGTTGCCCTGGAAGCCGGACGCTAACCGCCGCAATCACTCTCATGGGTCGCGGGGTACGTCAGCGCAGGAGAAAAGCGGAACTGCTGTAGGTCTGTCACCTCCAGTTGAACCAACCAGCCTGCGGCCGACGCCACGACAGCGAGCGAGCGAGCGGCGACTCCCAACCGCTGGTCAGATTCGAATTCGCGCCGCTGTCGAGAGCCCCCGCCATGAGCTTCAGGACCGCCGTGTTCTCCGCCGTGGACGTCGTGATGCGCGAGCAGGAGGCGCTGGCTGGCTGCTCCCACGTAGCTGAGATGGTCAGCGAGTACTTGGACACGTCGCATCAGTGGACGATTGAGCGCGCCGCCTGCGCCGGGTACTTGACGCTGCTGGACCGACTGGGCGACAAGGAGGCGCCAATCTCGCCCCGAGAGCTGGACTGGGCGCTGAGGACCGCGGCCGACAGCGGCGACCTGCGCGTCGTCAAGTGGCTGACTGCCTACCAGCCGGACATGGAGTGCTCCACGCGCGTCATGGACTCGGCAGCTCTGCGCGGCCACCTCCACATCATCAAGTGGCTGCACCACTACCGGGACGAAGGCTGCACCACGGCGGCTATGGACAGCGCCGCGGCCTACGGGCGGCTGGAGGTGGTGCAGTGGCTCCACGAGAACCGCTCGGAGGGCTGCACGACTGCGGCGATGGACAGCGCGGCAGCCGGCGGACACCTCAAGACGGTGCAGTGGCTCACAGCCAACCGCAAGGAAGGCTGCACCAGCGTGGCCTCGCACTTCGCGCTGCTCAACGGCCACATGCACATCCTGCGCTGGCTGAACGAACAGAACGTCGAGGTGCAAGACGCCGACCAGGCGCGATCGCCCACTCGCTGGGCGCGGAGAGAACGACGACTGAGCGCGACGCTGCTAGAAGCACCCCGACACCGTCCGCGGCGGATGAGCACGGGCCTCTCGTGCCGGAACTGAGTGTTGGTCTGACCCTCAGACACAACTTATGCGTACCATACGGAGACCGACGGGCTGGATCGAACAGCTCTTGTCGTGCATTTTATCTAACGTTATCAGTATAGTGAGAAATCCTCGTTGAAGTGCACTTCAACTTCGTATCTACATATCTGCAAAAGCAAAAACTGAAGAGAAAATAACTGAAGCAGCGTGAGTGTCCATGCAACCTGAAATCAAGCGGGTGTTTGACGGATGCTGCGACTTTTTGTGTCTCAGACGCCCCAAACTTGCGGCGGGGTTTCCTGGTAACGAACGACCCACCGCCCGGCACCACGCGGAAGGGATCAGCAGGGTCAGCAGGCGTTATTTCGGGCTCGTCATGCTGCAGAGGGTGGAGTGCGTGCGTGCGCGCATTAGCAGTGCGCGGGTCAATGTTGCTCAATCGAAACGGTGAACTATCCATCGCTGGGTCAGAACTCGAAGCTGCTAGGTGCATATGGACAACACGGAGGTGAGACGATGTTCAGCCTGACTATTCTGGTTCTGCATCTGGGCAACACCCATCGTCTTCAATGGAGGGTGGCGCAAGGGGCTCATGGCGTGCAGCTTCGCATGTGTCCTTAGTCCACCCACTCATTGCTTCATTTTTGATTCAGCACACAATACAGGAAGCACCGCATCAGATCAACCAACAGAGCAGAGCAAAGCAAAGCATGACTATGGAACGGATGACGAGTGTCGAGGTGGTCGTAAGAGACCAAGTTGGCGCCATTGCTAGCGGTTTAGTTCCGGAAGTGATCGAGTCGTTCCTCGACTGCTCCACTCGATGGACCATCCAAAAGGCAGCGTGCAGTGGATACCTCTCGCTCCTGAAGCGTCTGGGCGAACGGAATGCCGATATCAGCGACCACGGCTTCGACTGGTCCATGCGGATCGCAGCGACCGAGGGCCACCTCGGCATCGTGCAGTGGCTCACCGCCTACCGGCCCAAGATGAAGATTTCGGCTCGAGTGATGGATGCTGCAGCGTTGCGAGGCCACCTTGAGGTGGTCAAGTGGCTGCACGAAAACCGCGGTGAGGGCTGCTCCGTTCACGCGATGGATAGCGCCGCGGCCGGTGGCCACCTGGATGTTGTGAAATGGCTTCACGAAAACCGAAGCGAGGGCTGCACCACGGGTGCGATGGACACTGCTGCTGCCGGGGGCCACTTGGCCACGGTTCAGTGGTTGTGGGCGAATCGCTCCGAGGGCTGTACCACAGTCGCCGTCGACTTTGCCATCTACAACGGCCACTTCCCCGTCGTGAAGTGGTTCAGCGAACTTGCAGATTTCCAGCCAAGAAGGGCCAAACACACAGAGGGGGGATCCACGAGCAACAGCAACGGCAATGCACTCATCAAGAAGCACCCCAGTGGTCAAGCAACCCTCGCCTTTGAATAAGCTTATTTACGAAGTAAGCTTGCAGTTTTAACCAGTACGCAGGCAACCAAGGATCTGTAGAATAAAGTCGATCAATAGAGACATGCAGGACAAAAGCGCTGCAACATATTCATCTTATCATTTTGAGTACGGTACGCAGATTCAACGAGTTCGTGAACCAGAATGGCTGCATTTTTCTTTTCTTATCCTGGGATCTACTTCGAAGTAACACATGTTGAACGTGAAGAGCTAGCTTCAACACGGCATTTCCTCAAAGATACTTAATTGCAGTGCTTCGAGGTAGGAAGCATTGACTGCTACTGTACATGTAGTATGATCACAGTCCTTCTTGAGCTTACTTCAGTGCTTCCATAGTGAATCGAGTGATTGGGGCTGCGTCGATTCAATCGACGAGTAGGCACAAAGCCATCTTGGTCGATTTCCAAACAGCTTGAGATTTGTATGAGGCGATTTCAACCCACTGGTTCGACAAATTTGGATACTCAAGTAATGCACATGTTGGCCAACACCAAAGCACTCACTGCAGTCTTGTGCTAGCCTTTATTTCTGGCAAGTACAGCCCCGACACCTGGGCCAGGTGTGGTCATCTTGAAAAAGTCCTCATAGAACGTTTTGTTTCGAGAAGTAGGGGTGCAAATCGCTTCTGTGTGCTGGGCTACTGGTTCATGCAGTCGAGCACTGACTTGAAGTTGCTGGGCTACAGAGATCCTGGATTTTCAAAGCTATCGACTCCTTCAGCACAACAATCTCCTCCCAGCGCAGGCAAACACCAAATGCATAGTATAAGCAATGCCGTGTTCGTGAATATAATCTGTAGTGGCCGACATGCCGGCCTTGGAGCTGGATAAGTCTTGATATGAGCGTTCGCTCTTCCTCACTACGACGCATATCGTAGCCAGACTTGGGAAGAGCGAAGAAGTAAAACAGCAAAAATAAAAGTTGTGGGGGGACGGCCAGCAGCCAAGAAACGCCAGACCAGATGCGTGAAGATGCCGGCACACACATCGCAACCTGCGCCTGGCATCTTTTCCCCCCCATCGCCCCTTCACATGATGGTGCACTTGGCCTTGTTGCCACGCCGCGGCTGGTATTTCTCCAGGTACTTGAGCTGGCGCAAATTGATGGCCCCACGCCGGAACTTGCGGATGTGCTCCACGGCGTTGATGGGGTCCAGCCCGTACTCGATCAACGCGATGGCCACCAGCACAGGGGCTCTGTTTCATCATCACACACAAAGAACGATGCGTTAGTCCAGTCCCTCCCTTCCAGACAGCAAGTCATCTTCACTGTAAGAGAACGCACCGGCCGAGCCCTGCGACGCAGTGCACCGCAATGGACTTGTTGTTCTTGGAGTCGATGGAGTTGTCCTTGAAACAGTCTTCCACCAGGTCGAGCCACTGGTCCAAGATCTCCGGGTCGGGCGACTCGCCGTCCGGGAACTCGAGTTCGTGCACGTGGATGCCGGCGGCCTCCACCGACTCGCTACTGTACGTGACCTCGCAGGCGCGCACGAGGTCCGTGACGTTGTGCTTCTTGAGCTCCTTGAGGTAGATGTGCAGGTTGCTGTCGTTGGGGGCGTCCATGATCACGAAGGACAGGTGCTCCCACTTGACCATCGTCGGCTTGTTCGTCGGCGCGATCATCGTGTCTCTATCACGTGTCTATATAGTTAAAGGTAGGGGTTTGGGGGCTTGCAAGGAGGAGGAGGAGAGGGTCACTGAGCTACTCTATCGAGTAGACAAGGCTCTGTCGTCGCGTGTTGGTCGGTCTTAGGCCAGCAAACTTATCCCATCCGTCGACAACGCCGCCACTTCGCTGCTCGCTCGTCAAGGCGGTCACCTTCGGGTCTGCAGTCTGCAACTTTTTACTCCTGGCGGAAAGCTCGGCGCGGGGCTGCTCTCCACTCCCACAACCAGTGGACTCGGCGAAGCGTCAGCGAACTCAGAGTTGCTCAATTTGGGCGCCAGAGCCGGGGAAAACGGGCGGGGGCTCTGCTGGTAGTGGCGGGACTCGACGCGCTGGATGCGGGCGTCGAGGGGCTGCTGCTGCGGAAGAAGCGGGGGCGGAACGGAGGCGAGAAGCGGCTGGAGCTGCTCGACCGCGGACTGCTTGGCTGAGGGCGTTTTCTAGACTGAGTGGGCGCGGCCGGGCTATTTCTGCGTGAACTGAATGCCCGTGAAGGCGAAATATCCGCCAATGGAGCGTCACTTTTCATCTTCTGCGCGCCCGGATTGGGCGAGAATCGACGAATTTTCTATAAATAGATCAGAACGTGGTCCACAGACGTGATGTGTCGCACACAAAGGTCTCGCAGCCAATCGGCGGCGTCTTCTATTTTACAAGATCACCACCCACTGGTATACTCACGTGGTTATGGAAGGCTTCTCGTGGTAATGGCGCTGCGACCGAGACCTGCAACGATCTCATATCGAGCAAGTAAAGTGACGACGAAAGCGTGTCGAACACGGCAATAATTGTGCCGCCATAATCGATTTCGCTTGACGTCGCGCGAAAATTTGGGGCTTTTGTCTGTATGAGGAACCGGGAGCTGTAACGGCTGTCGCCGAACGCGGCGGCTGGTCCGCTAAGTGGACGAGTTGGCTATGGCGAAGGCTGCAACGTTGTGCTGGCTTCGGGCTTGTGTCTGGCTGAAAACGACAGCAGACGACTGCCGGTAGAATGGTGACGCGATGGATTCTTTGGGCTCGTGCGGACGTTGAAGTCGTTGAAGAAGAGCGGACGCCGTCGTCCTGTTGGCGCAATTCCTGGCGCTTCAGCGTGGAAGTCGCCTCCGAAACGTCCGATCGCTCTGGCTTGCAGTAGTGCATCTCGTCCGGTGAGTTTGACAAGGAGGTCTCAGATCAGTGGGTACCCAATTGGGTCCCTTCAGTGTCGCACGACACCAAGCGCGACCGCTATTGTGTTTTTGCGATTTTGCTTCTGGACGAGAAGTCACGTACAGTAGGTGATATCCTAATCTGTTTTATAGCGATCAATGGAGTGGTTTGCGCGTTTAGTATTATAGCTCGAAAGAGTTCTGAGAAGCTTTGCCATCAGCAATGCAGCACTGTTTGGCATTTTACAGCTTGACCACAGGCTCAGCTAGCGCGCGCTGAATCAATGGCGCAACTTGCTTCCTGGAGGCAGTCGTATTGAGCTGGTTGAAGGCTGCTACATGTTCGTCGCGATGCGTCTCGGGCAGCTTCAAGACTTCCAGATGCAACGAAGCTTCTTTATCAAAGAATGCGACGCAGTGTCTGGCGTCGTCTCCACATTCCTGGAAGAAGAGCAACTGGCGGTGCCGCTGCCCGTCGGCGGTCATGAACATCGTCATCACCACCAAGAACGCCAGCTCATTCTGCTTGCAGTACGTCGCCAAGCCCTCACGAAGTGCAGCTGCATCTTTCGACTTGAGCACGAAGGTCTCCAAATCAATAAGCACCGCGCTGATGCCGACCTTCTTTGCATGCCCAGCCGCCGTCGCGAACGTGAACTCCTTGTAGTCCACCTGAAGGCAATTCTCCAGCGTAAACGCGCCCCAATGTGCCCGGTTGAACTTCTCCGCTTGCAGCCACTTGAACAGCTCTTCCTTTGTCGCGAAAGCCGTCTCCTCCAACTCCTCCGCAGATTTCACGTCCCTCGGCGTCACCTTCTTCGCGCTCGGGTCGAAGTTGATGCTGTCCAGTGCAATGACTCCGAGCAGCATGGTCGACAGCAACTTGTGCGCGTCGTGACTCGCCACTTCCTTCAGCCTCTCCGCGACCAGCGTGCAGGTGCTGGCCACCAGCGCGTTGCCGTCCGCGAACGCCACTTCCCGCTTCTCGGCGTCCAAGTGCTGGCCCAGATCCGAGTGGTGGTCCACGATCTCCACCACCTGCAAGTCGTTCAGCTGCGGGATCTTCTTGTTGCTCAGTGCGTTGTGGTCCATGAGCGTCACCTTCACGTTGGACTTGACCCCCCACGGGAACTCGTCCACGAACACGAGCGCGTGCGTGTCGACGCCCAGCTCCTGGAACAGCGCGGTGACGTCGCAGCGCAGCACCAACTCGGCTCTGGGGATGGGCAGAACGGCCACGTGCAGCGCCTCCGAGTGTCGCTGGCTGTGCACGAAGGCGTAGACCAGCGAGCTGACGATGGAGTCCGCGTCCGCCGCCTCGTTGCCCATGAGCACGTGCACGGACGCGGGCGGCGGCGACTGCGTCAGCGCCGACCGTGTGGCGCGTAAGAACTCGTTGAAGCTCGCGACGCTGGAGCGACGAGCAGCGTCGGATTCAACGCGCCAAGGAGTGGAGGAAGTGACGGACATGCTGCTCTTACTGCGGAGAGGAAGACGGAGACTACGGCGCAGGTGGCGAAGCATGCAGTGATTGACAGTGAGTGACCTCTTGGCTCGAAATGTTCAACCGTGATTATAAAAGAGCTCTTGGCGGCCAAGTCAACCTGCTCTTAAACCGCAATCTGATACGATGCCTTCTGACAACTCGTGTGTGACACGCTATTCGGGTGTCGAGCATGAAGGCGACTCACGCTGCACGCAGCACCCTATTTTCTTTGTCTTCATCTCATCCGTCTAATATGAGACCGCGTCAAACAAAAAGACGCTACGCCACCATTTAGTTTTTCCGAGAAAAACGCCTTCAAAGATTGGCCAGCAAAAATCGTACTTAATTGTGTTTTCTCCCTGGGGGCGTTTTTCGCAAAGTCTAAATTTAGAGCAGGTGTATCGACCAGCATTGTTTCGCCCCCGAAGGATCATGAGCACCGCAGCCCCCACCGAGAGCCGCACGGACACCATAGAGCCTCATGGTAACCCGCCCCGCGCAGACGCCGCCATCGCAGCCTCTGCGTCCGAGCCCCCGCTCGCAGCCTCTGCATCCGACCCAGCAGCAGAGCACCCGTCCAGCGACAGCGCCATTCTTGCTGGAACTTCGGAGACCTCTCGCAGCGGACAAGAACGGTCGATTCCACCGCCGGCCAACAGCGACCAAGCAAGCAACGTGACCAGACGACTTCTAGGCTCCCTGCGCGATGCACCTGACGACAGCGCTTGGGAACCAGTATCCGCGGACGAAGCCGACGCATCCTCCGTCGAAGGCGACGTCGTTGACGAGGAGGGGTCCTGCGCTTCAAGCGAAGAATCGAGCCTGGATGAAAGCATCATTTCGTGTGACGATGATCTTCGTGCAAGGGTCACAGCTTTGATTCAAGCCGATGCGTGTGATGACCACTGTCTTCGCGGCAAAGTAGTGGATCTGGAGCACTTCCTGATGTCACTAGATCACATGAGCCCGAATGAGAAGAAGCAGAGCGTTCTCACAGCTCTTGCGCTGCTGATGAAGACTGACACAGCAGTGCGTCGACGTGGAACCGGAGTTCGCCAGACTTTCACCTACTACTTGCCTTTGGTTGGTCGCGTGTGTCGCGACACTTGGTGCTCAGTGTACGGCGTATCAACAGCGACAATTACTCGCTACCGACGGCAGATACAAGCCGGTGCGTTCTCCGTCCAGGCACACAGAGGGAAGATGAATCTGAACGCTAGCAAGATAGACATTCGTTGGCTCGCACAGTGGTTCTGAGGTTTCGCGGCAACGCTCAGAGATACGGTCCCTGTACGCGTGCGCTCTCAAGAGACAATTGACGGGGTTGTAAGGAAGCGATACTCGGCGGAGGATTACACGTTGCTACCTGCATTTTTTACGTGGGATCAGCTGTACACCGAGATGCAGAACTACGTGGCCGAGAATGAGATGGACGTCCGGATGCCCCAACCATCTACATTTCGAAAACTGCTACAGTCGTGCTGCCCGACTATTCGTATTCGCTCACCCCGGATCAATGTGTGTGATGTGTGCTCCATTCTCTACTCGCGCACGAAGTCCGGTGTCACCGCAGATCTCACTGAGGAGCTTGAAGTCCACACCACAGCAGCGAAAACTATGAGGTACGTCGCTTTGGACACAAGCATCATTTCGATTCGTCAATGGATGTTATGATCATTTTGTTTTATGGTGAACATTTTCTTACAGGAAGGAGTATAAGAACGACCTTGAAGCAGCCTCAGACGAACGCGCTGTTATTGTGATGGACTTCAGCCATAATCTCACGCTGCCCAGCGTGAGTGCGACGCCTTCCCAGTGGTATTTTCTGTCGCTGGTGAACGTGTATCTCTTTGGCATCTACTATGCCAACAAGAACATCCAGTACAATTACGTCTACGAGGAGTCCGTGGCTGGCAAGGGAACGGACGAGGTGAACAGCATGCTTTTCCACTTCATTCAGAAGATCGTAGTTGCCAATGGCCACCAAAAGCTCACTATCTACGCCGACAATTGCGGGGGGCAAAACAAGAACAATTTCGTCGTGAAAATGCTGCTAGGGCTTGCCCAAATGGGGGAACTGGAGACGATCGACCTGAAATTCTTCATAAAGGGGCATACTAAGAACGCAGTAGACCGTGGATTCGGCCACATCCGAAAGAAGTTTGCGCGCGAGGACGTGTGGACGATGGATCAATTGCTCGAGGTAGTGAACGCGGCGTCCAGCTCCGCGTTGGTGCATGTCCCCAAGGAAAACGCGGTGATGAAGGTGTTCCGGACGGCCGTTCAGGAAGCCTACAAGGACATGAAGATCGTGCAGAGTTATCAGATCTTTGGAATGGCAACCGACAATCCTGGTGTCGAGTCTTGTAGAGCGGGCCCTAACGGCGAGGTGGTGACGCAAGATTTACGTCGGTCTTTTGATAGCATTCCTACGTCTGACGAAAAAGTGCGGGACCTCTTTGAGAGTCACCTGGACCCGCTGCAACCGCCATTGCCCAATTTTGAGAAGAAGCAGCAAATGTTCAACAAGGTTCGCATGTATGTCCCGGACGAGTTCCGTTCGGATCCAATCCACGACGCGCCGAATGATGAAGAAGAGCAGAAGGCAAACGAAGCCAAGAAGGCGCGCCGTAAGGCTTCAGCAAAGAAGAAGAAGGTGGCCACTACTGCAGCCGAAGCCAAAGAAACAGCGTCGGCGCCAGCGGGAGGAGAAGCAGGGGAGCAGGAGAGCGAGGCTGCTGGCGCTAAGCATGCCAAACAGCCTCGGAAACGTGCGAGGAAGGAGAAGTAGGCAGCACAAGAATCTCGGCAGTATTACGGAATGATGCTTCGGTGCCTTTTCAAATATTTGACATTTCCGATCAAAATATACACCTGTTATTTTGAGATCGTGATACAAACACCAACATTTGAACAGGAAGGAGACCGAATCAGCGTACGGGAATAGGCTCAATCGATTCAGAATAAAAAACTAATCTAGGTCAAGCCAGAATATTTTTTGAAAAAGTTGGTTTTTGAGGGCAATACTTTTTTGGGGCGGTCGTGCTTGGTGAGTTCTCAACTTTTCCTAGATCTGAAGACATCAGAAGAAAGAAGAGATGCTCCTCTTTTCAATGGTGTGCTTAAATCGCGATTCGTACTTAGTTTTGGAAGCATACTTTCGTTTGACGCGGTCTCATATATACTTAAGTACGCGCAACTGCATCTAACTCGCCGCGTAGGTGACGCAGCGGCCGTATGGTTCGACTAACACAATGTCTACCACGACAGCAAACTCGCGTCCGAGCAACAAAATGGAGCCTTGCTACCAGTGGAAATGCATTTGATAGCGCCGAACCGAGCCCACCATTGAAGTATAACCCAGCGCAAATGGTAATACTTGAACTTCGAAGTACATGCTATCATAATGATCAAAACAGCTTCAGTTTTTTCATAGGTGATGTTCAAGCCGACACAGCGCAAAATCCCCCCCCCCGTAAATCGCTATCACTTGGCCCATTTAATGCAACAGCACGATCACGATAGCTAGAAACCAGCCGTAGCCCTGCTCGAGTCTGAGAGCACCGTTCCCTAGGTCAGTAGAAGCCGAAGAAATGTCAGTCGCCGATGTGGATCCGACCTCGGAACCAATTGCCGTACCTTCGCTGGGCGACGTCGCGCCATCGTCTCCAGTGAAAGTCCCAGCAGCGGACACGCTGTTGTCGTTCGTCATGTCCACGCCCACCGAGATCCAAGACAACACGCCGTCCTCCACAGACTCACCCAGTTTCACGTACCGAACGAACGGGTCGAAATCGTCAGCCGCAGACTGCAAAGCGATGAAGTCGTCTTCATTCGTGGTGACTGGATTCGAGTTGTCCGCATACACGCCAGTCGACTGCACCTCCGTGATGAGGGACTGATCGAAGAAGAGCTGGCCAACATGCGATACCCGCCCACCCGAGTAGGTTCCATTGGAAAGCACATTTCCATTCGCGTGGGTCATGATGTGAATGTGTGTAGTGCGTCCCACGTATAGCCCTGGGAACTTGGTGGTGAAGGAAACAACCCCGTCCGAACCTGTACGCGATAGTCTCGGCCAATGTCCGAGTGGATGCAATTCTTCAACAGGCGTCGACCGTTCTCGACGAACAACTTGCGCGAAACGTGCTGGTCAGCGGAGAAATCGGCGCTCGGAGTCGTCGTATCTGGGTGGCTAATTGCCAAGTTGGTCAATGTCGCCGCTGCAACGGTAGCAAAGACAAACCAACGGGTGAAGCGAGGCATCGCCTAACGTAACGTTACGCAGAATCCTGCTTTCGCTTGTTGGATTAGTGGGGCCCGAAGTTAATCGAGAAGTGGGAGGTCGTGATCCCGGAGGGGTTGTTTTGTTTGGGTTCGCTTTGCTGTCTGGACATGCGAATCATGCCCAGTATTGGTGCGAGTATCGTGATGGGAACCGTAATATTTGTAGGTAAGTCATACTTCGTGAAGGTAAGGAAGGGCTTTACCTCCAAGATTTGGCGTGTCGTTCTAATAAGTGGACGGATGATGATGCAAGCTTAACGACTGCGTGCAGCCCTCTAAGTTTGTTTGAATTCTGGTAGATGTATTAGCCTGATAAGCCTTTGGATGATGTGCTTCGAAATGATTGGAGATCTCAACTTCACCGTGGCGGTCGTGCGTTTTCATGCGTAACCCTTAGTTACCTTCTCGCTCAGCTGGTACCTCGCCGGTTCCAACAACCACGCCATGCATTGGCGACTGTGAGCCACTGCCAGCACGCGACAGGGGCGGGTTGCCATCACCGGGCTTACCGGCATTTGTGGAAGCGATCAGTTCACGGTCACCGCCGGCCACAGGTTGCTGCTCGTCGCTGCCTGCGTCGGGTGGAGGGGGAAAACGACCGTCGGCACTTCCGCTACCATACCATGAAGGCCGGTCTACGTGGGCTCGGTCTTCACCATCGCGGCCGTCCGGAGACTTGTCACGGTCTCCGCTTTCAGACGAAGGTTCAAGTGGTCCGTCAACCTGGTTTTCATCGGGCGGATGACCCGACATCGGCTTGTCACCTCGAAGCGGCTTGCTGCCCCCAGCGGGGTTACTGTCTCGATTCGGGCTGTTGTCATCGCTTGAGTTCCTGTTTTCACTCGGCGGGTGCCCCCTGTTCGGCATGTCGTTGCTCGGATGTTGATTCTCCTGCCCTCCGTGGTTGGGACCGTCCGTCGGTCGATAAGGCTTCTGGGATGAAGGATTCTGGCTTTCGGGGAATGCGTTTTGGAGAGCCTTTCGGTGAATACCCCCTGGTTGCAGTCCGTGAACGGCGCCATGTCATCTTTGTCAGTATCCGGTGGAGAGGGCGGTCCACTGCTGCCTACGTCAGGCAGAGGTGGGAAGCGATTGCTCAGACTGCCACTGCCATGCCGGAGACTACCAACCTCGTGGCCAGCGTCGAGAGCTCCACCGAGGCTCCCGACATCCGGCGGAGGAGGGTGTTGTACAGCGCGGAAGCTGCCGGCATAGTCCCGGTCGACCGACGAAGAGGAGTCGCATGGCGGTGGCCGTTCGGTGCCGCTGTCTGCAGGGTCGACGCCCACACTACTCCCTGTCGGCCGTGCTTGGCGAAGGAACAGTTTGTGGTGCGGCGAGTCTGGTTGGGATGCCCCGACGTCGACGAGGAGCGCGGCTGCGGTGATGACGGCGGCGACTGTGAGAGCGAGCTTGACCATGGTATGTCGTCGATAGGAAGTCCTAGGTTGGTTGTAGTGAGCCTGAACTGAGCTGAGGTGTAGCGTGGTTCAGCTCTAGAGCCGAGTTGCTGAGTTGGTTGTTGACGGCGGAGCTGTTGAACTACCGAGTGTTCCTTCGAGGTGTGTTGAGGATCGCTCAAGTCGAAGAGTGGGAGAGCGAAGACCATCGGCGGTGCTACCGCAGCGCAATGGCGCCGTTTGCATGGAATCCTGACATGAGCAGGACGGTACGTTGGTCAGAGCATTGTGGTTGCCGTGGAGGGCTGCAGCGCCGTGCCGTCGTCAATGGGAGCGGTCGTTTCAGCGGCGTGGGTTTTGGGTGGCCGTGCGTGGTGAAGAACACAATAAACTGGTGTGCTTGTCGAATCATGCGAACACAGGCGGCGGTTTTGGCATGGGATGGGGAAGATGTCCACGTGTCCGCAGTGTTCTGAGTGGCGACGTGTGTTGTAGTGCAAGTGTCCTACAGTCCAACGATCCCGTTATAGCACTGACTAGCAGCGCTATATCGGCGGCAGCGCGGACGGATCGGGGCGTGCGATTGAGAGCAGTGGCAAAGCTGAGGACTCAGCAGCAGCAGCAGCAAGAATGCACTGCCTGCCCCTAAAGACAGGAGGGTAGGGCAAGTTGAAGTAATCAAGAGTGAATGTTGTTGAAGTGTGTTGGCCAATGGGCTGGCTGACGCACGTTGCGGTTGCTCGCGCAGATAGATTGGGGAGCTCAGGCTGCGGCAATTTTCTCACCTGCAAACCAAGACCGTACTTTTACAGGATCATTTCTATAGTACCTTCTTTTCTATTCGACTTTCCGAATAGACCATTTCAATAACTTTGATGATCGTATTCGACTTCATTCATTGATTCGGGATGTCGGTGGTTGCAGCGCTGGGTCCTGGCCTCCCCCATTGATGAACGTCCGCTGTCGCTATTCCAAGGCAGCGTGAGTGAGTGGAGTGATATGAGAAGTTATTGACATCATCCTTTAATTTATTATTTTCAACATCATTATACCGTACTCTACGTTCCACCCTACAATAAAATCATCCATTCCACCACACAACTAGCCTTTCGCCGACTGAGCTGACCATCCAGCTCTTTCAATCTACGGATTATATGCTAAAAACGAAAGCGGACGACTCAAGTTGTCGCTGTGAATCAATTGAACGGGCTCTGCGCACCATCTCACAGTCTGCACGATCGAGGTCTTTTTCTCTTTCTATGACCGACCACCCGTTCACTACCGCCTCACTTTGCCGCCTATTGCTACCGGTTGTCGGCGTTCTTGGCCAGATTCGTGCCCGCACTTCCTACGCTCGCCGTCCTTGCCTTTGCTCCAATTCGTCCGTGGTGTCGCCGTTCCGGGGCGGTACAGGGGGTGGAACCTCCCACCACCACAACCGGGGCCTGCCATCTACAATGATGGCGAAGCATCGTGCTGGTACCTATAATGACAACCGCCTTTGCGCTGGGCAGCCCTGAGCGTTATGTACAGTGTCCTCTACAATGCGCAACCAGAATTGTGAACTGTTTTATGTTCCTGAATATGAGGAATATTGTAAGCTGATAGGTTTTACGTTGGATTGCGTTCTCGCATAATAAGCTTTCAGTCGTGTGCTACTGGGGGAGTGCTGCACTGCGGCAGCACCTCAATGTGATGTATTAGCAGCGGCACCTCTGGTTTGAAGAGGTTGCCCATTGTAGTTTGCCGCTGCTGACATCGGATTGAGTATGGATCTCGCCATGGTGGATGTCTAATGGTTGGTTAGGCGGATGTATCGCTCAAACGCGTCTGATCTCCACCGGCCGAATTGTTTCACAGCTATGCTGTCGATTCCTGCTGCGAAAAGCGCAGACGCTCCACCGCTGCGTAGCGAGTGTGTACCAAAATTCTGAGGCTGGTCACCTGCTGAGATTGCTGCTGCCTTAATTAACTGCGCTATTTCACGAACTTGTACAATTGAGCCTGGCGTGATCGTGCAGATTGGTTCCGTGGCTGGTAGATGAAGTTCACGATGATGCTGGACGAGAAACCACGTAGCGTGGATGGGGCAAAGCCACTGAGATCCTGAACGTCCAATCGATCTGGTAGCGCCTTGCTTGTACTGGTCGTTTTTCCCACCTCGAAATCTAACCGCGACTTCCACGATCTTGTCAAATGTGTTGCAGGCCTTGCCATTCTTGTCGATAAACGATATGTCGGCACGAGTCAAAATGAAATCGTATATCTTTTTCCCTACTGCGAGGTATTCGGATCGGCGGAGTAGAAGGAAAAAACCCATGACCGCAGCCCCCCATAAAACGCGGTTGTGGGGTTGACTGAAGTCAAGGGATTTGTGCATGGTCGTAACAGAGAGACTGTGACTGGCGACTTTCTTGACGAGTCGGCGTCCTGACGGCGCATTCCGTTGAGCGCGAGTTTGTGTCCGTCCGAGAGTCCGACTGAGTATCCGAGCACGCGACGATGATGCCACGCAATATGGCTGATTTTGGCGACGACGGTAGAAGTTGCATTTCCATTGTTCTCTGCGTTCCACCCGAATTTCCAACAGTGTACACCAAAGAGTGCAAGTTGGTAGGAGTGTAAACCCGTCTGCGGTGGTAGCCAAACGGAAAATCCGAGCATGTTGCACCACACTTGCCATTGATTCCATGTTGTTGCGTACTTGACGCGGGATGACTGGGCCAGTGACTGGGATTGAAGGTCTTGGAGAATGTTTGATAGAGCTTCCTCAAGGTCTTGGGCACTGGAACCTGTCGCCATGAAACGGAGAAAATAGTCCAAATGTCCGAAAACGGAGATACCCATGCCCGAGATGCCGCGTCCGCTGCAAAATTTGTTGATCCCGGTAGATGTGATGCCAGTACACGAATGTTGAATAAAGCCTCGGCGAGGCCTATCGCTCGATTGACTTCCTGACTTAGCTCGTTGCTGCTCGCCAGTGAGTTGCTCCATGCCACAGCACTTCAGTTGTCACTCCAGCATTTCACGATCACAGTAAGAGCTGGGTCTGTTGACGTCCATGTCGGCCCCCAAATCCAGAGTGCGAGCGCGATACACAAATGCTCCCGAACGTTTATGGAGAACTTGTTTGACTTGGTATCACTGTCGATCAGCTTTTTCTCCTCGGAGTCGAATAAAATTTGTATAAATTCGTTGACTGATGGGTTTAGCACTGCGAGACCCATGTTTGAAGCGTCCATATACAGGTGCACATGTGCTGTAGGGTCTCGGCTACCGAAAATTGACAGCGGCAATTCTTGCAGATGACCGACAGCCAGTATGTGCTCGAACCACGCAAGGTCTGTTTTTGCGCTTGCTGCAAGCTTGACTACGCCATGCCGGGGAGCTCGGTTGCAGGCAGATTGCAAGCGCTGGTAGAATGGCCGGGCGGTGCGAAGACAACTGCAAATGTGGCGCAGACTCCCGAGAAGTTTCATCAAGTCGGATTTTGTCACTGTTCCCGACTGCTTTAGTTTGCGCACCCGATCCAGAGCTTTGGCGATCTTGCCGTCGGGTATGGAGACAGTGCGGTTAACTGTATCCCACGTCAGGCCGAGTGCATTTAGCCGGGTTTCCCATTGTGAGAATTTTTCTTCGTTGATAGCGCGAGGACCAAGGATGGCTAGCATCGCGTGCCTGAGTGTGGCTTCTGCTAACTGCAATCTATCCGACACGTCGACCTCGATGAGAAGGTGATCATCGACCCACTCAAATCCCCAAAAAGGTTCATTGTCTTCGCTGGGTGACACTGTACTTGGCGAGTTTTGCTGTACGACCCAGGTTATTGCGCGACCGAATGCACCGTAGAAGGGAGGCGAACCTGACCAGCCGAAAGGTGCTGATAAATCGATCAATAACGCATTTGCCTCCGGAATTCGGGCTGCCATCCAATGCATGTGCTGTGAAGCCACCATGAGGTGTCTATAGGCTCCCTTTACATCACCTTTCAGCATCCGAATCACGTACTGCGGATGTCGCGTGACATGGCCTTCAATTCGATCTGCAATCGAGACGAGATAGTTATATCGAATCTCTGGAGCGGACGACTTATCAAAGCTTGCATTCGTCGAGATGTTTTCGGGAAAGCTGAGATCGTGTATGAGTCGCACTTCGATGGCCGGATCGATGTCTTTCTTTTCAACTGCTCCAAGCGGACTGCACACCACAGTTCGCCACTGCTCGAGTAATTCGTCGTCGACAATCATGTAGCGCCCGTTGTTTTGACCGTCTCGAACACTGCGGATGACGGCCCGAAAGTGCTTTTGACATGATTTGTGATTTTTTACAGACCGAGAAGGTGGTGGAGCACGCAGCCACTTCGGCTCAATACCGCGCTCTATTATGGATACCACCACATCACGATGCTTGTACCCGACTAGTAGCGACGCGACTGCTTGCGGGTTCATGGCTTTGTTTGGTCGACGATCCGAAAGCGACTCACCGCGCACCAGGCGTGCGGCTGACGCCAAGTCGAGTCGTTGTACCCGAACGATCTCAGACAGCGTGCGTTGTGCCAGGGTATCCAGGCCATTAGGAGTCCGATCGCGACGAAAACCTTGACGGTGTAGATTTGGGCTTATCACGACTTCCTCACGAAGCAGTTCGGACTCGAGGCACTGACGAATAAATTCTTCACTGATTTTTGAGAGCTTGAACTGCGGCATCCCTGCTGTGGCGTGGCGTGATGCAGAGCGCGGCTTGACTGATTGACCTGCCATGGTGTTGACCGATGGAGGGACCAGCGTGCGGTTATCCGATCTTGAAGGTTCGGAGGGCAGCTGGCTCTTGTTATGACCTGCCGTTGTGGACGGAGGGACCAGCATGTATACCTGGGGTTGAAATGTATCGCCCATTGACTGGCTCTTGAAGTGTATATTGACGGATTCCGGTGCGAGCGGTATACCAGAACTTCGCGTTTGCGTGGGCACGGTTTGTTGCCGTTGACTACCCGACGATCTTGCCCAATAATCGTCTGGGCTTCTTCAGAGTGACAAGTACTTGGTCTTTAGCCCGCCAAAGCGCTTTTTGATGAGAGCCTTTAGTCGAGGGTGAAGCGATTCAGGATCAAAGTGGGCTCTTCCCGTGAAACATGGAGCTGTGGGCGTGGAACGACACCCTTTTACGGACAGGTACCGAAGGCATAGCTGTGTACCTTCTTGTAGCGGAATCAGCTTTTCTAGATCTTTCGTCAGCGGAGCGGCGCCTTTTGTTGCGGAGTCGTTGTGTGGCTGTTCGCGATCGCTCTTTGGCGCTCGATTGGCTTGTGTGAGCTCATTACGAAGACGCTGAAGCTGACGAGATGACACAGTTTGGAGGATGTGTTGTAGGCTGCTACTCTCAAGTGAAAACTTTGTCTTGAACTCACCAGGAACTAGTGTCGCTTGACTTGCTTGGTGTCGATAATCTTCCAACGTGACGTTGATCCAGTAGACGAGAAGCGGCAAGTCGTCGGCCTCCCAGACGTGCGATCTAGCTAGGCCCATGACCAGCGCAACTAGCGCCGTGATAGAGGCTTTCAGGTCGGTCGAAAAATATTCACTTGCGAACAGCTCAAGTGTTTGGCACGCAGCCACCACTTTTTGGACGTCCTGTGGTTGCGGGGCTTTGGGAATTGCTGTTGAAGATCCCAGATGCTGGAAATTGGACCCACCGTTGTTGGACCATGCCACTTTCTCGTCAAATGCGAGAGGCTGGAAGTGCATCACCGACAGTCCTCGCTTACCAAACTGAATATCGCGGACTCGCGTGGACACCCCGGGCAAGGGTTTAAACAAACAATACTTCGAAGAAATCATCCCATCCCCATACTCCTCTAATGTCGTACCTTGATGGTGCGGTGCTGCGATTACTTCGTGAACGTGGTTCTGGGAGGCGGAATTAAAACGCGCGTTGCGATCGATGCTGTTCAGCACTGTGTCTCGTTGATCCGAGTGCATACGCAAGTCACTTGGAGGTGGGACCGTGGTTGTAGTCGGTGGCAGGTTGGATGCGCTTGCTGCCTCCGCACAATCTGGGAGGTAGGCTTCCGCAAAGATACGTTGTAAACGGGGCTGGGACGCTAGCGCTGCTAGAATCTCACCGCTGTGTTGCTGCTGTGCGACGGACAGGGTAGTTCGAGCTCGTTTGGCTGGAGGTGGGACGGCGGGACGATCTGGTTGCCGTACCTGGTGATTGAGCGCAAGGCTCTGGGCGACGGGCTGAATTTCTTCAAGTACGTCGTCGTCGTCTTCTTGCGCGTCGAACATAGCGTTTATCCCGGTGCATGTGGAGCTTTCGCCGGGAGCGAGGATTGAGATCCTACGAACTGTTCGTGTAGTGGTGGTCGACTGCCGAGGCTGGGATGTTGTCGGAGGTGTACAAAAGGAGGATCCTACAGAGTTTGGAGGTGGCTCCACCCCACCATCCTTGTAGAAGGCATAATCGACGGCATGTTGAATGGGAAAGACGACTTCCTGCCCAGACAGCGGATTGATCCACTTCACATTCTCGCTTGCCGAGGGAACCATGTCGTCGTCGACGATATCGTGCATAATTTGCTGGACATCGTTGGTAGCGGCGTTTCCGTTGGTACCCAGGATGCGATCTAAAATCCGCTGATGTAGGTCAGAAATTTCGGGTAGGCTCCAATCTCCTGCCGCATACGATAGGTTCCGAAGAAGAACAGTAGTGACGGGAACTGCCCTGATGACATTAGACTGGGCTACACGATGGCTTCCGTCGACGGTGTTTATCGTAGCCTCGTCGCCGTCACACGCAGCCACTTGGCCGTGCATGAAGTGGTCATCACACAGTATCACCACTGGTGCGCGAATGAGCGGGGATGAGTTCGTCTCCGCTTCTTCTTCTGAAACTGCCCATTCCAGGGCCTGTTCTATGGTGATTTTCCACTTGCGCTCACGCTCACTTCCAATGCCGCACAGGGCAACACCGGACCGCATTCGACGAGTGACCTTGGCATACAGCGGTTCGTCGATGGCTTGCTCCATGAGTTCCGGGAGAAGCAACACGAACTTGACGGCCTGAAGGGTCGCTGACGGAGCCATCGCGAGAAGGCGGAGGGGTAAACTTAGAAGACCTTTAGAGCTTGTCGGGTAGAGCGCAAATTCGCGAATGCCCACTACCACTGATCGAATCTACCTCCTGTCTACTCTAACTTGGTCGCTTGAAACGCCTACGTTATTTTGAAGGTGTGTAGTCACAAGTTGCCGCCAGTAGCAACATTCCTGAAAGCTTCTCTTCCGCAACCATTGCGGAAAACACCCCAATTTTGGATTGGAAATATATCCACGAAGTGGTTCTTCGATTCCATGCCTGCAAGTCGGGACGATGCGCAACAGGTCAGGATGCAAGCACCTAATGCGCTTTGTGTGCTCGTCTGAGAATTCTGGAGTACTCCTCCTAGGGACCCTATCTCGTAAAAAAAACCTAGCTTTGTAGTCGAATTATTCCTCTTGAATTCAGGTAAGGTTATGGATTGATTCGAAGTACCCGATGTATCTATCACCTCTATCTACCACGAATTTATCAACTTCACCATGTGGCACGGTGCGCTCGTGCGTTTTCGCGCATAACCTTTAGTTACGTTCTCACCCACCAGTATCTCGCCGGTTCCAAGTTGGAACCCACAGTCGCCGGTGTACGACGTGGTTGTTGGAACTTCCAACAACCACGTCGTACACCGGCGACTGTGGACCGCTGCCAGCACGTGACAGGGGCGGGTTGAGCTTACCGGCATTTGTGGGACCGCCGGCAACAGGTTGCTGCTCGTCACTACCAGCATCGGGTGTGTGGGGGGGGCACTTCCGCTACCGGTACCATGCCATGAAGGTCGTTCTACGTGGGCTCGGTCTTCACCATAGCGGTCGTTCGGGGACTTTTGACCAGGGACGATTGTGCTGGTGGGAGGTTCCACCCCCTGTATCGCCCCGGAACGGCAACACCACGGACGAATTGGAGCAAAGGCAAGGACGGCGAGCGTAGGAAGTGCGGGCACGAATCTGGCCAAGAACGCCGACAACCGGTAGCAATAGGCGGCAAAGTGAGGCGGTAGTGAACGGGTGGTCGGTCATAGAAAGAGAAAAAGACCTCGATCGTGTAGACTGTGAGATGGTGCGCAGAGCCCGTTCAATTGATTCACAGCGACAACTTGAGTCGTCCGCTTTCGTTTTTAGCATATAATCCGTAGATTGAAAGAGCTGGATGGTCAGCTCAGTCGGCGAAAGGCTAGTTGTGTGATGGAATGGATGATTTTATTGTAGGGTGGAACGTAGAGTACGGTATAATGATGTTGAAAATAATAAATTAAAGGATGATGTCAATAACTTCTCATATCACTCCACTCACTCACGCTGCCTTGGAATAGCGACAGCGGACGTTCATCAATGGGGGAGGCCAGGACCCAGCGCTGCAACCACCGACATCCCGAATCAATGAATGAAGTCGAATACGATCATCAAAGTTATTGAAATGGTCTATTCGGAAAGTCGAATAGAAAAGAAGGTACTATAGAAATGATCCTGTAAAAGTACGGTCTTGGTTTGCAGGTGAGAAAATTGCCGCAGCCTGAGCTCCCCAATCTATCTGCGCGAGCAACCGCAACGTGCGTCAGCCAGCCCATTGGCCAACACACTTCAACAACATTCACTCTTGATTACTTCAACTTGCCCTACCCTCCTGTCTTTAGGGGCAGGCAGTGCATTCTTGCTGCTGCTGCTGCTGAGTCCTCAGCTTTGCCACTGCTCTCAATCGCACGCCCCGATCCGTCCGCGCTGCCGCCGATATAGCGCTGCTAGCCAGTGCTATAACGGGATCGTTGGACTGTAGGACACTTGCACTCAGGCTTTCCGAATAAAAGATTGTATTGCAAATATACGGAAATATTAGTACGGAATAATTTATTTTGCGCCCAGACTGAAAAAGTGGAATAACTTACGACCCCATTTTTTACAATATATTTTTACAGATATAAAAAGTGTTTTTACGCGATTACACTTTTTGTAGTGAGCGCGATTTTGTGTATATCGATCTCTACTTTGGTTTCTGAGCTTCATTTAGCGCCTTGCGCGCGCGCAAGAAGCAGCGCGTTGCTGTCCAGGTCTACCATGGTGTCCCCTACCTCGAATACCGTCGAGCGGCTTTTTAGCAGGGCACGTCATATTCTCTCGCTTCACCGCCACCGCATCCCCCCATTCGTTTGGAGATGATGTTGTTTCTCAAGGTGAACAGGTGCTTCTGGTGGGCAACTGCGACGGTCTCGAAGGCTGCGTAATTTGACAGGTTTGCACTAACTACAATTACAGGTTGCCATCTTGTACTGGTACTTAAAATTGTTGCAATATACTGAATAATTCTTTTTTGCATTTCATGGCGATCCGCGGAATAATGTATCCTGCCGGTGCCCCAAAATGTTACTGCAACGTCATTTTCGGAAGGCCTGCTTGCACTACAACACACGTCGCCACTCAGAACACTGCGGACACGTGGACATCTTCCCCATCCCATGCCAAAACCGCCGCCTGTGTTCGCATGATTCGACAAGCACACCAGTTTATTGTGTTCTTCACCACGCACGGCCACCCAAAACCCACGCCGCTGAAACGACCGCTCCCATTGACGACGGCACGGCGCTGCAGCCCTCCACGGCAACCACAATGCTCTGACCAACGTACCGTCCTGCTCATGTCAGGATTCCATGCAAACGGCGCCATTGCGCTGCGGTAGCACCGCCGATGGTCTTCGCTCTCCCACTCTTCGACTTGAGCGATCCTCAACACACCTCGAAGGAACACTCGGTAGTTCAACAGCTCCGCCGTCAACAACCAACTCAGCAACTCGGCTCTAGAGCTGAACCACGCTACACCTCAGCTCAGTTCAGGCTCACTATAACCAACCTAGGACTTCCTATCGACGACATACCATGGTCAAGCTCGCTCTCACAGTCGCCGCCGTCATCACCGCAGCCGCGCTCCTCGTCGACGTCGGGGCATCCCAACCAGACTCGCCGCACCACAAACTGTTCCTTCGCCAAGCACGGCCGACAGGGAGTAGTGTGGGCGTCGACCCTGCAGACAGCGGCACCGAACGGCCACCGCCATGCGATTCCTCTTCGTCGGTCGACCGGGACTATGCCGGCAGCTTCCGCGCTGTACACCACCCTCCTCCGCCGGATGTCGGGAGCCTCGGTGGAGCTCTCGACGCTGGCCACGAGGTTGGTAGTCTCCGGCATGGCAGTGGCAGTCTGAGCAATCGCTTCCCACCTCTGCCTGACGTAGGCAGCAGTGGACCGCCCTCTCCACCGGATACTGACAAAGATGACATGGCGCCGTTCACGGACTGCAACCAGGGGGTATTCACCGAAAGGCTCTCCAAAACGCATTCCCCGAAAGCCAGAATCCTTCATCCCAGAAGCCTTATCGACCGACGGACGGTCCCAACCACGGAGGGCAGGAGAATCAACATCCGAGCAACGACATGCCGAACAGGGGGCACCCGCCGAGTGAAAACAGGAACTCAAGCGATGACAACAGCCCGAATCGAGACAGTAACCCCGCTGGGGGCAGCAAGCCGCTTCGAGGTGACAAGCCGATGTCGGGTCATCCGCCCGATGAAAACCAGGTTGACGGACCACTTGAACCTTCGTCTGAAAGCGGAGACCGTGACAAGTCTCCGGACGGCCGCGATGGTGAAGACCGAGCCCACGTAGACCGGCCTTCATGGTATGGTAGCGGAAGTGCCGACGGTCGTTTTCCCCCTCCACCCGACGCAGGCAGCGACGAGCAGCAACCTGTGGCCGGCGGTGACCGTGAACTGATCGCTTCCACAAATGCCGGTAAGCCCGGTGATGGCAACCCGCCCCTGTCGCGTGCTGGCAGTGGCTCACAGTCGCCAATGCATGGCGTGGTTATTGGAACCGGCGAGGTACCAGCTGAGCGAGAAGGTAACTAAGGGTTACGCATGAAAACGCACGACCGCCACGGTGAAGTTGAGATCTCCAATCATTTCGAAGCACATCATCCAAAGGCTTATCAGGCTAATACATCTACCAGAATTCAAACAAACTTAGAGGGCTGCACGCAGTCGTTAAGCTTGCATCATCATCCGTCCACTTATTAGAACGACACGCCAAATCTTGGAGGTAAAGCCCTTCCTTACCTTCACGAAGTATGACTTACCTACAAATATTACGGTTCCCATCACGATACTCGCACCAATACTGGGCATGATTCGCATGTCCAGACAGCAAAGCGAACCCAAACAAAACAACCCCTCCGGGATCACGACCTCCCACTTCTCGATTAACTTCGGGCCCCACTAATCCAACAAGCGAAAGCAGGATTCTGCGTAACGTTACGTTAGGCGATGCCTCGCTTCACCCGTTGGTTTGTCTTTGCTACCGTTGCAGCGGCGACATTGACCAACTTGGCAATTAGCCACCCAGATACGACGACTCCGAGCGCCGATTTCTCCGCTGACCAGCACGTTACGCGCAAGTTGTTCGTCGAGAACGGTCGACGCCTGTTGAAGAATTGCATCCACTCGGACATTGGCCGAGACTTGAATGAAAGGGCAACAGCTCGTCGGTTAACTCTTCTGGAGAGCTTTCACGTCGAACGCCGCCGTCTCGATGCCGGCACGGCTCTCACCAGCAACCACGAATCGAATCGCACTGACCTCACACTCAACGCGACTGCAAGTGAACTATTCAACGGCGAATCAGCTTGTCTACTCGAACCTGAAGTCACTGAAGGCCCGTACTACGTGGCAGGAGAGCTCATCCGATCCGACATTCGTGAAGACCAACCGGGCATCGACCTCTACGTGGATCTGCAGTTCATCGACGTGAACACGTGCTCACCGGTGAACGAGCTGTACGTCGACTTCTGGCACGCAAACGCCAGCGGCGTGTACTCTGGGGTTGTTGCGAGGACGAACGGAAACTCTGATGACGCCTCCAATGTCGGCACCACGTTCCATCGTGGCTTATCGCGTACAGGTTCGGACGGGGTTGTTTCCTTCACCACCAAGTTCCCAGGGCTATACGCGGGACGCACTACACACATTCACATCATGACCCACGCGAATGGAAATGTGCTTGCCAATGGAACCTACTCGGGTGGGCGGGTATCGCATGTTGGCCAGCTCTTCTTCGATCAGTCCCTCATCACGGAGGTGCAGTCGACTGGCGTGTATGCGGACAACTCGAATCCAGTCACCACGAATGAAGACGACTTCATCGCTTTGCAGTCTGCAGCTGACGATTTCGACCCGTTCGTTCGGTACGTGAAACTGGGTGAGTCTGTGGAGGACGGCGTGTTGTCTTGGATCTCGGTGGGCGTGGACATGACGAACGACAACAGCGTGTCCGCTGCTGGGACTTTCACTGGAGACGATGGCGCGACGTCGCCCAGCGAAGGTACGGCAATTGGTTCCGAGGTCGGATCCACATCGGCGACTGACATTTCTTCGGCTTCTACTGACCTAGGGAACGGTGCTCTCAGACTCGAGCAGGGCTACGGCTGGTTTTTAGCTATCGTGATCGTGCTGTTGCATTAAATGGGCCAAGTGATAGCGATTTACGGGGGGGGATTTTGCGCTGTGTCGGCTTGAACATCACCTATGAAAAAACTGAAGCTGTTTTGATCATTATGATAGCATGTACTTCGAAGTTCAAGTATTACCATTTGCGCTGGGTTATACTTCAATGGTGGGCTCGGTTCGGCGCTATCAAATGCATTTCCACTGGTAGCAAGGCTCCAGTTTTGTTGCTCGGACGCGAGTTTGCTGTCGTGGTAGACATTGTGTTAGTCGAACCATACGGCCGCTGCGTCACCTACGCGGCGAGTTAGATGTAGTTGCGCGTACTTAAGTATATATTAGACGGATGAGATGAAGACAAAGAAAATAGGGTGCTGCGTGCAGCGTGAGTCGCCTTCATGCTCGACACCCGAATAGCGTGTCACACACGAGTTGTCAGAAGGCATCGTATCAGATTGCGGTTTAAGAGCAGGTTGACTTGGCCGCCAAGAGCTCTTTTATAATCACGGTTGAACATTTCGAGCCAAGAGGTCACTCACTGTCAATCACTGCATGCTTCGCCACCTGCGCCGTAGTCTCCGTCTTCCTCTCCGCAGTAAGAGCAGCATGTCCGTCACTTCCTCCACTCCTTGGCGCGTTGAATCCGACGCTGCTCGTCGCTCCAGCGTCGCGAGCTTCAACGAGTTCTTACGCGCCACACGGTCGGCGCTGACGCAGTCGCCGCCGCCCGCGTCCGTGCACGTGCTCATGGGCAACGAGGCGGCGGACGCGGACTCCATCGTCAGCTCGCTGGTCTACGCCTTCGTGCACAGCCAGCGACACTCGGAGGCGCTGCACGTGGCCGTTCTGCCCATCCCCAGAGCCGAGTTGGTGCTGCGCTGCGACGTCACCGCGCTGTTCCAGGAGCTGGGCGTCGACACGCACGCGCTCGTGTTCGTGGACGAGTTCCCGTGGGGGGTCAAGTCCAACGTGAAGGTGACGCTCATGGACCACAACGCACTGAGCAACAAGAAGATCCCGCAGCTGAACGACTTGCAGGTGGTGGAGATCGTGGACCACCACTCGGATCTGGGCCAGCACTTGGACGCCGAGAAGCGGGAAGTGGCGTTCGCGGACGGCAACGCGCTGGTGGCCAGCACCTGCACGCTGGTCGCGGAGAGGCTGAAGGAAGTGGCGAGTCACGACGCGCACAAGTTGCTGTCGACCATGCTGCTCGGAGTCATTGCACTGGACAGCATCAACTTCGACCCGAGCGCGAAGAAGGTGACGCCGAGGGACGTGAAATCTGCGGAGGAGTTGGAGGAGACGGCTTTCGCGACAAAGGAAGAGCTGTTCAAGTGGCTGCAAGCGGAGAAGTTCAACCGGGCACATTGGGGCGCGTTTACGCTGGAGAATTGCCTTCAGGTGGACTACAAGGAGCTCACGTTCGCGACGGCGGCTGGGCATGCAAAGAAGCATCAGCGCGGTGCTTATTGATTTGGAGACCTTCGTGCTCAAGTCGAAAGATGCAGCTGCACTTCGTGAGGGCTTGGCGACGTACTGCAAGCAGAATGAGCTGGCGTTCTTGGTGGTGATGACGATGTTCATGACCGCCGACGAACAGCGGCACCGCCAGTTGCTCTTCTTCCAGGAATGTGGAGACGACACCAAACACTGCGTGGTATTCTTTGATAAGGAAGCTTCGTTGCCTCTGGAAATCTTGAAGCTGCCCGAGACGCATCACGATGAACACGTAGCAGCCTTCAACCAGCTTAACACGGCTGCCTCCAGGAAGCAAGTGGCGCCATTGATTCAGCGCGCGCTTGTTGAGCCTGTGGTCAAGCTATAGAATGCCTGGGTTATATTTCAAGGGTGCGTTCGCATTTCCACTGATGCTATCAAGCAGGAAAGCTCTCGTGTTGTTGCTCGAACGCAGGTTTGCTGTCGTGGTAGACATTGTGTCGCCTGGTATTGATACCCAAAGAGTATCGGCACGGAGTCTTCCTGATAGCGTTGGTCTGATGCAAGACCCCGGATAGATGCGTAGGCATAGCAGCAACAGCGCGCTGGGAGCGAACCGCAATACTGAGTGAGAGCCCTCGGATGCGCAGCACGAGTTGCCTGGGTGAGCTGACTGCGATGGAGAACGATGATCCTCGCTGGCGCCGTTTCCGTTGCCGATGACAAGTCGAAACAAAATCCCTATCGGAGCTCTGGCGACCGAAGTCGATCAGCCGTACAGGATGCCAGACAGCCCCACGAAGTAGACTCCACCTTTCAGCAAGCCCCCCTCCCCACTCCAGAGTCCCGCCGTGGTGTCAGGCAGAGTTCTTTCGATACTAATGCAAATACACATCTGGGTGACACACAGTTTCGGTGAGGTCGATGGGAAATTGAAATTGAATCCTGCTTCAAACGATGATGCAACCAGTAATGCATGGCACTTCTGCAAGTTTCGAGTGTAGACAGCATTTACGGACGTCGCCTCACTCTCCTTCGCGTCGGCACCTTGATTTTGTTTACATTTCGTGCCAGTGTCTTGCCTATCTTTTTGCAGAGATAATGGAGGATGTCAATATCCCTCGTGGCTTCCAACGCCTGGTTCAGTGTCTCCAGCGACCAACTCGCACTGATATCGAAAAACTTTACAATCTCGGCTTGCCCGTGCCGGGACGCATTAATGAAAGCCTCATGCTTTATCGCGCATGTGATATACGACTCTCGAAACAGCATCTGTACGATGTCGAGACACCCGCGGCCGGAAGCCTTCATGAAAACCTCACAGATCACCTCCGAAGACAAGTCTTTTCCTTTGCAGATGACACCGACCCAGTGAGCGCAACCTTTGGTTGCTGCATTCACGAGTCCATCGGCGATAGCGTCAATATAACCTTTACTCTCCAAGTGCGCATACTTGTATGATCGTGAGCATACCAGTATGCTCGGCTAAAATATAGTTTTTAGAAAAACGGCCGTAATTAGAATGTTATTTTTATCCTAGCCATAAAGACGAAGGAAACGACTTTTTCTCGGGCTCAAACACACACGTGAAAGGCACGATGATGCAGGTTGAATTTCGGGTTGTTAAAAAAGACCAATCGAGCCCGCGGGAGGAATGATTTCGTTCTTGACGTGAATGCCGGTGGGAAGTTTGTCGTTGAATGGTCATGTGGAGCTCGTGCTGTAGCAGCACGGTCGCTTTCTTTCGTCGCAGCACAAGATGTCCAGCCCGCGATCCAAACGCGATTGCACTCTCTCCACTTCATTGACTTTTCTCTTGAGCACCATATGGATATCAATACAAACTCCTATACAAACTAACTTTGCCGGAGCATACTAGTATGATTCGCTCCTGTCTACCTGTATGCTTTCGACCTGGAGAGTAAAGGATAAAGGTGCTCCTGGGTGTGCAAACCCTTTATGAGGTGAGTAGAGCCACCGACGGCTTCTTTCTCAACGATTTCGGCTACGAAGGCTGGAGAAAATCGTTGCGTGCTGCACAACAGCTCAACAATGTCTGCATGGCCTCTGCTAGCTCCTATTTCAAGGGATCTGACCATTGTGTCCCGGGAAATTCCTTCTTTGCTGCTCAAAACATTAGCGATAGCTGTATGGCCATAGTAGCACGCACAAATAAAAGCCTTGGAGGTCACCATCGAATCAACACACTCGTCGTCTCGTAGAGCCACCACAACGTTTGTGTTGCCGCTTCTGGCCGCGCGGACTAACGCCTCCCCGATCAGCTCAGACGGAATGCATCCTGTGTCGCAAAGGAGCTTGATGATCTCAATGCGGTCCTCTGTGCGCATGTCGGGAGGGTCGTCCTCAGATCTTCGCGCTGCTGTGGACTGAGTTACACGCTCAAAAGCTGCGGCCAAAGCGTCTAGCGATATGTGATCCACGTGATACAGGAATTTTACAACCTCGAGATTGCCCGCGAGCTCGAATGCTTTGCTGATTGACTGCTGAGAAATACGCCGACTGCTGTAAAGAACTTCACGGCCTCAACGGACCCGTAACGAGCTGCTTCCTCAAAAGCCCCATCTAGGAATCTGGGCGGAACGCGTCCTGTATCGTGCAGAAATTCCATAATCTTAGGCATATCCGCTTTAACTGCAGTTGTAGTGCGTGGCGTACTTCGTCCTCGCCCCTCAGTGTAAAGCATTGCGGCTCACCCTCTTCTTGGACTGCCCCTAACCCGGGGCAGGTAAGACACGGTGGAGCCACCCATATTGGGCTCCGTAGAGACTGCAGAGTCCAGTTCTACATTTACCCTACAGAGGGCAAGACTAGCTTAAGTTGTGCCATCATAGTATATGTTGGTAGGCTTTGGGAGTTCCAGCTCCCACGTTGGCGTTGTGTCTTCGACGTACTACACAGTGATGAATGCGTCGCCAATTCGTTCGATCCCAAAGTCAGTTTTGATCAAGTTCTTGGCAGCACGTAAGCGGCCATCGCGTACCATTTGAGTAATCAGATCGGCGTCCTCACAACCTGAAAGTCTATCGCGGAATACCTCGTAAATGCCCCAGGCGACGTCTTCCTGTCCTTCCTTCAGGGCTTGCTCAAATGCATCCTTTACATCCCAGACCCCAGAGGGTGCGCCGTCATCGAGCAAAACTTCCACAACGTCGACATGTCCGCCAGAAATCGCGAGAGAGAGGGCGCGGCAATTCTTCCACGTTCGATCTGCAGTGCAGTCCATGAATTCATCGTCTCCAACGTCACGAAGCGAGTCAACGGCATACTTCACAACATGAACGTGTCCACTCGCTGCCGCCTCCTCGAGGATTTTCCACAAAGTTTCGTATCTGTCATCGTGATAGTAAACTATGTCGTGCAAAAGCCTCACCGCCTCGAGGTGTCCTTCTCTAGAGGCGGCCACGGCTGCCTCGGCCACAAACTGTCCATATTCCTCTTCCTCGTCATATTTGCAGCCAGTCTCCTCGTCGTAGAAATATTCGGTTTGGCTGGCCAATAGAATCTCCAGCATATCCGTCCGACCGGATCTGGCGGCAGCAAGAACTGCACCCGACACGTCGCCAGTGAAATCAGTCGCCAGCTCGCTCAGCAGCTGGACTTGACCCGTCCGCACCGCCTCCTCCAGACTCTCTTCGGGTGTCAGCGCCAGTTCCTCGATGCGCTCCACGACGTTTGACAAGGCCATGACTCGGGACGGAAGGTTGGCCCACTTGAGTTTCGCGTGGGGGCGAGCCAATAGGACGAGGCCAGTCTCCTTCTTGCCGCAATCGCCATTTGAGCCGATGCAGACACGCTTTGACTCGCTATGAGATTCGACGACTTGGTCGGCCCAGCGTTTGAAGCTCATCTGTGTTGTGGACTTGACGACTTTGACCAGTTATCCGTACTTCGCTTCTATAACGGGATAACAGTATACCAGCATCCGGTTGTGCACTTGCAGACCACTTTAACAGGCCTTCGTTGGATGCTACCATATTTGTAGGCTGACTAGCCGAGCGCCGCCGCTCCGCGGCGGTGGCGCTATTATCTACCTTCGTGTTTATCTTAGCCGCCGCTACGCGGCTGTGTTATTATTATCTATGTCAGTTCTATTATAATTATTAGCCGAGTCCCGCCGCTGCGCGGCGATTAATATTACGCCTCCGTTCCGCTCGCCTCGTCGGCTCGCTACACTACACGCAGTGCTATGCTGGTAAGTCCGATGAAGGGCGGGCCCTTCAGACCCGCAATAACCACCGGTGGGGCCGCCTTCGGCGGCGGGGGCCGCCTTCGCTGCGCTCGGCAGCTTTTTGACCAATCGGGTGACGCCATCGCTGCGCTCGGCGGCCCATGGGCCGGGTGTGACGCAACCGACTTACGGACACACACATGGACAGGGTGCTCCAGTAGATGTTGAGGATGTTACTGAGACCGGAAAGTGTCCCTATCATTTACATACAAAGTCGCGCTTCGCACGAAGAAGCTCTGAAATTTAGAAAATTGCTGGAAACTTTATAG
Source organism: Phytophthora fragariae (assembly GCA_009729435.1). NCBI lineage: Eukaryota > Oomycota > Peronosporomycetes > Peronosporales > Peronosporaceae > Phytophthora > Phytophthora fragariae. The sequence continues at coordinate 31,858 of QQOI01000075.1, read as the reverse complement.
ATAAGATTTGGTTCGTGTTCACATACCATTGACCAAGAGGGGCATCTGGTGCGCCTGCTTCGCAGCCGCACCATCTGCATCGTGCCAGTCACCTGTACATGTATTTCAAATGCACGTATAGTCCCAAACCAGTTCTAAACGCACTTTGGTGGAGGGACACCGCGGGAACGAAGTAGCAGCATACCTTATCATTACTTACTATCTTAGTCAAACTACACCAATGTATAAAATTAGTATATGCGTTTGATATGGCTACACGTGTAGGCAACTCGAACGTATTCAAGAAGTGCTCCAAGGGCGAACGGAAGATTTCTTGTGGGCGGATCATCCATTCGCGCAACCTACAAAACTCGTACCTAGACGAGGTGGACGTTACAAGCAACATCCCAGTAATTTATCATATTCAGAGGGTATTATGATTCATGAAAGTAACTGTAGAGTACTTACAGGGATTTCCAACGAAACCTCTATGAACTAATATCACCTATCACCCATAAATTACCAGGTTATAGTATTATTGAAGAATAAGACGTCCACTCGGATCCCTCCTTAGCTCTGAAATAAATTTCAGAGAACATGTAAGCAGACATATACTGGCAAGGTACTGTACTGTATAAAATGCGCCGGTTATGAGCGGATTTCAAGCAGATGGTTATCTCACGGATGGGGGAATATAAAGTAAATGACGGTCTCAAATTAAATGACGCCTGCCGTCGACAGCTCACGCCATTTTCTCTAAATATACGAACTTGTGGACTTAGCATTTTTCAGCGCGAAGTCCGAGTTGCATCCGGTGTCGTTCCGGTTCAACACATAACCAACACAGAATCGCCATTATGACCCCAGACTACTCATATCCGGTGTGAATTCGGTACGACACAAAACAGTAACAGAATCATAATTCCAAATGCAAAAGATCGTTCATTAGAGTTGAAGTTACAAGCATCAATCAGTAACTGCCACCATTCCGCCTAATCTTCATCGTGAGCCACCTCGGTTTCTTGGACAACAATTGCCTTGTACAAGTAGCGCATACGTAAATACGGCTGCACCTTGTAGAGGCTGTCGGCCCACGGGCTTTCAGAAAGTAGCAGCTCCAGAACAACGAGGCACCACACGCCCCACGAGCTGTTGTCTCTCTGTTTGCACCAGTCAATCTCCTTGTAGGTATTCTTGTTCTGCATGCCTACCTGAGGCTCGATCACATTTTGCACGCTTGACTTGACAGTTGCAAGATTCGCCTTCATCTGCAGCGGGTCGAACGTGTAGCACACTTGCGTACGCTTGTCCAGCATGTAAGCTACCCAGTGATGATCCAGGCAGATGACCGCAATAATGCGGTCGTTCGAAGGGTCCATCGCTCCGAATCCAACCGCCGTTTTCTTCTTCACACTCAGTCCCGCGAAGTCATGGTAGCTTGGGTTAACAACGCCAACGTTGGCGTACATCTGCTGCAGCGCTAACATTGCCGAGATAATCGACGAGGTGTGCAGCCACAGGTTTTCGCGGAAATCCACCAAAGAGCATCCTAGAGACCATTCTGGACCCAGACGAACCTCCCCCAGACACATCCCTTTGACAGCTTTCATGTATTCTTGCTGCAATGACATAGAACATAAAGAATGGGTCAAATATAATTAGTCCGGTGATGATTCGGTGTGCATTCTGTATACATGTGTGCCTTATCTTTGTATAATCGCAGACGTCCGTAAACGGATGCACCACATCCTTTATGTGCCATTCCACCCCGTCGATCCAGTCCAGCGTAAACTGCACAAGCCGAAACCTGTTGCGTGCCTCGAGCACCCTGGCCATTGCTTCTAGCTGGTCAAGAGTAGCGTATCCGAAGTCACTCCAGTTCGCAAGCAGGTTCAGGTTCCCCTTGGATTTAATTGCTGTAATCGCTTCGTGAATCTTGTCCAACTGCAGAATCTTTGTAATCTTGGGCACGCGTTGGCCGACATTGAATGGCCGCATAGAGAGACTTCCTTGGACTTCAACATCTTCCAGATCTAGCGCATCCACCATAGATTTCGCAACATCCATGCTATAAGCCCCTTCTAACAGCGCAGCAACATCATCCAGCCGGACCTTCCGTGTTTTCTTGCCATCTCTTATCTTCACTGCAAGTTTGCGCGCCTCTCGGAGCTCCTTGTCTCCAGCAATGCGTCTCTTCTCACGCTTTGAAAGCCCTCTAACGCGTGGGGGTTGCGAGAATGAAATTGGGTCGTCCTTCGATCCTTCACTTGGTTTTTCCGGTACCATTTCGGTGCTGTTCTGTGCAGTTCCGGTATCACTCGACGCTGAAGTTGGACGGCGTTCAGCTTCTTCTGTTGAGGGCGCGCCACTTTCACGTGCATCTTCATCCTGAACATCATGATCGGCAGCACTTTCGTCTTGCGCAGGCACCGCACTCTTCTCCTCCAGGTCATCTATGTCGCCTTCCGCTGCTGCCGCGCTTGGTGTCTGCGTGGCCGGGCTAGCAATTGAAATCTGCGTCAGCCCCGTCGATTCTCCGACGATACTTGTGGTAGCTCCTCCAAGCCAATGCGTGGAGACACCTCCATCACAAATTTTGGCACGTCTCCAACTTGCAGCGCGTCGTAGAATTCTTGCATCCATTGCAGTGCTACCGAGTAGGTGGGTGTTGACTGCAAGGTCATCCGGTCGACGATCTTCTCTGCTAGTGCCTTGGTCTGAACATACTTGTCCGTCGTTGCCACCGCAGGCTCCTTGCGAATTGCTCCGCAACTACGCTTGTTGAAGCCTCCCACTCCAACATCACCTTCGTCAATATTGCTCTGGGGTGCATGTGAGTTGAAAATGTCCGTAGCGGAGGTATTACTGTTTCGTAGTTGCACTTGAGCCGAAAATGCATGACGTGTCTGCACGGCAAAATGCATGTCTCCATAGATGCAGTTGCAGGTGGAAGTCTGCAATACAAAAGCCACATACACGCACAAATAATATTAGTAAACAGAACCGAAATCACACCGGAAATGCACCGGAACTGCACATATGACAACAAACAATTGGAGTCGTACCGCCGTATCAACCACATGGGAGCTCTGGGTGCCTGGACGTGAAAGCGTCGCTTTACCAGGATTGCTGAGATCAATCTCATAGTCAGCTCTGGGGCCGACGGCAAATGCATGCTGCTCCGACACCATGCGAAACGCGTACTCACTGATCTGCATTCCGAGCGCTGCAAGCTCTGGATCTTCGCCCAGATCAGGACGACTGCCAACCTCGTGATACTGAGCAACGTACTCATCTTCCGCAATCCGCTGTAGTGTAATCAATGTCGAAATGGTCTCATCCAGCGTAAAGTGAGGTTCCATGACGTGCTTGGTTTCCCCCCACTTGCATTCCAGCCTGTTGTTTGTGTTGTTGCCCAGATGAGGGATGTTGCCCCTTTTGAAGGAAACCCACTCTGTAGCGGGGCTACACATTCGGCTAACCTCACCTTAGTGCAACACGCACTAAGTGGATACATTCAGGTGGGCCACATTGCAGTGTGGTCACCATTCATATTAGGAAGCAGTCCAATTGGTCAGAAAGCAGGGTCTTTCTGCCAGTAATACTCAAGCATTAGGTCAGAGTTTCTGCCAACCACTCGTTGGCAGAACCTCTCTTTATAGATATCAGTTTTAGGAGGAAAGCCACATATAAGTATACTTAATCTAAGTTAAATACACCTTACGCTTCCTCATACACGTGCGCTCACGTGTAAGCTAAAGTATTGGGCTAAGTAAGCCCATTACACCTGGTAGCACTTTGTAGTCCGTCCAACGACCGACTAGTTACGTATCGTATGAAATTCGATACGGGGGCTGAGGACCTGTCTGTGGACGCGAGTATGTCCACTGGTAACCCAAACACGAGTGCAACGCATGTTGCACGCGAAGACTGTCTCCATCTGGCGGATCCAGAGTGGGAGGCGCTCCAACGACTGTCGACGGTCATTGGAGAAGCGGCCGTAGCGACGATGCTACGCACGCTATCGCCGACAGAGCAACACGGTGTTGCTCTAGGCTTCATCATGAAGGAACAGCGCGAGACCGCCGCTCGCGCTACGGTGTCGACTCCGTCCACACCGCGCGTGGAGTCGTTGAAACTCCACGTGAACAGCTACGTAGGAAGAGAGGGCGAGCCTCTCCTCCGATGGCTTGTCGAAGTTGACACTGCCATTACGGCTCGACGTATCGTCGACCCGTTGTCGAAGGTTGCGTTCGCCATGTCATGCCTTGGCGGGCGAGCAAGGAGTTGGGCGTACGGACGCCGACTCACTGACCCTACGTGCTTTAGCACGTACGAGGTGTTCAAGGAGGAGCTCAGACAAGCGTTTGAGCCCCCGCAGAATGAGTTCAGATCGAGGGCTGAGTTCCTCGACCTGCAACAGGGCAAGCATGACGTGCATGCTTACGCTCAAAGGGTGCGGTACTTGGTCTCGAACATCGTGACCAACCCGATAGACGAGGCGACAAAGGTCGTCACGTTCATGAAGAGCCTGAAAGATGGGCCTGTGAAGACCTATCTCTTCCGAGAGTACCTAAGTACTCTCGAGTCTGCGATTACACTTGCCATGCAAGAAGAGTTTAGCCTGCGACAGGCTAAACTCCATGTGAACGTCCCGCGGCCGATGCCGCGACCGACGGTGAAGCCGACGGGAGGTCCCGAACCAATGGACCTCTCGAGTGCGACGGCTGCTGGGTCTCAGCAGCGTCGTGGACCAACGAATGTCCGCTGTTTCCGGTGTGGAAACAACGGCCACTACGCCCGTGAATGCACAGCACCTGTGCAGGCGGCCAAGGGCCGGCGTGACGATACCGGGTATCGCCACGGGCAATAAAAAAACTAGAACAACCAGCAGGCGCGGGGCGCCCTGCTGGTGATGCAGTCGAGCGTGTCGATATTCGGACGCACCCTGCTGGTGATGCAGTCGAGCGTGTCGATATTCGGACACGCCGTATTGAAGACTGCTGCCCCCAGTGAGAGTCACTCTCACTGTAAGAAGCGGGATGACAGGCCGAACCTTGTCATCCTGAAGGTTAACTCGAAGAGAGAGAAGTCTCTTCGTGCGTTGGTGGATTGTGGTGCGTCGAACAACTTTGTTCGACTGCAGAGCCTAGCGAGGCTTGACTTCGAGGAGGTAGTAATGCCTCGAAGTCTATTGGAAGTAAGACTAGCAACGGGTGTCGTTGTTAGAACCGAGAAGCGTGTCGTACGCGTACGCTTCTCGTATCGAGAGAAGAAGTTCGTGGACGAGCTTATCGTACTTGACTTAGACGATAAGTTCGACATGGTGTTGGGCATGCCGTGGCTTGCACGGCATGATCCGGTGATCGACTGGACGAAGCGCACGATCGTGCACTTCGGGAGTAGCGGCGCGACAGTGAGCGATGGCCCTGTCGGCGCAGCACGTGCACCTCGCGGTGTACACGACCCACCAGGAGAGGCCGCGCGACGCGCGGCTGTCTCCGGTCACCCCACGCGGACACCGACGACTGAGAGAGTCGTCGGGAGAAAATGTGAGTCGAATCAGAAGACTCAGATTCGATCGGATTCGAGAGGTTCTCGAAGCGTCAAGAGTGACGCGGTCGTGTCGACTATTAGTGTCGACACACAAGTTCAACAAGAGGATCCAGTCACTAATAAGGACAGTGACTCGGGCGCGTCAGCTCAGGGAGCTGATGCGATTGGCCCAAACGTCGAAAGACGCTCCGCCATCAGGCGTCGAGGTAAAGAAAGCGCACCGGCTCTGGGAGCCGACGCTGCAGGCAGTGCGGACGGTTGCAAACGTCCCGCACCGGAAATGCTTGCGTGCTCGCGTGCAGCCGGGCTGCACGAAGAAGCGATGCGCGATCAAGCCGGGCTTGATTGCGTGCGCCCGCGGGTTGAACCCGCCGGCGATCAAAAGGAAGATCTGTCCGCGGCCGGGCCCGGACAAAACAAGACGCGCGGAACTGGGTTCCGCACAAGAAGCGAACGGCGCAAGCGAGCAAAGCTGCGCAAGTCTCGGTCAGGGACCGAGGCGCTACTCGCAGTGTCTGCCGGGCAGACACAGGAACTGGAGACGACCGTCGAGACACTGAGTGTCTTGACGCGCACGAATACTGGTCTCCAGTATAAGAAGATGAAGTTGGAGAACCCTCCGACGTTGGCGTCGGAGTTGACTTCGCTTCCAGTCACGAGCTGGAGGCGCTTCGCCCGCGACCTGCACGATGGACGCATCGAGCAGATTTGCATCCTCTCGGATGTCGAGAGGATGAAGTTTGAAGCGGAAGAGTTGAAACAGCTCGTCGCTGAGGGCGTCGACGCCCTCAGCGCCAAGTCGAAGAAGGAACGCTTCGACGAGCAGAGCTGGGACTCGCTGAAGTCGAGTCCCTTCTACGAGGTCTTGCGTGAGTACAGAGACGTACTCCCGGACGATATCCCTGCGGAGTTGCCGCAGGACAAGGGTGTTCAGCACGAGATTGATCTCGTGCCGGGAACGAAGTATTGCGTGACGCGGCAGTGGCCACTGCCGCGGGAGCAAGTGAAGGCGATCGACGACTTCTTCGAAAGTCGTCGCAAGGCTGGGCAAGTGCGGGAATCGAAGTCCCCGCACAGCGCGCCTACGTTCTGTGTCAAGAAGGCACAGGGCGGGTGGCGCATCGTTCATGCTTATAACAAGCTGAACGACGCAACGGTACCGGCGCAGACGCCGATACCGCGAAAAGATGTGATCATCGATTCGATGGCTTTGAGCACTATCTTTAGTGCTCTGGATCTGAGAGACGGATTCTATCAGATCCTCATGCGTGAGAGCGATATACCTCTCACGGCGGTGAGCACTCCGAGCGGTATGCTCTGGGAGTGGCTTGTAATGCCGCAGGGACTAAAGAATGCCCCTGCAACGTTCAACAGGTGCGTCGCGCACTTGTTGCGCTCGGTGCGCGACTTCGCACCGAGCTATTTCGACGATGTGTTCATCCACAGCCGGGCTGTGGACGGGAAGTCGGAAGTGGAGATGCACAAGGAACATCTCCGCAGGTTGTTTGCGCTCATGCGCAAACACAAGCTCTACGCGAACCTGAAGAAGTGTATCTTCGGGGCTAGCGAGATACCCGTCCTTGGGTGTCTCGTAGGGAAGAACGGCGTACGCCCTGACCCGGGAAAGGTCAGAGTGATCAATGAATGGCCTACGCCTTCCAATGTCAAGGAACTGAGGCAGTTCCTTGGACTCGCTACGTACTTATGCAAGTACGTGAGCAACTACGCGGGCAAGATTCGCCCGCTGTCGCAGCTCCTAAAGAAGGACGCTGCATGGGTTTGGACTGCTGATTGTCAGCAGGCCTTTGATGCAGTCAAGCAGGGCTTGACTGAGGCGCCGATCTTGGCGGTGGCCGACCAAGATCGCCCATTCCACGTCGTGTGTGACGCGTCCGATTTCGCAATCGGATGCGCTCTAATGCAACACGATCACGAGGGACGTGATCGCGTGGTCTACTATCAGTCGCGTCAGCTGAAGCCAGCTGAGCGCAACTACCCGGTACATGACAAGGAACTCCTTGCCATGAAGTATGCACTCGCGAAGTTTCGAGTGTATCTACTTGGGAGTAGACCATTTGTGGTCTACACCGACCACGCATCATTGCGTACGGCGATCAAGTCGCCGCACATCTCACAAAGAATGGCGAGATGGCTCTCATTCTTTGCGGAGTACAACTTCCAGGTTGAGTACAAACCTGGAAGGTTGAATGTTGTGGCCGACGCGTTGTCGCGTCGACCTGATTACGCGGTGCACAAAGCCGACGCCAATGCAATTGGCGTCGTCCGGACGTCTACTCCCTCGTCGTCTTTGTTAGACGACGTGCGGTCCGCATACACGAAGGATGCGGATGCGAAGCAGTTGTTGGACTACTTCGCTGCGCCTTCTGACAAGTCTCGTCAGAAGCTGGCGAAACATCTCCGTGCACGTGTACACCGCTATCGTGTACACAATGGTCTGCTGCTTTACAGCGCAGTCGACGACAACGCTGATCGCATTGTCGTGCCGGACGATCATGAGCTGAAGCTCAGGATCACTTACGAGTATCACGATGCCCCTACGTCGGGACATCAGGGTCGTGAGAAGACATACTTGCTTCTCACGCGTGACTTCTATTGGAGTTGCCAGTACAAGTGGGTACGCAAGTACGTTCGTGCTTGCGAGGTTTGCCAGTGCGTGAAGCCTGCGCCCTTCTTGCAGGCTCCACTTCAGTCACTACCGACTCCGCCGGAGTGTTGGCAGTCCATCTCAATGGACTTTGTGTTTGGTCTTCCGCCTGACAACAAGCGGAGGACTGGTATTGTGGTCTTTGTTGATCGATTCAGCAAGATGGTACGTCTTGCTGCAGTACCAGCCGAAGTGACAGCCAAGCAGACGGCACGTCTGTTTGTTGACATGGTGTTTAGACACCATGGCATGCCGATCGACATCGTGTCTGACCGTGATCCGCGCTTCACAGCGCGTTTCTGGCAAGAAGTGTTTGAACTGCTTGGCACGCGGCTGTCCATGTCGACTGCGGATCATCCGCAGACCGACGGACAAACTGAGCGCGTCAACCGGGTCTTGGTTGACGCTCTGAAGAGCTACGCTCACTCGTTCCAATACTGGAGCGACTGCTTGCCGATGGCAGAGTTTGCCATCAACAACTCGGTGCATGTCTCGACAGGACACACACCGTTTTACGTGAACGCCATGAGGCATCCACGCGTACCGAGCGTACTCGGTGCGGTAGCTCCTTCCTTAAGTGGGGGAGGGTATCCGGTTTCAACCAAACGGAATGAACACGCTGATACGAGCAACATATCAGCTGTGTCGACACGCGCACGGACTGCGCGTAGTCCAATCGACGAGAGCGCAATGTCTACGCCGGGCGTAGACACTCTCAACAACAACAACCACACACAGGCCGGGCCTGTAGTGAACAAGAACAACGGGTTGAACAAGGAGTTCAACTCGAAGGCAATGGACTTTGTCCAGCGCCGCCAAGCCGTAATACGGTTTGTGCAAGATGCTATTGCAGCTTCTGTCGATCGACAGAAGTTGAATGCTGACAACAATGGCAGAGGAAACACAAATGAATTCAAAGTGGGTTCATTAGTTCTGTTAGCTACACAGAACCTAGCTAAACATGCAGTTTCCGACTTCGGAGCAAGCAAGCTTGCCCCGCGCTTCATCGGGCCATTCACCGTGTTGGCGAAGCATGGCGACGCGTACACGCTAGACATACCGACCAGCATGCGCCTCCACCCAACCTTTTACGTTGGGCGGCTGAAGCCTTACTCGCAACACGAGTCACCTACTCCCGGTGACTCGGCGCGACCCTCGTCTCGAGCGCGGAGACACGTTGCCCCAAACGCGCAACGATCGACCCTAGGTCGACCTGGATATTCGAAGCGGTCTGTCCAGCCTGACAGATCCGGGCCTTCAAGAGCTTCAGCTCCTGCCGTATCTCGGCGAGCTCAGCCGTCTGGATGCGCTCCATCGCCTCCAAACGATCCCAGATCTCGGCCGGCGACGGTCCGTGGCGTCTTCCCGCCGCCGCCGCCCCCGTTGCGAGATGCACGCGGGGAAACTCGCTGGATTGTCCAGCGAATCGTTGATCATCAGATCCGGACCCAAGGTCCGGTTCATTTTCGTATTCGTTGGTTAGGATACTCTCCTGACCACGATACGTGGGAGCCGCGGAACGTCCTGATGAGCGACGTTCCGGACATGGTGACGGAGTACGAATCCCGCCACCAGCAGCTCCGCCGAAGGGCGTAAAACTTGAGCGAGAGCTGTAGTCGCCTACAGCCCTCGGCTGAGTGTTGCGCTCACCCTCAGCACTCTCAGACGACAACTGCGTGATTAACTTCTCACGCAGTGTCTTCAACTCCACAGGCACACTAATACCAGTGTACCCGTTAAGGTCCCATTCGGACAGCCGCACTGCCCCAGCTTGGCAGCGCTCGCACGCAACGCCAGACGGCACTGCGCACGGAATCCCCGCCTCGACTGCACCATCGTGCAGCCGCAAGATCTTGGGCCGCTTCGAGTAGCGCTCATAGCGCTCACCCGCAGAGCGGACTCGCTCGCGGTAGCCAGCCGGGTCGCGGTTGAAGTTATCAACGAACGCGCCCCAGCTTTGACAGAGTGCCTCCCACTCTGTCACCTTACTCTTACGGGAATGCTTCTTGTTCCCGTAGAATCGAAGCTCGTGGAAGAGCCCGATGTAATATTCACGTCTTTGATCCGTCGCCGGATCAAAGTCGAGCTCCTTAGTGACGTCGTCATCAGTGATGGCGCTGCAGGAGTACAACGCGTACGGCCCCAGTGGCGATGTGTTGCCGTAGCGAGATCGGATCTCGCTCGGAGACGGCATCCACGGGTCGCGCACCGGATTAGTGCGCGACGTCACAGCCGCAGACGGAGTGGAGTCGTCGTCGTCTCCACCCCGCGGAGTAGACAGAGCTCCGGCATCAGCGAGCGGCCTATCGCTGCCGCTGCGCGAGCGCTTTGAACTCGAAGCGTCCGAGTCGTCCTCGCGGGGACGACGCGTCCCCACGCTTGCTTCATTGCGCCCTGAAGACGAGGAGCCTTTCTCCTCCTCGCCCTCCTCCATGTCGAGATCCTCCATGCCATCAAAGAGGGTCTCGTTGGCATAGGTCGGCTTGCTCCGCGCCCTCTCGTGGTACTCCCCAACCGAGATGGTACTCTTGGGAAGCTTGACGTCGTCACCGTGGAAGTGACGACGGACGCCGAAGAGGCTGAAGATGTGGCGGTCGTCGCTAACACAGCGACGACTGCGTTGCTTGCTGCAGGTGCAGCAAGCTCGTCGGAAGTCTGCGTCGTTGGCGTGCTCATTTCGAAATGAGCACGAAGTTCTCTCCGAAGAAGACTTTGGATTGATGTGTCGAGACCGGCACATCAAGTCCTAACGGGGGGATGGTGTAGCGGGGCTACACATTCGGCTAACCTCACCTTAGTGCAACACGCACTAAGTGGATACATTCAGGTGGGCCACATTGCAGTGTGGTCACCATTCATATTAGGAAGCAGTCCAATTGGTCAGAAAGCAGGGTCTTTCTGCCAGTAATACTCAAGCATTAGGTCAGAGTTTCTGCCAACCACTCGTTGGCAGAACCTCTCTTTATAGATATCAGTTTTAGGAGGAAAGCCACAGTTAACATTCAATTCAGTTCTCATTTTACCGCAAAGCTACTATTTGTACCTTTATTTAGATCTAATTATACTTGTGGATACAAGTATACTTAATCTAAGTTAAATACACCTTACGCTTCCTCATACACGTGCGCTCACGTGTAAGCTAAAGTATTGGGCTAAGTAAGCCCATTACACACTCGTCTTGCGTGTTATCCCAGTTGCAAAAAAAAACTTGTACATTGGGTGCTCGACGTCTCCACCTAGCGTATGGAGCAGAGCCTCCTTCGCATCCAGGTACTCGTCGGAAGACCTTGAGTAAACGAGAGCCTTCATGAGGCCTTTCACCTGCTTCCTCTGTGCCGGTGCCAAACGAGTGGCCTGTTTCTTCAACCAGGTAATTACATGCCATTGGCACAGCAGCTGACGGGCTTCGGGGAAACCTTCAAGCAGCACAGCTTTCTCGTACATCGCTTTATCCGTGACTAGCACGCGAATCTTCGTCCACGCAGGGTTGTGCTTCTGGAAGCACTTGACGGCCAGACGCAGGTTCGGCTTCTCCTCACTCTCTATCAAGCAATGAAACACGTATTGGCCCTGATAGGTTTGTAAGAACACTGTTTAATATATCGATGGATGCACACGTATACATACCTTTCCGAACACGTCGTGAACAGCGAAACTGAAGAGCTTGTACCGATTAGCGTTGGTGTCGTGTGTCGCATCGTCCAATACCACCTCCGGAAACGCGCGAAACAAGCGCTTCATGCGTGCGCTTTGAAACGTGGTGACGCGAGCGACCTTGGATTCAGCGTCGACCATGATCTCTGCCACGTTACCGGTACTCTCCGCGCAGAATTCGTCCAAAATTGCAAGTGCCCGCTCTGCATCCGTTAATCCAGCCCTCTGCTCTCTTTTGAAACTTTGAATCATGTTGTGAACGTCACGGAGAGCCACGAGCTTGCCTAAAAATAAACACAATGCATACATTAGTACACCGGAAACTCACAAAACCCACACCGGAAGCATACAAAACTCACCTGACCGTTCGCGCAGGTATGCAAGGATTCCTTTGGTATGGGCACCTGCCTCGTGCATCTCCTCGGCATCACGCGTGAGCCCTTCGTCCGTGATTTTGCGGTTCTCAGCGTAGTTAAACCACTGGTGCTTCGTGACAGGGTGGTTGTGGTGTCCAGATGCTTTCAACGCAACGTACCAGCCAGAGCGTCCAGGAACGACCCGGGCGTTGACTTTGGCCGTGCACATGGTTGCCCTCACCACGCGATGCTTGCGTTGTCCAGTTCCACGAGCAGATTGGCTTCGGCCGAGCGTGCACCGAAGCGTCTTACAGTACTTCTTCCACTCCTCTGGGATGTACCGCGTTCCCTTGCGTCTCTCAACCACTTCTCGAGTATCACCACTAGCCTTGGCTTCACGCGCCACGGAATTGCTCATTGGCTTGTTCAGGCTGGCGACTGACGTGCTCGTCCTGCTGGCAAATTGCTGATACGTCGCCGCCTGGAAGTCTTCGAAAGCGCCATGAAAGGCATCCCACGACGACCATCGACACGAGAACCCTTCCAGAAATGCTCCATCCTCGTCATCACGTTCGCCACGAGGGGATTTCGTTGTGGCTGTCCTCGCGGTTTACCGTTTCGACTTCCGGTATCCCTTCCGGTGTCGTTTCTGTGAGACAACCGAAGCGGTTTCGCAGTCATCGCTGCTTCCATCATCGCCCTCTTCGTCTTGGTCGCTCCCTTCGCCCTTGTCGCTCCCTTCGTCCTTGTCGCTGCTGAGGGTGCCTTCGGCCGTGTCATTCCCCGCGTCTTCGTCACTTTCTTCAGCCGACGCATGCCCTGCGTCGTCGCCAGCTTGATCAACATCATCGTCTTGGTCCTCGTAATCCGAATCACTGGCAGACGGCTCGACTTCTTCGTCCTCTTCATCCAGCTGCGCCAGCACCTCACTCAGCGCACTGTCAGCTGCAGTTGCCTTCGCATCCGCTGACCGGGTTCGCATGGTCCGGCCCAATACCGCCAGGTGCAAGTCTACCGCCTCGTTTCTTGCAATAACAAGGCGCTCTGCACGCAAGGCGTCTAAAGGCGCTTGAATAGCGGGAGGAAGGGTTGGCAGGAACTTCCCCGACCGTATGTCTTCCGCACGCTGTCGGCGCCGAGCAATAATGGCGCTGTGGCGCGCCTTGTTCTCCGCCCGGCGTTTTTTGCTTGCAGCACGGTCAGCAATCAGCCGTTCCGCGTCAGGAATAGTCGATTGCGCCAGAAGTCTCGGCGGCACGTCCTGCTTGTAGCCGCCGGGGTACGGGGGGAGGTCTGGCTGTTTCGCAAATGGGCATCACACACACAGCCAGTTAGATTAAAGCGCGCTTCACCGACGCGCTTAAGCAGCGGGAAGGGGGGGGTCACGCACCATCACGTCCGGTCCCAGGCGCCCAACAAGCTGCTGCAACCCTCGCAGCAATTCCCGCCTTCTTCACAGGGGGTCGAACGACGAATGCCACTCGTTCTCAACTTTACAATTTTGAAAATCGAAGATCATGTGGACCACACCGTTGAAAATAGTTTTCACCGCTCCCGGAATTTATCCTGTCGTCCTGTTGAAGAAAAGCAGCCGCTAGCTGGCTCTATTAGTGCACCGGACCCGCACAAAATAAACCCGGATTGACACAGGACTGTCCGGTCTCAGTAGCGTGTTCCCATATTTGTATTACCGAATTTGTTTTGTAGAGGGATACAGACAAGGATACATGTACACTCACGTATGGGATACAGGATATTATTAGCCAATTACAATTGAGAATTCAGATTTACACTGATTTACACTGCTTGACTTGTTGAGGGATACAACAGTTTCAATCCAGTAATTTTTGCACTCTCAGCCGCCAAGCACTCGAGCATTTCTGCAATGGGGCGGGCGCCACCTCCAGGGCGCCCTCGCCTGCCGGGCGGCCAAGGAAGGTGGAAAACGAAGCGGGTCCTGGCTTCTTATACAGCTGCGACAAAGCAGGCTGTTGTTGAGCATCTGAAACTACACTGCAATGTTCGCTTCACGATAAACACGTTCTTTCCTGATCTACATACGGAGAAGTATCAAGGAAGAAGAGTGTTGGTGCTAAGATGGGCGCGTCAGTTTAGCTCTATCACCGCTACGTGTGCTTCCGTCGGCGGCGGGGACAAGCGAAAAGCTCGCTCAACCGGATCGGCCACAATCCTACCTCTAGATGTTGAGCTAGAGATCGTGAGCTGGATTAACGACCTGCGGGCCGAAGGCGTTCCGGTCACGTCTTTAATGCTGCGCTTGAAGGCGTTAAGTGCGGCTAAGGCGGTGGGAGTCCAGCAATTCCGGGCATCCTCTGGATGGCAGCGTCTGTTCAAGAAGCGTCACCGCCTGTCGATGCGGTCGCGCACGCGTCAAGGTCAAGTTAGCCCGGCAGAGCTGAGCAAAATCGCCGCAGAATTTTCGCAAACGGTGAAGGCTAAAGCGGCGGAACTGGGGGTGTCTGTTATATACAATGCAGACCAAACAGGTGAATTTTTTCCAATTATGATATGATGTAACAGACACTATTAACGTGAAATATTTTTTTTCGTGTCATTCTTTTTAGCCGCGTTTTTCGAGTACTTACCCGCTAAAACATTACATAGCACCGGTGAGAAGACAGTGTGGGTGCGCTGCGGTGACAAGAGCAAGGAAAGAGCCACCGTCATGCTGCTAGGAGACTCAAGCGGTGTTAAATATCCGCCGTTCCTTGTTTTCAAGTCAAAGCCATCGACGGTATTAAAACGGCGTGAAGCCAACACACGCCTTCGCCCTGGATTTGGCGTAACAGTATGGAAAGAAGTCGGTCCAGCGCAAGAAAGAGAAGGAGTCCAAGTTCATGGCAACACCAAAGGTAAGATACGCTCACTTGCTGTGTTTTTTTGCAATACTAACGTTATTTTACAAGGTTGGTGGAATACTTCTCTGTCTGTAGTTTCTCCGCTATCACTTTGGCGCACGACCCCAACCTGATAAGCCCGTACTACTCCTCTGGGATGACTTCTCTGGACACTGGTCCAAGGAAGTCATCCAGTGCGCGAACGAGCTTAAGGTGGAGCTGCTCAAGGTTCCACCGGGGGCGACGTCTATCTGCCAGCCCGCGGACGCTACGTGGAACGGGCCTCTTAAAGCCCGTCTACGTCTGCTCTGGATCGAGCATTTGAAGGGTCAGCTTCTCGACCGAGACCCGGCCGTTGCGTTCAAGCTGAAGCCCCCCACCACAGCCGAGATATGCAACTGGGTGAGCTCGGCCTGGAAGGCCATGCCTGCATCAACCATTTCGGGGGGTTACCGTAAGTGCCACCTTGAAGTTGTGCCAGAGCTTCGACCTGAAGTTGCGGAGGAGGTGGTGGACGAGCTAATTAGTTTAGGGTGTATCGACACTCGCGTTGGTGAGATTCGCCCTGATAGAGACTTTGATGTAGCCGAGGTACAGGAAGGTGACTCAGATGAGGAATTGCTAGAGTGCTCAGTTTAGTTTTTTTGTAAATACATCTGGGTGTCGTGTGCCGATTCATTACTCGAGCAAAAATGGGTGCCCAGTATTTCAGCTCCGGTAGGGTGTATCCCTCTACAAAACAAATTCGGTACTATAAGGGGCTGGTTCGCGTCACGGGGTCCGGTTAAATCGGCCACCCGTCGAGGGTAGGGGTACAAACTCGTGGCGCAAGTGATTTTTCTTGACTAGCCCCGTACGGGTTGATGCCATTCGCAATCAAGGCTAAAGAGATAAGTATGGACGAGGGCGCTGCTCGTGAACCTGCACGAGCCGCTGAAGCTCCTGCACCTACGTCTGCTGTTGAAGCTCCTACACCTCCGTCTGCTGCCGACGCTCCCACGCCTCCGTCTGTTGCTGCAGCTCCAAGCTTCGGATCTGCTGCGATTGTTGCGAGTGGTGCTGCTACCGCTCTGCAGAGCTCTACTTCGGGTACGAAGGCTCCTCCGCTCTCATCTTCTTTTTTGCTCATTATGAGTGTTGTTTAACGTCCATACGAACAGGAACGTGGAAGCGGTTGACGACCCTCTTTCTTCTCGTTGCAGCTGCTGCATCAGACAAAGCCAGCATCGCAGCAGCAGCACGTAAAGCTAAGGTAACTATCTGCACCAGTGAGTGATGTCCTTCCA
Organism: Phytophthora fragariae; assembly: GCA_009729435.1. Classification (NCBI taxonomy): domain Eukaryota; phylum Oomycota; class Peronosporomycetes; order Peronosporales; family Peronosporaceae; genus Phytophthora; species Phytophthora fragariae. Next base: position 15,504 of record QQOI01000075.1, on the reverse strand, counting down.
TTTTCTCCTTAACTCGATGTCCCGTCGAATTAATCGAAAAGTCAGACGAGGGCCGGTAAACATCATTTCTAGCCTATCAGGATGCGAATAGGACCTAGCCCTAGTTTTCATTTAACCAGACCCAGATACACGAACCAGGCCCTAAGGCACGTGATGCTGTCCCCGACTGGGTGTCGCAGTAGCCTCTCTACTGTAACCGATTAGCCCTTTCTATATAGCGTTCTATACACGTCCGGATAAATGGCGATTTTTAGTACACCCCTGACTAGACCCCAAAAAAACTGGCATGGGACTCCTAAACCCGACCGCACGGAGCGCGGGGATCGGCTCGCTACGCTCGCTCTGTTTTACCCTACCGCGCTTCGCGCGGGGCTCGGCTCGCTGCGCTCGCTATGCGCACCGTTTATGCCCTCCGGACAGAAGTATACAAGGTGTATGCTTCAGTCGGGGACAGCAGTCACTCTCTTACTATAATAGCGGAGATCTCTGAAGTAATACTAATAATCAGGGTTCGATAGTAGACTATCAGGATATCACTGGTATCAGTGATAATATCACTGATACTGATATTGATATATCACCCACGATGAGCCAGTATCAGTGATAGAATATATATTCGCGAAAATATTGCGGGTAGTAGTGATAATATCACTGATATTTCCCAGAAGTTCAACGTGGGCGAGATCTTCCAAGGGTACACAAACAAGTGGCTCTCCGCCCCCACCCTTTAGTCGGTTTCGCACATTATCGGCTTGAAGCGCTCCGATAAAGTGTGCATCTCCCTCAGTCGTGTATCAACTGCTTGGACATGCGCTAAAATCGTACGCAGCTGGGCGACGAGGAAAGCGTTGGCCACTTTTCCTTCTTATTCGGGGAGAAGGATTGTATCGTCGAGCGCAAGCTCGTAGCGGTCACGGTTGCTGACCTCGTAGCACCCCCCCCCCTAGGTGACGAGTGATGTCCTGCTTGAACTTGGGCGTTGTCAGCGTGTTGCACTCGGGAAGCGTGCAGATGACGCCGCTTTTTCGCTTGCTTGGCATGCTCTCTTTTCGCTTGGTCAGGATTACGAATGACCATAGCCTCAAATCTAGATAGCATATTGTGATGTGTACCACTTACGGCACACCGTATTCTTAACGTACAATGTAACCTTAGTGTAATCTATGCCGATATCACCGGTACTGTAACCAGTTCTGGTGCGACGATTGGTTGTGTTCGGTCGAGGCTTGGAGGAAGAGGGATTTCATGACTTCCCGATTTGGCGCTTGTACTCCGACATGAACGCTTTCAAGCTTGCAGTGGTGACTTACGTCTTCTGGTACATATCCCTCTTATGTGTGTACAGTTTTGAAATGCTATTCTCTATCGTATCTGTGGCTGGGAAAGCGGGGCTGCTATTTTCCAGCTGACGTCTCTGTCAAAAACACAGCACGCTGCAAGATCAAAGGCTCTCCGTTCTCCGTTAAGCCACTCCGCGGCTGCTACGTGGAGAGAACAATACCGGTAGATGTAGATATTCTCACCGCTGGATCTTCTCATCTTTCCGTTATCCAAGTAACGCGCAGTCGTCCTACAGTGAGAATCCGAAATCGCTGAGAGGTTATCAACAACGACTCCTCCGTCCACTGCAGTCGGTGCTCTAAGCCTGGACACAACGCGCAGACCTGTAAGAGACGCCAAAAGGAACACATCAAGAGAATGCCAGCCCGCGAGACCGCCCGATATATGGCTCAAGAACTCCGCCGCATGTGGATATAGTACCTGCATCTTAGCTAGACTATGGTTAGGCTACACACTACGGTAATGGTCCACACTACGGTTAGGCTGTATGTTACAGTTGGTTGATAGGTAACATATAGGAAACAGGAAACGCTTCCGATACAATTTGGCAGCAGGATACACATAGACTACAGTATACGCTATCATGTTTTCCAAAAGAAGGTGTGTTTTGAATATAACGTACCTTTCGATTTCAACTGCCCCGAAACGGAATTATTTCAAAACTACGGCCCCGAAACAGGATTTCCCCTTTCCAATAGTCGACCTCCTAAATGGCTACATCGCCGTCGCGCCCGGTTTTGCTTGAGCAGCCCTTGCAGTTCTGCGCGTTCACCATCGGTGTGTATCCATAGATAGCTCACCACGAAGCTTTCAGTCGCGCTGTTGGAACGCTTTGATGGACTCCTTCCTAGCCAAACGCGTGCTAGCGCCGCAATGGATGGGAACCTCTTGCTGCCAGAATCGAACACCAGTGAATGATGTTAAGGTACTTGAAAAGGGTTTCGACCCTCCAGAAGACAACGCCATCACGACGTACCAGTAGCAGTGAAGTGAGGTCCTCCGATTGCCCAGCCGAGGAATTGCTAGCAATTGACATAGGGCAAGAGTTGACATTAAAAGTCGTTCGAATAGTGAATGTACCTCATTGTGAAACAAAACGATTCCTCCGCCGTTGTACCCTGCGCCGTCAGTTGTTGCTTTGCCATGTGCACCCAAGGGTTCGTGAGCTCGGTACATGGACAATTGTGGCTTCATGAACATGACGACGCGATGACTCGTGGACTTCTTTGAGCTTCTTGTCGGGATGGAAAATTGCAGAATGAAGGCTCATTGTACTTGATCAAAAGCAGGTTAGAGTGTTAGGGTGGTCATGTATGGCTAATTCCGCTTGCAAACGTCGTATCGATCGGCTATCTACAGCCAAACAAAAGGCTTCGCGCTACCACGGAAGCTTGCGAGTGTGCTGCGTTGGTCAAAAGACAAGATTTTACTGGATTTCATAGTTGCTCAAGCAGTAGTTTGGCAGTGCTATTTGCCCTCGATCTGAGTTACTGCTTCGACAGTAGTAGTAATTTATCGTCCCGTCCCAAATTACTGCCAGTAGTAGTAGTTTGAGTAGTAATTTCCAGTAAATAGTGACGGAACAGTAGTTTCCGACAAATTCTCTGAAATTTATTCAGTCAGAGCTAAGAAGGTGGTGCGAGTGGGTGTGAGATTTTGCGAAGTCGAATGCCTACGAAATCAGTCATCTATTTTCCATAGAATATCACTCTCTTTTTCTTGTTGGAGACAACAGGGGTAGTCAATTGTGCAGCAGCAAGTAGGATTTTTATTTTCTAGCTCGTGAGCAAAGACAACAGTAGCCAATCAAAACGCGGGCAATTGAGTACCCCGAACTTGAAGTTGCAGCAACTTCTTGTTTTATTTAACGTTAACTGCCGCAGGAAATGCCTCCGTACGATACACAGCTTTCCGCATTATCGGCAGGTTTGCCGTCAAGGAAAGTTGATCAAGATGCCGCGCATGTCCGCTCGTGCTAGGGAGCTCCGCCACCTGCGCCGAATCACAGAGAAGCGCAGCATTACAGCCGCGTCACAGGACCTCTTGAGCGACCATGACGCTTCTCAAGACGAGGTGGACGAGCATTGGCAGCTAGAATACGAGCGTGTGCAAGCATCTCGCTACTTCGATCGCCCATCCCGATACCGGCGTCGCAAAGATTGCTGGTTGAAGCTGCTCAACGATCGTGAATATATGAACGACACCGAGTTTCACGAACATTTCCGCCTCGACCGCGACGTGTTTTTATCGCCTTGTCGATTTGGTGAAAGACGGCCCCGTCTTTTTCTCTAAGGGAGCGAAACCTTTTCGTGGTGGCGCAGTGCTGCATCTGATGGTGCTTCTGAAGTTTCTCGGGACTTACGGCAACGACAATTCTAACAGCAAGATCAGCCACCTTCTAGGGATTGCGCGTGGATCTGTTCCCAATTATCTCTTTCGAGCCTCTTCGGTAGTGATGAGACTTGAAGCAGCCACCCTGTCGTGGCCAGATGATGTTGAACGTCGTATGATCGCACAGCGCATGCAAGAGAAGTACGGATTCGTGAACTGTGTTGGTATCGCCGATGGTACTTTGTTTCCACTCGCTGCGAAGCCTCGTCACCATGGTGAAGGCTACTACAGCAGAACAGCATCATATTCTGTGAACGCGCTAGTAACCTGTGATGATATGGCTCGAATTCGAAATCTAATCGTAGGTTGGCCTGGTTCCACTCATGACAACCGCGTCTGGACCAACAGCCCCATGATTCTCCGGCCTCACGACCACTTCAAGCATAACGAATATGTTCTAGGTGATTCTGTGTTCCAAGTGTCGGCCATCATGATTCCAGCCTTTAAAAATCCACCAAAGGCGCAGATGAACCCACGACATAAAGTTTTCAACACCAAGCTTACAAAGGCTAGGATCAAAAGTGAGCACTGTATTGGACTCCTGAAGGTGCGATGTCCATACTTACGCGAGATCCGAGTCAGATTGAGCAAGAAACGGAAGTGCATGAGACGACTCACCCACCAGGTCACTTGTGCCAGCATCCTCCACAACATGTTGATTGCAGAACCGATACCGCAGGACTGGCAAACTGAACTGAGCCGGTAGATCAAAGGGAAACTTGATGATGACGATGGGCTGAATTCACCACTGCCTGGCGATGCACGGGGAGATGAACGCAGAAACCAACGTTTAGCCTACTTGCTCGAGATGCGCTCGTAGTAGTAGAAGAAGATCGATCTCCTCCAATGAGATGCCTTAATCGCAGCTTCTTTCGTTCGCGCAGTAGCTCGCTTTTGCGGTGCTGCCGCGAATGTTCGGCTTCTTCTTTCAGCTTTAGCGATTGTGCAGTCGCTTCTTCAATTCGTGCGTTGGCAAGACGCTCTTCATTTTTCAGCTGTTTTTTTCGAGCTAACAACTATTTTTCACGTAAGCGAAGCTCTTCCTTTCGTACATCAATATCGGTCACTTGGTGATCACGTTGTTGCGTCAATTATGCTTCTTTTAGTCGAAGCAGAGCTGGGTGCAACGATAAATCGGCTTGGCGGTCTTTTTATTCTGCGGCTGAGCAATGGAGATCGGTATTGAAGCAGATCGCTTGGTCGTGGGGTTCGTAGCAGTGACGGGTCTCTCATCAGCATCACTATCATCACTTGACCTGTCGCTGGGGCCGTCGTCATCACTCTCCGTGCCCTCCTTACAATACCGACCTCCTCCGCTTGTAGTCGACAATCTCATATAAGAGCGACCAATCAGATTGCACGATTATGGGCTCCGTTTCAGTGCCGCATATAAGTTCCGTTGCAAATATTTAGATACAAATTTACCGGTAGTGCACCGGTAATGGTACAGATAGACGCCGGGATTCCTTCACTGCACGGGAGAAGCTGAATGCTGCGCAAGCACTCGCCAAGAGCGGTGATGTGCGAAGCGTAATCAAGAAATTCTACCCCCAGCTTAGTAATGACGCCTACGAATCTCGAAGAAAGCTCGTCTCAAGATGGCTACACGAGAAGAGCAAACTCGAAGCACAGTGCTCCGTTAAGAAGGGTAGCGGTAAGATAATTACAAGCGTATCGCTCATGCCGGAGCTGGCGTGCCCGCCACTACAGCGATCGCCGAATATTCCTAGCACTAGAGAGAATGCGCTCTTCTACGGCGCACCGCGATCTCTAACGTGTCAGATTCTGCGCAAGTGTGCCATTGCGTTGCCTGCTCGGACCCCGAATCGGAGGCGTGGGCGCCACAGCTCGGATGAGAGCTACGGAGCGAGCTCTTGCAGCGCCGGTCGCAATCGTTGCGCTGCTCCTCGAGTCCCCATCTGAGTCCACTTGGACCTCTGCACTGCGCTACCCTCATTAGGGACGACGACGTAGTAGCTACTCATTTAATTCAGGGCCTCGCCATACGTTGTGGTGTTGATGCAAGCATTGGCGATGTCGATTCAGATGACGACATCGAGAAGAGTAGACACGCTATTGTAAGGTGCCACCCCTTGACTAGATTTCAGTACTAATATTTATATCGGTTACGGTACCGAAATCGGCATTTCATTTTTGACGGGTGGTACACTGTACCGGCATATACCCTGTCCACTATAAGCGGAGGAGGTCGGTAACTAGTATCCGTGCTAAGGAGTACTAACGCGGCTGTTCATCGTTTCGTAGAGTTGATAGTACTCGGGGCACCGTTCAAGAATGCATTGACGCAGTGTTGTTTGATCCTTGACGCCTTGACCAGTAGCAGCAAGCCAATCCACTGCAGCACGATACGATGACTCTAGCGAAGATATCTTGCTCGTAATATCCTTTGCCGAGCGAGCTGTCTTAATTCCTTTGAGAGAAATTAGGCGCGAGACTTGTTCCGCAAGAGCAGTCTTTGTTTTTCCATTCTACCGGTCGTAAGTATCGCCATCCGTGATCCAGTCAATCAAAACACTCAGAGAGCTGACATCGGCAGAGGGTCCATCGCTGTGCCACATAAGGCGCTTCTTCACAGTTGTCGGTGGCGCTGATGCTATTTTCGCGAGCTTCCCAAGCGCGTTGTATCATCTCTTACCACACGCAGCTTAATTAAATGTCTCGTCGGCGCCAAACAATTGGAGCATGACAGCGATACAACCAGCGTGTGCTTTACGTTCACATCCAGCCCTGCTACAAGTCTGAAACGCGCCCCCTCCATTTGTTTTGGTGACTTTTTGCAGTCTTTCCACTTGCATGACGCTGTGTCCGTGCTCAAATCTGGCTGCATACCAATGTCTTGAGCCGATGAGGTCGCTGACTTGCCGTCGGAAGACGTGGAGCGCCGCAGAGTACGGGGCTGGTGCTTCGATTACAAGTCTGTTATCGTTGCTGCTGTCTATCATGTCGTAAAGCCGCTCCATCGGATCAGACGGTCTCTTCACAAGGAATTCCACTGGAAACAACGCGCTGGACGCTCAGCTGACTGTGTGTAGTTTCAGCTTGATGCTCCGTGTTGGAGACGCTTGAAAACTCCGACGGTAGCAGCGGTTGTGGCTCCACGTGGCAGACATGATGGCTGCTCTGGGGGGCTGCTGTGCCTGCTGGAACAATTCGGCGATTGCCGTCACACGTGCGATCACTCTCTTCGTGTCGTAAACTCGAGCTTGTCGGCGCATCTTCCTTACTGGCTGTGGTGCTTGGCGCTGCAACACCGGCGGTCAAAGTTCGTCCATGTTCGCTTGATGTGCTGGAGCCTCCACTGCTATGGGTTCTTCGTCGACTCCCGCGTGCTTTTGATGCGCCTCCTATTTGCTCCGTGTGTGCTGCAACTTTCGATCCGCACGGTCAAATGATTCTGTACTAGTTGCTGCACTCCCAAACGCACGAGTTTTGGTGCAGATAGGCGAAAATTGTTCTGACCAATCAGTGCGCTCGAAAATGTTTCTGGCTTGCTGCAAGAAAAAAAACGAGTTGTTGCTGCACAATTGACTACCCCTAATATCCAATAACCTGCGTGTTACTATTAGTCAATTAGCTCAGATTATTGAAATCTATTTGACAAATTGCATTAGCTTATTGTTGCATGAAGGTTAGCCCATGTAGTTATACAACACTTCATGGATGTTACCGTATACTGGGAATACCGAAGAATGAGGGCTCAGTTCCACGGTACTGCGTAAACGTAACCTGGCCTAACATTCGTACCGGTACATTGTACAACATCTGGAAATCCTACGTGAAACGCGGGCAGATGCTGCGGCTGCGGAGCAGGTGATGCGCAATTTCATGTGAATGCATTAGGGGGGCGAAATCACAATACATTTTACAAAATATCGCCCAGGTCAGATATGAGATGGCCGGGCATTTTTAGGCAAACAGGCTAGATGGCTGTACCTTGCTGCTCGCGCCTGGAGTACGGCGCAGTGAACGAAGTCGTGCCTCACTCCGTTCCAGTAGGCTCTAGACGGAACCCGCCGACTAGAACAACTAGAGCGCGTCCATGCATCGTAGCAACGCTCTCTCTTCTTTTTTCAACTAATGATCACTACATTATCGCAGCTAAAAATTCAGAGCTTCTCTTCGTGCGAAGCATGACTTTGTTACCAGTAAACCCTGACTGCCAGACCCTGGTCACGATTGGTCGCCTTGGGTTGCTAAGAGGCCAAGCTAAAATGAGACTGCGGCAAACAAAATATTACTAACGCGCCATTGAGAGTTATCGAGATAATCGGCTTTAAAGTTGACCAACCAAAAATCGTACGTAAGTGAAGTTTTGAGAAACGGGCATTTTCGTAAATTCAAGAATTTGAAGGGGGTGTATTGACGATCGCAACTGTAGATCGCAACTCATTCCGAGCCGCACACGCAGACACGATGCATACTCCTCAGTCGCACGACGACTCCGCGCCACCGCCTTCGCCACTGGCCGCCGCAGCGCCACCCGCCCGAGCGGGAGCAGATGAACACCAGCACCAGGAGGACACGCAACCACGAGACGCTGCAGCCCGATATCGAGTCACCCGAACGAAATGCCAGCCAGTACATCGGTCCAACGGTCAACGTTGGTGTGTTAGTCTCTGGCAAAAGCGCGGGCTTGGGCTCGACCAGCCCTGGCCTTACCGCGCACGCAGCCGCTCTCACACGGGTCCGACTGAATCAGCTCCATCGCTTGAGCGTTCAAATCCACGTCTATCAAATAGTTACTTTTATCCTCTTTGGACTCCTCGATGCTAGGCTCACTTGCTTCTGTCAACGCCTCTTCATCACCGTCCCTGCGGATGATTCCAGTCTTCATCATCACTGTCGCCACACCCTTCGCTCGAGCTGGACTCGCGCTCCGAACCCGCACCGCATTTCTTGGAGCAGGCTTGGTCGTCACGCGGCGAAACGCCACCATCGTCTTCGCTGCGGCGAGGTCCGACTTGAAAGTTTCGGTGCTCGGTCAACGCAGTCAAGTCTCCGCAAGATAGACAGCGCGCTCGTTCATGCGGCGTTGGCGTGACAAGGCGTTGTGCTGTGTTGTATTGGCGTGGCGGAGTCGGGGTGGTAGTCGACCGTTTGGCGGCGTGTGCAGTGTGTACGAAGGTGCGTCATAGGTGGCGAGGTGGGCGATGGCAGTGGTGTAGCTCTCGTAGCGGGCGCAGTTGCGTGTGATGCGTGTGGGAGGCTAAAAATGCGTTTTGTGAAAAGGTGGGCGGGGTAGGTTTGGTTCGACGCGCGGGTAGCTCAGTGGTAGAGCGTTCGATTGCAACTCGAAGGGTCACTGGTTCAATCCCGGTCCCGCGCTTCATCTTCTTGGCCTCGCTCCTGGGCTCTTCTGGACGGCGCTCTTTGCTGCCTTTTGCTTGCTTTCCACCGGCAGCCCCTTTCTCTCATCCGCTGCTCGATCGCTACGGGACAGACATCACAGATGCCCGGCAGTCGATCCCACGCCCGCGCTCTTGCCAGAGACCAACACATTAGCGTTGGCCGGTGAACCGATGTACTGACTAGCATTTCGTTCGGGTGACTCGATATGAGGTCCGACTTGAAAGTTTCGGTGCTCGGTCAACGCAGTCAAGTCTCCGCAAGATAGACAGCGCGCGGCGCTGGCGTGACAAGGCGTTGTGCTGTGTTGTATTGGCGTGTCGGAGTCGGGGGTGGTAGTCGACCGTTTGGCGGCGTGTGCAGTGTGTACGAAGGTGCGTCATAGGTGGCGAGGTGGGCGATGGCAGTGGTGTAGCTCTCGTAGCGGGCGCAGTTGCGTGTGATGCGTGTGGGAGGCTAAAAATGCGTTTTGTGAAAAGGTGGGCGGGGTAGGTTTGGTTCGACGCGCGGGTAGCTCAGTGGTAGAGCGTTCGATTGCAGCTCGAAGGGTCACTGGTTCAATCCCGGTCCCGCGCTTCATCTTCTTGGCCTCGCTCCTGGGCTCTTCTGGACGGCGCTCTTTGCTGCCTTTTGCTTGCTTTCCACCGGCAGCCCCTTTCTCTCATCCGCTGCTCGATCGCTACGGGACAGACATCACAGATGCCCGGCAGTCGATCCCACGCCCGCGCTCTTGCCAGAGACCAACACATTAGCGTTGGCCGGTGAACCGATGTACTGACTAGCATTTCGTTCGGGTGACTCGATATGAGGTCCGACTTGAAAGTTTCGGTGCTCGGTCAACGCAGTCAAGTCTCCGCAAGATAGACAGCGCGCGGCGCTGGCGTGACAAGGCGTTGTGCTGTGTTGTATTGGCGTGGCGGAGTCGGGGGTGGTAGTCGACCGTTTGGCGGCGTGTGCAGTGTGTACGAAGGTGCGTCATAGGTGGCGAGGTGGGCGATGGCAGTGGTGTAGCTCTCGTAGCGGGCGCAGTTGCGTGTGATGCGTGTGGGAGGCTAAAAATGCGTTTTGTGAAAAGGTGGGCGGGGTAGGTTTGGTTCGACGCGCGGGTAGCTCAGTGGTAGAGCGTTCGATTGCAACTCGAAGGGTCACTGGTTCAATCCCGGTCCCGCGCTTCATCTTCTTGGCCTCGCTCCTGGGCTCTTCTGGACGGCGCTCTTTGCTGCCTTTTGCTTGCTTTCCACCGGCAGCCCCTTTCTCTCATCCGCTGCTCGATCGCTACGGGACAGACATCACAGATGCCCGGCAGTCGATCCCACGCCCGCGCTCTTGCCAGAGACCAACACATTAGCGTTGGCCGGTGAACCGATGTACTGACTAGCATTTCGTTCGGGTGACTCGATATGAGGTCCGACTTGAAAGTTTCGGTGCTCGGTCAACGCAGTCAAGTCTCCGCAAGATAGACAGCGCGCGGCGCTGGCGTGACAAGGCGTTGTGCTGTGTTGTATTGGCGTGGCGGAGTCGGGGGTGGTAGTCGACCGTTTGGCGGCGTGTGCAGTGTGTACGAAGGTGCGTCATAGGTGGCGAGGTGGGCGATGGCAGTGGTGTAGCTCTCGTAGCGGGCGCAGTTGCGTGTGATGCGTGTGGGAGGCTAAAAATGCGTTTTGTGAAAAGGTGGGCGGGGTAGGTTTGGTTCGACGCGCGGGTAGCTCAGTGGTAGAGCGTTCGATTGCAGCTCGAAGGGTCACTGGTTCAATCCCGGTCCACCGATGCAATCCCGTTCCCGCGCTTCATCTTCTTGGCCTCGCTCCTGGGCTCTTCTGGACGGCGCTCTTTGCTGCCTTTTGCTTGCTTTCCACCGGCAGCCCCTTTCTCTCATCCGCTGCTCGATCGCTACGGGACAGACATCACAGATGCCCGGCAGTCGATCCCACGCCCGCGCTCTTGCCAGAGACCAACACATTAGCGTTGGCCGGTGAACCGATGTACTGACTAGCATTTCGTTCGGGTGACTCGATATGAGGTCCGACTTGAAAGTTTCGGTGCTCGGTCAACGCAGTCAAGTCTCCGCAAGATAGACAGCGCGCGGCGCTGGCGTGACAAGGCGTTGTGCTGTGTTGTATTGGCGTGGCGGAGTCGGGGGTGGTAGTCGACCGTTTGGCGGCGTGTGCAGTGTGTACGAAGGTGCGTCATAGGTGGCGAGGTGGGCGATGGCAGTGGTGTAGCTCTCGTAGCGGGCGCAGTTGCGTGTGATGCGTGTGGGAGGCTAAAAATGCGTTTTGTGAAAAGGTGGGCGGGGTAGGTTTGGTTCGACGCGCGGGTAGCTCAGTGGTAGAGCGTTCGATTGCAGCTCGAAGGGTCACTGGTTCAATCCCGGTCCCGCGCTTCATCTTCTTGGCCTCGCTCCTGGGCTCTTCTGGACGGCGCTCTTTGCTGCCTTTTGCTCGCTGCAGCCCCTTTCTCTCATCCGCTGCTCGATCGCTACGGGACAGACATCACAGATGCCCGGCAGTCGATCCCACGCCCGCGCTCTTGCCAGAGACCAACACATTAGCGTTGGCCGGTGAACCGATGTACTGACTAGCATTTCGTTCGGGTGACTCGATATGAGGTCCGACTTGAAAGTTTCGGTGCTCGGTCAACGCAGTCAAGTCTCCGCAAGATAGACAGCGCGCGGCGCTGGCGTGACAAGGCGTTGTGCTGTGTTGTATTGGCGTGTCGGAGTCGGGGGTGGTAGTCGACCGTTTGGCGGCGTGTGCAGTGTGTACGAAGGTGCGTCATAGGTGGCGAGGTGGGCGATGGCAGTGGTGTAGCTCTCGTAGCGGGCGCAGTTGCGTGGGATGCGTGTGGGAGGCTAAAAATGCGATTTGTGAAATGGTGGGCGGGGTAGGTTTGGTTCGACGCGCGGGTAGCTCAGTGGTAGAGCGTTCGATTGCAGCTCGAAGGGTCACTGGTTCAATCCCGGTCCCGCGCTTCATCTTCTTGGCCTCGCTCCTGGGCTCTTCTGGACGGCGCTCTTTGCTGCCTTTTGCTTGCTTTCCACCGGCAGCCCCTTTCTCTCATCCGCTGCTCGATCGCTACGGGACAGACATCACAGATGCCCGGCAGTCGATCCCAAGCCCGCGCTCTTGCCAGAGACCAACACATTAGCGTTGGCCGGTGAACCGATGTACTGACTAGCATTTCGTTCGGGTGACTCGATATGAGGTCCGACTTGAAAGTTTCGGTGCTCGGTCAACGCAGTCAAGTCTCCGCAAGATAGACAGCGCGCGGCGCTGGCGTGACAAGGCGTTGTGCTGTGTTGTATTGGCGTGTCGGAGTCGGGGGTGGTAGTCGACCGTTTGGCGGCGTGTGCAGTGTGTACGAAGGTGCGTCATAGGTGGCGAGGTGGGCGATGGCAGTGGTGTAGCTCTCGTAGCGGGCGCAGTTGCGTGTGATGCGTGTGGGAGGCTAAAAATGCGTTTTGTGAAAAGGTGGGCGGGGTAGGTTTGGTTCGACGCGCGGGTAGCTCAGTGGTAGAGCGTTCGATTGCAGCTCGAAGGGTCACTGGTTCAATCCCGGTCCCGCGCTTCATCTTCTTGGCCTCGCTCCTGGGCTCTTCTGGACGGCGCTCTTTGCTGCCTTTTGCTTGCTTTCCACCGGCAGCCCCTTTCTCTCATCCGCTGCTCGATCGCTACGGGACAGACATCACAGATGCCCGGCAGTCGATCCCACGCCCGCGCTCTTGCCAGAGACCAACACATTAGCGTTGGCCGGTGAACCGATGTACTGACTAGCATTTCGTTCGGGTGACTCGATATGAGGTCCGACTTGAAAGTTTCGGTGCTCGGTCAACGCAGTCAAGTCTCCGCAAGATAGACAGCGCGCGGCGCTGGCGTGACAAGGCGTTGTGCTGTGTTGTATTGGCGTGTCGGAGTCGGGGGTGGTAGTCGACCGTTTGGCGGCGTGTGCAGTGTGTACGAAGGTGCGTCATAGGTGGCGAGGTGGGCGATGGCAGTGGTGTAGCTCTCGTAGCGGGCGCAGTTGCGTGTGATGCGTGTGGGAGGCTAAAAATGCGTTTTGTGAAAAGGTGGGCGGGGTAGGTTTGGTTCGACGCGCGGGTAGCTCAGTGGTAGAGCGTTCGATTGCAGCTCGAAGGGTCACTGGTTCAATCCCGGTCCCGCGCTTCATCTTCTTGGCCTCGCTCCTGGGCTCTTCTGGACGGCGCTCTTTGCTGCCTTTTGCTTGCTTTCCACCGGCAGCCCCTTTCTCTCATCCGCTGCTCGATCGCTACGGGACAGACATCACAGATGCCCGGCAGTCGATCCCACGCCCGCGCTCTTGCCAGAGACCAACACATTAGCGTTGGCCGGTGAACCGATGTACTGACTAGCATTTCGTTCGGGTGACTCGATATGAGGTCCGACTTGAAAGTTTCGGTGCTCGGTCAACGCAGTCAAGTCTCCGCAAGATAGACAGCGCGCGGCGCTGGCGTGACAAGGCGTTGTGCTGTGTTGTATTGGCGTGGCGGAGTCGGGGGTGGTAGTCGACCGTTTGGCGGCGTGTGCAGTGTGTACGAAGGTGCGTCATAGGTGGCGAGGTGGGCGATGGCAGTGGTGTAGCTCTCGTAGCGGGCGCAGTTGCGTGTGATGCGTGTGGGAGGCTAAAAATGCGTTTTGTGAAAAGGTGGGCGGGGTAGGTTTGGTTCGACGCGCGGGTAGCTCAGTGGTAGAGCGTTCGATTGCAGCTCGAAGGGTCACTGGTTCAATCCCGGTCCCGCGCTTCATCTTCTTGGCCTCGCTCCTGGGCTCTTCTGGACGGCGCTCTTTGCTGCCTTTTGCTTGCTTTCCACCGGCAGCCCCTTTCTCTCATCCGCTGCTCGATCGCTACGGGACAGACATCACAGATGCCCGGCAGTCGATCCCACGCCCGCGCTCTTGCCAGAGACCAACACATTAGCGTTGGCCGGTGAACCGATGTACTGACTAGCATTTCGTTCGGGTGACTCGATATGAGGTCCGACTTGAAAGTTTCGGTGCTCGGTCAACGCAGTCAAGTCTCCGCAAGATAGACAGCGCGCGGCGCTGGCGTGACAAGGCGTTGTGCTGTGTTGTATTGGCGTGTCGGAGTCGGGGGTGGTAGTCGACCGTTTGGCGGCGTGTGCAGTGTGTACGAAGGTGCGTCATAGGTGGCGAGGTGGGCGATGGCAGTGGTGTAGCTCTCGTAGCGGGCGCAGTTGCGTGTGATGCGTGTGGGAGGCTAAAAATGCGTTTTGTGAAAAGGTGGGCGGGGTAGGTTTGGTTCGACGCGCGGGTAGCTCAGTGGTAGAGCGTTCGATTGCAGCTCGAAGGGTCACTGGTTCAATCCCGGTCCCGCGCTTCATCTTCTTGGCCTCGCTCCTGGGCTCTTCTGGACGGCGCTCTTTGCTGCCTTTTGCTTGCTTTCCACCGGCAGCCCCTTTCTCTCATCCGCTGCTCGATCGCTACGGGACAGACATCACAGATGCCCGGCAGTCGATCCCACGCCCGCGCTCTTGCCAGAGACCAACACATTAGCGTTGGCCGGTGAACCGATGTACTGACTAGCATTTCGTTCGGGTGACTCGATATGAGGTCCGACTTGAAAGTTTCGGTGCTCGGTCAACGCAGTCAAGTCTCCGCAAGATAGACAGCGCGCGGCGCTGGCGTGACAAGGCGTTGTGCTGTGTTGTATTGGCGTGTCGGAGTCGGGGGTGGTAGTCGACCGTATGGCGGCGTGTGCAGTGTGTATGAAGGTGCAGCATGGGTGGCGAGGTGGGCGATGGCGGTGGTGTAGCTCTCGTAGCGGGCGCAGTTGCGTGTGATGCGTGTGGGAGGCTAAAAATGCGTTTTGTGAAAAGGTGGGCGGGGTAGGTTTGGTTCGACGCGCGGGTAGCTCAGTGGTAGAGCGTTCGATTGCAGCTCGAAGGGTCACTGGTTCAATCCCGGTCCCGCGCTTCATCTTCTTGGCCTCGCTCCTGGGCTCTTCTGGACGGCGCTCTTTGCTGCCTTTTGCTTGCTTTCCACCGGCAGCCCCTTTCTCTCATCCGCTGCTCGATCGCTACGGGACAGACATCACAGATGCCCGGCAGTCGATCCCACGCCCGCGCTCTTGCCAGAGACCAACACATTAGCGTTGGCCGGTGAACCGATGTACTGACTAGCATTTCGTTCGGGTGACTCGATATGAGGTCCGACTTGAAAGTTTCGGTGCTCGGTCAACGCAGTCAAGTCTCCGCAAGATAGACAGCGCGCGGCGCTGGCGTGACAAGGCGTTGTGCTGTGTTGTATTGGCGTGTCGGAGTCGGGGGTGGTAGTCGACCGTTTGGCGGCGTGTGCAGTGTGTACGAAGGTGCGTCATAGGTGGCGAGGTGGGCGATGGCAGTGGTGTAGCTCTCGTAGCGGGCGCAGT